>CAMQGK010000328.1:1550000-2012500 GCA_947000775.1 Pterois miles
TATGAAGCAAATCACAGAATCTGAGAACCCAGACTAGACTTTATAGTATCATGTCTGTTATGTGCATGTATAGAGTTTTAAAAGGTTAATCCTTTTGTTCATTAACTCTGACAATACAGTGATGGTAACGAGCAATATTCAATATGATGGTAACAAGGTAAAGCTTAAACTGATGAAAAACACATCCTGCAGACGCGCTGGGACGCTTCATCAGTGATGGAGCCCGGTCATTGGGTGTTTGGGGTCTTCAGGTCCCCCAGGTGACCCAATAAGTTTGATCAGACCCTAGTTTGTGGCTCAGCAGCAGTCGCCCACAGATCTAGCCTCTAGATCCAAAGCCAGAGCGGCTTTCTTTTCATCTTCAGCAGGAAAATATGAAATAACGAATAAAGATTGTAAAGAACTCATTCCTTAGTAAAGATTTTTGAATTTTTGTATTATTTAGAGTTTCTGCTGCTTAGAAAGCCATTTACAGCTGCCCCAATAACAGCATCAATACAGAGTTTTGATCATTCTATCAGATACAAACCGTTGTTAGTCATGTAATATGAAGCTCTTGTTGTGCTCTTGATGCTGGAACTATCCATGGGCCCATCAGATAAGTGTGAAGACAGATTTAAGGGCATTTGCAGCAAGTGCAGTTTTTCTCATTGCACCATTAAAGGTGAAGGGTCAAAGTCGATGGATAGATTGTAGTCCAAGCTTTATGATGACATATGACCTCCAGGTACTGTGTGTTGGTTACCCTCTTTTATACTGGATCTATGTGTAAAATGGCAAAAAAATGAAAAATTTTAATGATGGAGGGATGAAAAAAGGAGTGATAGCACATAGAAAGCTATCATTGCTGCAATGCTATCTTGCATTTTCCAACACTAAGATAAGATATTCCTTTATTAGTCCCACAGTGGGGAAATTTACAAGGACATAGACCTTTAAAAAAAAAAATCACTATGAGACTTGGTCCCTCCAAAGTGGCATGACCAACCCCCCAGGCTCATGGACATTTCATCGGCTTGTGTTGGGCAAGACCTCAGACTCAAAGAGTCTGGAGGCAAAGAGGTGAAATTCTAGAAGCAGCTGTGGTAGTGCTGCCGCCATTTTGGACTGAAAACCCCAGTGAGTCTGTGTCCATGATGTCTAAAGAGACGTCTGTAAATCAGCTTCCCAGTAGGAACACTTAAGTATCCTCATTTAAATCATGACGTCCTAAAAGTAGTAAAATGAACTAACAGCTGAATCCAGAGTGATTTTCCTCCATAATGATCATCAGACCCACAGACTGCTCCGCCCTGCAGCTCATATCACATATCTGGTTCTACCAGCTTCCTGCTAGCTGGATGAGGCTGTAATAATGGATCTATTGGCTGTAATTGATCACTGTTATTACCTTCTTATCCACCCATGGGCTGTTTGCTGTCAGCCTGTACCCAAACAACCGGCTATCGGCCAGTAGCTAGCAGTGCTAGTAGCAAGATATCAACAACAGTGGTCTGGACCCTACTGGACCCTCTTCTACATCCATGGTCTGGACCCTACTGGACCCTCTTCTACATCCACGGTCTGGACCCTACTGGACCCTCTTCTACATCCACGGTCTGGACTCTGCTAGACTCCAATTTGGATCCTTGACATGAAAAAGGCTGAGATTGATCTCAGAATCTGTGAGCTGGATTTTTATAACTTCCATTAATGTCCAACGCTCACTTTATGCTCCTCTGGGAAGGGCAAAATAGTTAATAAATAAATCAGTAAATAGTTACAATAGTATGAATATTTATCATATTTTTACTGTTCAACACAGGACATCTCAGTAGAGACATTAAATATGACGATAGAACAGAAATAATGTAGTTCTACTTGAGAACGTCTCTTTGTAGGAGGACGTTTTACCGGCGTCTGGCAGCTTTCAGTACAAAATGGCGGCAGCGTAGCGATATGCGTTTTTCTCCACATCCGAGCTGAGACACAAACCTGTGATGAGTTCTGATGAAGAGCCACTGAGCTGTGACGGATGTTCATATTCTGGTTTAATGACTGCAGGTGAGTTAATAAACAGCAGAGAAGAAGGATGCTGATTGGCTGCACTGACAGAAGTTACTGACGGTGGACTGCTATGTTAGCCCGTTAGCATCCTAGCTCTCAGTTTCCTGTCCCCTCTGCTTCTGTCAGTGTCACCTGTAACCACGCCCACCAGTGATGTCACAGCATACTGGAGCACCTGGACAGGTGAGCACAGATTCATTTTAAAGACATGACATTATGTGTTGGTGTGTGTGTGTGTGTGTGTGTGTGTGTGTGTGTGTGTGTGTGTTACATTAATGTCCACATCATAAACACCCAGCAGGCGGTGCTGTGGCGCAGACACAAACACTTTGCTTCAGATTAAAGGTGTGAAACAGGTGTTGAACTCGTGCAGCTCCATGGAGGCCGACGCCCTGCCTCCAGTCTGTCCAGAACCCGGGTCACATGAACCAGGCGCAGCCCGGTCCAACAGACCGGTTCAACATGTCATCTGTCATTAACCCATCCCGCTCCTCCTCCTCTGTTGGACGACAGCCCGCGGCTCAGACAGATGACTCGCGGGCAGTTTTGGAGCGCAGAGCTCCGGCCCGGCTCAGGAAGGGGAAGGTGGTACCGAGGCAGCCGGCAGCCACGGTGAGACCCAGACTGGCCCAGGCACAGCAGATGGACCAGCCATAACCGTGATCCACATCGGACGGCAGACCGTAGATGAAGGGGGGTTTCTGGAGAGGTCGTAGGTCACGCTGGCGGCATAGGTACACAGAGAGATGGTGCAGAAGATCCCTAAAGACGACAGAAAGATGACACTGTCAGTAGAACCACGGAGGTGGACCTGGTCCAGAGACCAGAGTGGTACCAACACATGACCTTAACCCTAACCCACAACAGGCAACCTCACCGTTTACCTGTCTTCATGGTACCATGAAGACAGGTAAACGGTGAGGTTGCCTGTTCACATCATAATACAGTAATCTCCTCTGATTGGCTGATAGCTCCCAGCTGTCACCAGCAGGTGTGCTGAACCTGCCATGACGAAGAGGAATCTCTAACTCTCAGATGTGTTACCTGCCATGAGGAAGAGGAGTCTCTATCTCTCAGGTGTGTTACCTGCCATGAGGAAGAGGAGTCTCTATCTCTCAGGTGTGTTACCTGCCATGAGGAAGAGGAGTCTCTAACTCTCAGGTGTGTTACCTGCCATGAGGAAGAGGAGTCTCTATCTCTCAGATGTGTTACCTGCCATGAGGAAGAGGAGTCTCTATCTCTCAGGTGTGTTACCTGCCATGAGGAAGAGGAGTCTCTATCTCTCAGGTGTGTTACCTGCCATGAGGAAGAGGAGTCTCTAACTCTCAGGTGTGTTACCTGCCATGAGGAAGAGGAGTCTCTAACTCTCAGGTGTGTTACCTGCCATGAGGAAGAGGAGTCTCTAACTCTCAGATGTGTTACCTGCCATGAGGAAGAGGAGTCTCTATCTCTCAGGTGTGTTACCTGCCATGAGGAAGAGGAGTCTCTATCTCTCAGGTGTGTTACCTGCCATGAGGAAGAGGAGTCTCTAACTCTCAGATGTGTTACCTGCCATGAGGAAGAGGAGTCTCTAACTCTCAGGTGTGTTACCTGCCATGAGGAAGAGGAGTCTCTATCTCTCAGGTGTGTTACCTGCCATGAGGAAGAGGAGTCTCTAACTCTCAGATGTGTTACCTGCCATGAGGAAGAGGAGTCTCTATCTCTCAGGTGTGTTACCTGCCATGAGGAAGAGGAGTCTCTAACTCTCAGGTGTGTTACCTGCCATGAGGAAGAGGAGTCCAGAGACGTGCTGTGTCAGACTCTCCTCCCAGAAGAAGCCCACTGATGCCACGATGCTGCCGCACAGCAGGACGGCTGCCGCCATGCCCAGGAAGCCCGCTGTGATGCGGCGCAGGTCTACGGGACAACACACACAATACACACACATTATACACTTTATGTACACATTATTCCTTATGTCCATTATAAACACACACACATTATTCGCACTATATACACATTATATATACACACACACACACACATTATACAAATTATGTGCACACACTGTATACACACAACAACATTATACAAACACACACATATTATCACACACACACACACACACACACACACACACACACACACACACACACACACACAGAGGGCTGTCACCTCTGATTGGTAAATGAGGAAACAGAGAGAGTGTTGCCATGGTAACCACCTCCTGCTCACCCCCTACAATTACATATTGATGTCATGGCATGTTTCCATGGCAACCGGTGACAAGCAGCGAGGAGGGCTGCAGACTGGTGAGTGAAAGAACACTCAGGCATTAAATGGTCTGTGATCTATCATCAGTAATCCATAATCAATAATCTTTTATCAATACAGTATGATCTACAATCTATAATCCATAATCTATTATCAATACAGTATGATGTACACTCTAATCTATCATCAATAATCTATGATCTACACTCTGTAATGTATAATCAATAATCTATTATCAATACAGTATGATGTACACTCTGATCTATCATCAATAATCTATGATCTACACTCTGTAATATATAATCAATAATCTATTATCAATACAGTATGATGTACACTCTAATCTATCATCAATAATCTATGATCTACACTCTATAATCCATCCATCCATCGTCAACCTCTTATCCCGTTAGGGGTCGCGGGGGGCTGGAGCCGATCCCAGCTGGCGTTGGGTGAAGGCGGGTTCAACCTGGACAGGTCGTCAGTCCATCACAGGACACATAGAGACAGACAACCATTCACACCTATGGGACATTTAGAGTCATCAATTAACCTAAACAGCATGTCTTTGGACTGTGGGAGGAAGCCGGAGTACCCGGAGAAAACCCACGCTAACACAGGGAGAACATGCAAACTCCACACAGAAGAGCCCCAAGCTGGAATCGAACCTGCGACCCTCTTGCTGTGAGGCGACAGCGCTACACTCTATAATCTATCATCAATATTTCTGGACATTTTTCAGACACACTGACATATCTGGAAGTCAGAGTTCAATTAAGCAACTCCAGCAGTATGTAGTAGTAGCAGTTAGTAGTAGTAAAAGTCGTAGTAGTAGTAGTTGTCTGACCTGGTGGGTAACCACGGATCCATCAGGTTCTCTAGTTTCAGATGAGACCAGGGATGGGAACAGTTCGGTTAAAAATCCAAATCGTTCGGTTCACTAGTCCCGGTTCGGGTCATTTATGTCCCGTTCGGTTCATCTCAAATAGGTTATGAGGCAGATTGTGTATTTTTTTCATCCCGTTTATTGTCCCACTAGAAATCAAGGCCGAGTCCGGCTGTGATTGCTTCAGGAAATGGAGAGAGGACACGATAAAGTTCAGGTAGAGGATCCACCGGGTCGTTTCTCTCTGCTGTGTGAGAGCGTTACGGGTTTGGTGTTACGTTTGACGGTGACGGGAAAAAGTGGAGGATAAAACGTCAACTGTGTGTCAGCGCTGTGCAACACGTGTGGTTAATGCTAGCGGCAATACTTCCAATATGATGAATGATTTACGGAGACATCACTCCGGTGTGTCCTCTGATAGGAGGAGAGAGTCGGGGAGGAAAGAGCAACTCCTTCTCCCAGCAGCCTTTAAACAGCCTCTACATGCAGACTCAGAGCAGGAAACACAACTAAAGCATCAGGATGTTTATAGCCAAAGATCTGCAGCCTGATGCAGCCGTGGAGGATGCTGGATTTCAGCTTATGATTCAGGTACTTGAGCAGCGCTTTAATCTGCCGTCTCACAGACACATCAGCTACACAGTGATTCCTGAACCGTATGAACAGAAACGATGATGAATTGTGAAAGACGTGTCCAACACAGGATGGACGGATGGACAGCAGGGCTGAATGTGGACAAACTCGTCTTCTAGCAGAGGAACATGAAAACAGAACGAACGGAGCAGAGTTCATTTAAACAGTGTGTGTTTGGTTTACGCCGCACTTTATGTTGATGCCTGAGCCTCTGTGTGTTTTTATTATTTTTTTAATATCAGGGAATAGAGAGACAGGTCTAGCGCTGGCTGCCATGATGCACTTTTATTGATGGCCTGAACCTATAATTTGTTTTTTATTTATTGATTATTTTTAAGTAACACAGTGGCACTTGTTCCTCATGTTAGTCTAGTCTACTGTTGTTCAGGCAAACAGTTGATTTATTTTAGCAAATAAATGAAAAGCTGTTTGTTCTGCAAATTGAAATTGAAATTGGCCTCCTTGCTGTACCATAAATACCGTTTACCGCTGCACCAAACTGAAAACTGTGACCCCAAACTATGAAACAAACCCAACCATTTCATGAGCCGTCCCACCCATAGATGAGAACAGTATGCAGTAGTAGTAGTAGTAGTAGGTGTAATATGACCTGGTTGGTACCAATGGATTCCTCAGGTTCTTCAGTTTCAGACAGTCCAGTATGTAGCAGTAGTAGTAGTTGTAGTAGTAGTAGTAGTAGTATGACCTGGTTTGTACTGATGGATCCATCAGGTTCTCTGGTTTCAGATGAGACCAGGATTTAATAGTAGTAGTGGTAGTAGTAGTAGTAGTAGTAGTCTGACCTGGTTGGTACTGATGGATCCATCAGGTTCTCTGGTTTAGATGAGACAGGATTTAATAGTAGTAGTGGTAGTAGTAGTAGTAGTAGTAGTCTGACCTGGTTGGTACTGATGGATCCATCAGGTTCTCTAGTTTCAGATGAGACCAGGATGTAGTAGTAATAGTAGTAGTAGTAGTAGTCACATGTAGACATGCATAGTTGAGTTGTACTAATCGAGCGCACACACAGAGACCCAGACTGTGATTATAGATTATAGATTGTGTGTGTGTGTGTGTGTGTTTGTGTGTGTGTGTGTGTGTGTGTGTGTGTGTGTGTGTGTGTACTCACGCAGCAGGTGCCACTCGTCCTGCTGGATGGTCCTGGTCAGGTTCAGAGGGATGTTCCTCAGTCTGATTGGCTGAGAGAAGTGATACTTGACAGCAGTGCAGCGATCTGCGATACCTGCAGAGAACAGGCAGGTGCACAGGTGAGCTATCGCAACTATCTAGGTGCATGATGGGAAAGGTAGGACTCAGTGTTTCTGGACTAAATGTGAAGATAACTCCAGACAGTGAAAAATAAAATTATTTCAAAAACATTTTTATGGTCATTATGTCATCCGTCCACTGTCACTCCTCACCTTTAAACATTCACACATGAAATCTGACCTGAGATCAGGGTCTCGTACAGCATAATTCCCGAATTTCCCTCCGGGGATTAATAAAGGTTCATCTTATCTTATCTTATGATCTGTAACATCACGATATCTGACCTGAGATCAGGGTGTATTATTACCTGAATATTAATTATACTATGTATGAGCTCCACCTGCATTAATAGTAATACTACTATATATATATATATATATATATATATATATATATATATATATATATATAGAGAGAGAGAGAGAGAGAGAGAGAGATAGATAGAGAGAGAGATATAGAGGGAGATAGATAGAGAGAGAGATAGATAGAGAGAGAGTGTATATGATGCAGTAGCAAATGTATAGAGGCAGGTGTGTGTGTGTGTGTGTGAATATTATCATATCCTTTATCTAGTATATATAGTACATATAGTGTCCAGATATACAGTATATATTCATATATCGGCAGTATATAGATATATCTCACCCCGGTCGATGAGCTTGTCGATGTCCGGGTCCAGGCCCTTGAAGTAGCACTTCCTCCACAGGCCGGAGTGCGCGGAGAACAGCGGCCTGCCGCACTCCGTCTCCAGGATGCCCATCCCCAGGATGGCCCGCCAGTTCTCCAGCAGCTCCTCCTCTCTGCTGCCCACATGCACGGGCTTCATCAGCGCCACGTCCCGCTGCCGGGCCCCGCCGCTGCCGGTGTCCACCAGAGGCAGGTGGTAGATGGGCATCTCCCGGTTCTTCTGGTCGTTGGAGTCGGATCCGTGGCGGTCGCAGTTGTCCTTGTGTCTGCGGGTGTCGGTCTCGTACCAGTGGTCGGTGGAGATGGCGGTGACCAGCAGCAGCAGGGACAGCACGCTGAGCGCCAGGCTCACCGCGGACACCGTCACCGTCTCCGGCCGGGCTCTCTCCATGGCCGGGACATGGACCGGGACGCTCCCGGAGCAGGTCCCGCTGCCGCCGTTCGCTCGGTTCCCGCCGCTGGTTCCGTTACTGGACATCTTCTGCGGCCATCATCGCGCCCGTCAGCCGTTCCCCGTTTGTCCTCGAGAGCGCGTTGTCATGCCGACTAACGGACCGACACGGCTGCGTCAAGGTGACGGTCGGTACCGCGCAGCAGCACCGGAAGTCGGCCGAGCCAGCCTTCAAAATAAAGCAGGATTTTCTTCGGAATGTTTACACAGTGCAGAGGGGAATCAATAATAATAATAATAATAATAATAATAATAATAATAATAATAATGAATGGAGATACGGATGTTCTGACTGAACCTAAAGAAACGATAAAGCAGATTTCCTTCAGCTCTGTTCAGCTAGTCTTCATTATTATATTGCTGTTCCTTGTTTATATATATGTTTATGTCTGTTTATATAGTTTATAGCATCGGCTATTTGGTAGATCTGTCTGTCCTCCATTCCTCCGCTATCACGCCCCATCCTTTTGGTGATCATTTTAATTTGATGTGGAGCAACAAAAATTGTTCCCGTAAATAAAGGGTTAGAAAAACTCGAAAATAATAAGGTTATTGTGAAAGTTTTGAGTGGAATTCAGTGTTTTGCAATTTATTATACTATGAAAACATGAGCATATGATGAAGAAACGACTAACATCAGTTCTATAGAACCAAACTGGAAGTCATGAGTTACAGCCTTCAAATAAAAAAAAAAAAAATAATAATAAATGGCTCTTCTGGAAAACAAAACAAAACAAATTTTGAGTTCACAATTTTTAAAAGAGCATTACTTATTTTCCCACAACCACTTATAGTCAGAAACTGTAAAAACAGAGTGGATATTCCAGCAGCAGCCCATCATCATCATCAACACCCACACACTGACACACAGGATGCCCATCATACAGCTGACCCGGGGATTTTGGAGAAGAAGTGGACGTGGTCACGGTGACGTTGGCCGCTGGTTTGTGGACTGACGCTTTTGGCAATGTGGCCATCTCCATCTTGTTTTTTTGCTCAGTAACAGTGTGCACCAACCGGATCCTGTAAAAAATATCCTCAGCTCAACTTTTGCCTGCAGGTCAGGTTATTTTACAATCAACAGATTTCTCTGTTACACATTCATGGCATCATTGTAACAACAATCAAAACCCCTGCCACAATTATAAAATCATTAAGTGAGATTAAAATATAACATGGCAGTAAAAATCTGTTTTACATCAACATTAAACACTCGTGTCTGTCACGTTTCATGACTGTCTTCTTATTTTGAAATCAGGCACCGGAAGTGCTAGTGTGGCGTTACGCTGACTGACTTGGAGAGACTGGGTGTGGACTCCCTTTCCTTCAGCGAGTCTACCTCTCTCTCTTAACCTGCAGTAATGACAATATTAACAACAATAACAATAGTAATAATAAACACTAGAGTCTCAGTAGAATCACTTCTTTCCCGCAGTAGAGTCTCAATAGAGTCAGTACTTTCCTGCAGTAGAGTCTCAGTAGAGTCAGTTCTTTCCTGCAGTAGAGTCTCAATAGAGTCAGTACTTTCCTGCAGTAGAGTCTCAGTAGAGTCAGTTCTTTCCTGCAGTAGAGTCTCAGTAGAATCACTTTGTTCCTGCAGTAGAGTCTCAGTAGAGTCAGTACTTTCCTGCAGTAGAGTCTCAGTAGAGTCAGTTCTTTCCTGCAGTAGAGTCTCAATAGAGTCACTAGTTTCCTGCAGTAGAGTCTCAATAGAGTCAGTTCTTTCCTGCAGTAGAGTCTCAGTAGAGTCAGTTCTTTCCTGCAGTAGAGTCTCAGTAGAATCACTTCTTTCCTGCAGTAGAGTCTCAATAGAGTCAGTACTTTCCTGCAGTAGAGTCTCAGTAGAGTCAGTTCTTTCCTGCAGTAGAGTCTCAGTAGAATCACTTTGTTCCTGCAGTAGAGTCTCAGTAGAGTCAGTACTTTCCTGCAGTAGAGTCTCAGTAGAGTCAGTTCTTTCCTGCAGTAGAGTCTCAATAGAGTCACTAGTTTCCTGCAGTAGAGTCTCAATAGAGTCAGTTCTTTCCTGCAGTAGAGTCTCAGTAGAGTCAGTTCTTTCCTGCAGTAGAGTCTCAGTAGAATCACTTCTTTCCTGCAGTAGAGTCTCAATAGAGTCAGTACTTTCCTGCAGTAGAGTCTCAGTAGAGTCAGTTCTTTCCTGCAGTAGAGTCTCAGTAGAATCACTTTGTTCCTGCAGTAGAGTCTCAGTAGAGTCAATACTTTCCTGCAGTAGAGTCTCAGTAGAATCACTTCTTTCCTGCAATAGAGTCTCAGTAGAGTCAGTTCTTTCCTGCAGTAGAGTCTCAGTAGAATCACTTCTTTCCTGCAATAGAGTCTCAGTAGAGTCACTTCTTTCCTGCAATAGAGTCTCAGTAGAATCACTTCTTTCCTGCAATAGAGTCTCAGTAGAATCACTTCTTTCCTGCAGTAGAGTCTCACTAGAGTCACTACTTTCCTGCAGTAGAGTTAGGGGGGGGGGCCGAGTGGTCAGTAGGTGTTCCGAGTGGTCTAGTAGGTAGTTTCCGAGTAGGTCTAATAGGTCACTGTTCTGAGTAGAGTAATAGAGTAGTTTTCCGAGTAGGTCTAGTGAGTCAGTTCTTTCCTGAGTAGAGTCCAGTAGAATCCTTTTCCTGAGTGGCTAATAGAGTAGTTTCCGAGTAGGTCTAGTAGAGTCAGTTCTTTCCTGAGAGAGTCTCAGTAGAATCACTTTTTTCCTGCAGTAGAGTCTCAGTAGAGTCAATACTTTCCTGCAGTAGAGTCTCAGTAGAATCACTTCTTTCCTGCAATAGAGTCTCAGTAGAGTCAGTTCTTTCCTGCAGTAGAGTCTCAGTAGAATCACTTCTTTCCTGCAATAGAGTCTCAGTAGAGTCACTTCTTTCCTGCAATAGAGTCTCAGTAGAATCACTTCTTTCCTGCAATAGAGTCCAGTAGATCCTCTCCGAGTAGGTCCACTAGAGTCACTCTTTCCTGCAGTAAAGTCTCAGTAGAATCACTTCTTTCCTGCAGTAGAGTCTCAGTAGAGTCAATACTTTCCTGCAGTAGAGTCTCAGTAGAATCACTTCTTTCCTGCAATAGAGTCTCAGTAGAGTCAGTTCTTTCCTGCAGTAGAGTCTCAGTAGAATCACTTCTTTCCTGCAATAGAGTCTCAGTAGAGTCACTTCTTTCCTGCAATAGAGTCTCAGTAGAATCACTTCTTTCCTGCAATAGAGTCTCAGTAGAATCACTTCTTTCCTGCAGTAGAGTCTCACTAGAGTCACTACTTTCCTGCAGTAAAGTCTCAGTAGAATCACTTCTTTCCTGCAGTAGAGTCTCAGTAGAATCACTTCTTTCCTGCAGTAGAGTCTCAGTAGTCACTTCTTCCTGGTGGTAGTGCTTCTTTCCTGAGTAGGTCTAGTAGATCCTTCTTTCCTGCAGTAAAGTCTCAGTGATCCTTCTTTCCTGAGTAGGTCTCAGTTTCTCTTCCTGCAGTAGGCTAGTAGGTCAGTTTTTTGAGTAGAGTTAGTAGATCCTTCTGCAGTAAAGCTCAGTGAATCCTTCCTGCAGTAGGTCTCAGTATAATCACTCTTTCCTGCAGTAGAGTCTAGTAGAGTCAGTATTTTCCTGCAGTAGAGTCTCAGTAGAATCATTTCTTTCCTGCAGTAGAGTCTCACTAGAGTCACTTCTTTCCTGCAGTAGAGTCTCAGTAGAGTCACTTCTTTCCTGCAGTAGAGTCTCAGTAGAATCATTACTTTCCTGCGGGAGGATTAGCGTGGTAGAACAGATGTCCTCTCTCTCTCTCTGGTGGTCAGATGAGGTGGGTCGTTTCTCCGTGGCGTCCTGGTGACTGAGGCCTCATGGGAAATCTCAGGTGACTCTCAGAGTCCAAACTCAACATGACGGCAGAAAAAAATGAAAGTTGGTCCATTAAGTTGATCAATAATTCAGAGCGTCCCTGCTGGGCTCTGCTGCTTCCTGTAACACGACCCCTCCCCCAACTGGAGTCTGTCACCTTGGCTTTGACTTCTGTGATTGGCTGTCAGGATGTTGTTTTCATTGTCAGTCTGCCAATCATCTTCTGAATAAAATCATTCATCTTTAGTCAGAAACACACTGGGAGACCGTTGCTATGTATAACAGACTGTTGCTATGTATAACAGACCATTGCTATGTGTAACAGACCGTTGCTATGTATAACAGACAGACTGTTGCTATGAATAACACACTACTGCTATGTAAAATAGACCGTTGCTGCATATAACAGACTGTTGCTATGTGTAAGAGACCATTGTTATGAATAACAGACCATTGCTATGTATAACGGACTCTTGCTATGTATAACAGACTCTTGCTATGTATAACGGACTCTTGCTATGTATAACGGACTCTTGCTATGTATAACAGACTGTTGCTATGTTTAACAGACTGTTGCTATGTTTAACAGACCGTTGCTATGAATAACAGACTCTTGCTATGTATAACAGACTGTTGCTATGTTTAACAGACTGTTGCTATGTTTAACAGACCGTTGCTATGAATAACAGACTCTTGCTATGTATAACAGACTGTTGCTATGTATAACGGACTCTTGCTATGTTTAACAGACTGTTGCTACATTTTACAGACATTGTTATGTGTAACAGACAGTTGCTACACATAACTGACCACTGCTATTTAAAACAGACTGTTGCTATGTAAAACCGACCATTGCTGTGTATAACAAACCGTTGCTATGTGTAACCCACCGTTGCTATGGACACAGTTCTGAAGTCAGACTGTTTTTTGAGTCAAATTATTGATTTCTTCAGTAAGTAGACTGTTTAATAAGTGGGATAATGTTGAACAACTAGTGTGTCATTGTTGAGAACCAAACATCGCCCTGTCGGCGTTTATTTCACAACAATGACCTGAATATCATATGGGATATCAATAACATACTGTATGCTACATGGATAATATGGATCTATACATGCTGATTATTAGCATTTAGCTCAGAGAAGTTGTTTCAGTTGTCAATCAAAGTGTGAACCGATCAACTGGAGGGTTTCAGTCTGGTTCACTAATCAATACCTGGGTGGGCCGTTTCCCACGATCCTCTGGTCTGCATCACTCTGTGTGAGTGTCATTAGCATTGTTAGCATCAGGCTATTGATCACAATCCTCAAGCTCCATCAGCTCATATCGACCGATCAACAGGACGCTGCCGCTTCACCTTCCACCGGGGTGGGGTTGGGGGGGGGTTATGATCATGAGCTGTGTTTTAATTAACACTCAGTCAGACTGCAGCACTGTGTTCACCCTCAGAGGTGTGAATGTAGTCAGTGTGTTTTAGTGCTGAAGTGGCGGGATGGTAGAGGTCAGAATGGAGGAGGAGGAAGATGATGATCGATCGGTGGCAGCAGCCTGTCCTCCATCAGGTCCTCAGATCCCTGCAGACGAGTTCATCATCACCATCTATTTCTTCAGATTACTGAATTACAGAATACTTTCATTTACTGGCTCAAAATGAACAAAGTCTTAGATACTCAGAGTTCAGCTGGAACACAGCAGACACACTTCCTGCAGCTTTTTCACAATAAAACACAGGACTTCTCTTTAGTAAAACAACACCAAACTTTGATCTAATCAAATATAATTTACTCATGAGGATGATGGTGGTGATGATGATGATAATGGTGATGATGATGATGATGATTATGATGATGATGACGATGATCTGAGCAGACTCACCAACATCTGCTGCCATTGCATCATGGGAAACCACGGACTGTCATCAGGCTGAACTCACACAGGACTCTCTGTACTATAACTGCTATATTATACTACACCACACCATATGACATCATCATATTATTATATCTTATATTACACTATTATACCATATTACACTGTTATACACACTGCATATTATTTGACTGAACTTTATGTACATATGCACCATAACTGCCATGTTACCTTGACTTGTATAATAGCTGCATATACCTTGAATTTACTTTATTCTCATTTTATTTAATTCTATGTATTTATTTATTATTTTATCTATATCTTACCTTATCTAATCTTATCATAATTACTGAGCCTTGTGTAAATGCAGTCAGATTCTCTTAATAGCGCAGTTGTCTTTTCCTAATTTGAGTTTGAGGAAAAGTGGTTCAGAAAAGACATTAGGTAGTGTTTACCAGCCCTCACGGGAAATTTAAAATGAGGTGGCGGGCAGGATTTGGCCCGTGGGTCTTGAGTTTGACACATGCTTTATAGCCTATGGGCCAGCCTCTTGAGGCCAGTCACATGACTCTGTTGATATTATGGTCTCCAGATAGGTAGTAGATGGCATCATTCAAGACGGTCAGAGTGAGGATGAAACAGATCTGCTTTCGTCTGGACTTGTAGTTGTTTTCACAGAGAGGAAAAATGATCAATCAAGTGTTTTGTGTTTTAGCAGCAGAGTGAGACCTCCTGTCCAACATGAGCTCACAGCAGAGCTTCTTTTTAATGAGACGTTACATAAATCCTCCATATTTATTCTGATCAGCTGGAGGACGGCGAAGGCTTTAATGAGGCCTGAAGCCTTCGGCAGCAACAAAGGCTCTTTGTTCTCAGCTCTGACATGATGAGCACCTTCATCCATGGAGTCAATAAGAGCTGCCCAGACTCTGTCTGCATACCGAGCAGAGCTTACCTGCTGAACAGGTGCTGAACGTACAGACCATGTAACCACAGCGTCCCTGATTCAGGTCTTCGGGTCACCTCTAAATAAATGATCCTCTGAGTTACAGATGTCTCTTTTGTCTTTTGGGCCCAGTGACACAGAAGTTGTACAACCACCATTTGGTCTCTACAACCATGTTGGGATCAATGACCGGCGCTCTTCCTGACGGCTTGTTCTGACCTGTGTTTATCTACTAAAGGTCAAAGGTCACAGTCACAAGTCCCAGAGAGCATTGGTGTAAATCATCCAATCTCAGAGCTTCAGACTGTACTGAACACTACATATATTTTACTTCTCAGATCGAGTTACAAATATACTGTTTGATCAGTGCATGAACTATGATGCATATATTAATAAGTAGCAGCATTATTAAACAGATGTTTGCATCAGCATTGCAGTACGAACCGACCAATCAAAGAGCTCCAGGCTGATCTATGCAGCACTGGTTTGATAATACATCAAAACCTGACTTCTCAGGTATGAAGCTGAAATAATAATTCAAACTGACAGCCATAACATTAATATAGTGTCACAGTGGAGGGACACACAAACCAGACCCGAGGCAGCAGGATTACTTTACTGATTTATTAAAGATTCAGCTCACAAGAGTCCAGATAGGCAGACGATCCAACAACAGGTAACAGAAAAACAGGCAACAGATCACCACAACAAGCAACGGGCCGGGCAGAGTCTAAGAACGGAGCCAGGAACCTCAGACAGACGGCCTGGTGGCACACACAAAACTGGTTAAATGGGCGCTGGCAAAGGCAAGACCACTCTGATGGGCTGGATCCATCTGGAGGTCAAGCAAGAGGCTGATGGCGAGACCCTTGTGGAGTACCTTCCAGTCTGAGGCCATGGTTCCTCCAGGTTGGGGGGAGTCACCGAACCGAGCGAAGGACTTGAAGTATGTCAGCGTCTTGTTCACCAGTGAGGCTGAGATGGACATGAAATGAAAGCGTGATCTGTGCTTACATCGCGGCATCAGACGTGACCTTCCGCGGGGTTTCCTGCGGCAGGTTTTCATCTGTCTAAGCAGAGAAAATGGAGAAAAACATCCAAACATTTCCTCTTCATGAGTCTGCAGCTGGTGTCCGTCCATAACCGAGAAATAACCCTTTTCTTGATGAAGTCTCTGTTCCTGCTGCGTTCTCGTCCTTATCGCTGTTTGTTTACCTGAAATGTCTCATTCATTAATTCCTCAGGGTACCAACAGATACATTTATTATTATATTATTAATATTAATATTACACTCACAGGTGAAAACACACCTGCAGACAGGAGGCGGGGCTTTAACAAGACAGATGATGCATCCAGGATCAGATGTGTGTGAGGCTTCCTGTCAACAGTCAAACTGTTGTGTTTAAATCGTTTAAAGCAGTTTAGATCGTTATCTGTGTGCAGGGTGTCTGGTGGCAGTCGCCCTCGTCCTCCTCTATCTCCGCAGGGGTCAGAGCGCTGTATCAACCAGCGGGGGGCGACGTGGCAGTGGGTGGCGCCCCCGGTTACCTTCGGCATCGTCACTTAGGTTTAATGAGGCTTAGTGGCCAGCGTTTCACAGCCGGGCCTCATTAAAGCTCACCGACGACACCTCCGGCTCGAACCAGCACAGTCTTAACGAGCGGGGAGATGAAGGCAGCGTGGGCGTTGTCATGGCGACAGGAGAGCTGAGGGCGGGTTAAAGATTTAAAGATGGACGTCTCACACCATACGCTGTCATTACCGAACAGAGTTCAGAGGTTTGTGGCCTTCAAAACTGCAGAAACTTCAACTGTGATGGAAAACAGTTTGTTATTTTGACAAAGTGAAACTTCAGACTTCCTTCACATCATCTGTAATGTGTTCGCTGTTGTTGACACACACACACACACACACACACACACACACACACACACACACACACACACACACACACACACACATCACACATCTGGCCAACAAAAAACACCTGTCAGTCACATGATCCAATAAGTCACTTGAAAAATGGTTTCAAACAAACGGTGTTATCGTCTAAGTTGTGTAACAGATCTAGATGTCTGGAGGTCCACTGATTAATCGGGACGATTATTTGACATTTTTTCATAATCGGCATCCACCGATGTCTGAGCCCAGTGTTGCTGTTGCTGTAGACCAGGTGTGACTCCGCCCCCCTTGTGTCAATCAAACTGCCGTTCTACCTGCAGACCTCAGCAGTGTTGCCAACTTAGCGACTTTGTCGCTACATTTAGCGACTTTTCAGACCCTCTAACAACTCTTCTCAAAAAAAAAAAAAAAAAAGAGTAGCAACAAATCTAGTGACTTTTTCTGGTGTTCGGAGACTTTTGGAGACTGACCTGAAAGCAGGTATCAGGTGCTGCCCTGGACCCCTCCCCCTCCCCAAAGCACCCAGTCCTGGTCGTACAGCAGTCCCTCCTCGCTGCAGTAACAGCAGGAAATGTTCATCCCTCTGCGTCCAGACTGCAAATGAATCTCGTATGCACGAAGCCGCCGCTGGCTGGATGTAAATGTAAAATTTTCTTTGTCTTGAATAAATCGCTGCACTAAAATCTGCTCTCCACAGCCTCAGTCACTTCCTCACCTCGTCCACTGTGTGTGAGCCTCTGGACTGGAGAGACAGACTATAGGTGTTGTTCAATAAACATTTAGTTGAGAAATTTTGTGTATCATTTGTTATTATTAAGCTGTTATGTTTTATCAGATGGAGGACAAAAAAAAGAAAATCACCCAAACATATTGGCCCAAAAAAATCAGCATCATATATCAGCCATCGGCTGTCTTGATTCTGTAAAAAAGTCGGCATCGGCATCGGGAGCCAGATAACCTAGACTTCCCTCCTGAAAAGAAATTAAACAAAAGACAAATACTCACCAGACTGAGATGAGAATAAACAGGAGAAAAGAGGTGAAACAAAAGCGCTGCCTGAGGTTAGAGTCATGGTGGAGACCTTCCATGTGGTCAGGACCAACATGTCTATCTTAATATAATGTTAATATGTTGATGATGAGCTCTTCCCTTACTGACCACAATGTTGAACACAAGGAGGGACATATATTCAGAAAAGTCATATTTCTCAAAACAGCAGAAGTCATTAAAACGTTTGGATGGTCTCCATCTTTTATTCCTTTAGTTTTAAAAGGATTCTTGTCACTGTGTCTGACCTCCTGATGTAGAGAGGACTTAGCCTGAAACCCTCTCCAAGCTGCTGGCAGACCACCACTGAACAACCTCCCTTATCTCAGTTCTTACTTCACTGTTAATTTCTTTCTTTTCCTCCCTGCTGTCTGTAAATAACAAGCGATTTTTCTTCAGGTTCAGTTCTTTAGTGATCCCCCAGTTGGTTTGTTATTTGCGACTATTGTAGTGTTTTTACAGGGAATGTTAGAGTCCACACAGAATGAGATGTAGGATGAGACAGTCTGTGCAAGTTCCTCCAAGTCTGTGAATAAGCTGTAAAAAACAGTCTGTACTCTCCAAGCAAGCCTCGAGCTGGCAATGCTGTCTTCTGGCCAGCATTTCACTGTTTTCACTGCTCGCTCTCGTTGCTTGCACACGGTCCACAGTGAGGCACAGATCTATAAGCTCCTGGCACTGAGACGCGACTCCAGCCGATAATAGAGCTCTTCCTAGTAGTTGCACAGGTTACATACTGTTCACATGTTTTCATTGTCATTTGTTTGTAATGAGAGGTGAACGGTCCATGAGCACAGGGGAACCCGAAGGCACGAATATGAAGATCCTCGTCAGGATCCGTGCCTCCGAGCCATGTCTCAATAACAGACCATGGGCATGTCTCTCTAAAATCACAGTTACATCTGACGTGGACCTCCGTTGGACAGCAGAGGGGAGGGAACAGGTAAAGCCGGCATCCGTCACGAAGGCCTCCTCTCCTCCCTCTCTTCCTCCAGGACCAGGGGTGGGATGATTCAGAAAATTCATGGTTGGATTCATATCACGGTTTTCGGTTTGGTTCGGCACATTTATGGTACAGCAGGAGGCCAATTTGCAATTACAGCTTTTCATTTATTTGACAGAATGAGTCAACAACTGTTTGTCCTCACAACAGCAGACTAACATCAGGAACAAAACACTTCTTTATTGTCACATCTTATGGCTGCACTTCTGACACTGATATTTAAAAAGAATCAATGAATAAAAACTAATCATGAACAAAAAGGTCAGCATCAGGTCAGCCAGCACTAGAGCTTTTTAAACCACAGTAACATAAACTAGGCAGCATCATATGAGGAAAACCTGCCATGTGTGATATCACTGTTCAATATTGAGATGATGATTTGACTAATGATAAATAAATACTGAACTGTGCACATTAGCTCTACTGATGTCAGCCTGGTTGTTTTTATATTCAGAACCAGATGAGAATTTAAAAAACCTTCAATTTAAAAAACAGACATCAGTCAGTATCAATCTTTACTCCTGTCCTCCTGTCCTCCTGTCCTCCTGTCCTCTGTCCTCCCGTCCTCCTGTCCTCCTGTCCTCTGTCCTCCTGTCCTCTGTCCTCCTGTCCTCTGTCCTCCTGTCCTCTTGTCCTCCTGTCCTCTGTCCTCCTCCCTCTGCTGATGTGAACCACTACAGGTCCTGCTGGTAGAGGAGGAGCTGCTTTGTCTCAGCCAGCTTTAGTTTACTACTAAGATACATGACAAACTAACCTAACATTCAGACTACAGAGCCTACTGCCAGCTTTAGTTTACTACTGAGATACATGACAAACTAACCTAAACAGTCAGACTACAGAGTCTACTGCCAGCTTTAGTTTACTACTAAGATACATGACAAACTAACCTAACATTCAGACTACAGAGCCTACTGCCAGCTTTAGTTTACTACTGAGAAACATGAAAAACAAACCAAAAAAGTCAGACTAAAGAGTCTATTGCCAGCTTTAATTTACTACTAAAAAAAATAAAAAACAAACCAAACATACAGACAAAAGAGCCTACTGCCAGCTTTAGTTTGCTACTAAGATACATGATAAACTAACCTAACATTTAGACTACAGAGCCTACTGCCAGCTTTAGTTTACTACTAAGATACATGACAAACTAACCTAAACGGACTACAGAGCCTACTGACAGCTTTAGTTTACTATTAAGATACATGACAAACTAACCTAAACAGTCAGACTACAGAGCCTACTGCCAGCTTTAGTTTACTACTAAGATACATGACAAACTAACCTAAACGGACTACAGAGCCTACTGCCAGCTTTAGTTTACTACTAAGATACATGACAAACTAACCTAACAGTCAGACTACAGAGTCTACTGCCAGCTTTAGTTTACTACTAAGATACATGACAAACTAACCTAAACAGTCAGACTACAGAGTCTACTGACAGCTTTAGTTTCAGCTTGTGTAGCTGAAGGTTACTCTGCTCCTAAACTTTATGAAGATAATAAATTAATAACATGGAGGCTCTTCACTGCTACTGTTCCTCCCTTCACAATAAACTCCCCGAACACAACCACTGATCACTGCTGACTAGAAGGAACTAAGGTCATTCACATCTCAACTAAATAACTTACATGCGTTTACCATTCGCTGTTAGCCACCGAGCTAACATGCTACGGTAGTGTGAACACAGTGGAGGTGGTTGAAAGACATGCAGTAAAATCTGGTCTGCCCTCAACGAAACTGAACCAATCACAACACACAACCTCAGCTTCATACCCCGTCCACCGTGTCCCAGCCTCTGTCCATAGGCCTTGATTTCTAGTGTGACAATAAACAGGATGAAAAAAATACACAATCGGTCTCGTAACTTTCATAAAAATCCTAATATTATTTATCATATATCAGACAGCAGAAAGGGCTGCTGGGTAACAGCTCCACTAACAAGGTGTGGGAATGTTAACGAGCTGCGACTCCTCGTTACCATGGTTTCTGCTGCTGATGACCACGAGGAAGGTGAAGCGGTGAGTATCCGTCTATCGCAGCGAGGAAACACTGATGGAATATTTATGCTTCCAATCAAGCAGCTGCTGAATTATTAACTCCAGCCAACCAGGTGCTGCTAATGCTGATAAAGAGATAGAAAATTCTCTTTGAGTTTCAGCTGGCGCTAAAGATAGCAGAGCAGCAGCTACGTTCCCTCTCGACACATTCCTCCATGCTCCATGTCCTGCTTCATTATAGTGTTTCATCATGTTTGTTTTTCATAGGCAACAGGAATCATCGATTAAATGAAAAACAATACTGGCGATCCGTCAGTGGTTCATATGATGGTGAGTTACAGCTGCTGGGTGACTTTGATTTGATGAGGGTTTAGCTTAATTGTCTGGTTTGGAGTTTAGTTTCTCAAAAACAGCCTCAGTAGTAAAATAATAGAAGACTCTTATTGTGAAAGGCACCACTCAAACAGAAACGTTTTATTCTTCAGGTGTCTGTATGATGAGTCTGTGTGAGCAATGCAGCGGACTGTCCCTTTAATGTCAAATCCAGTGCTGTCAAAAAATACTGTCTAATGTCCAATACTCTAGAAAAATACTGTCTAATGGCCATTACTTTAGACGTCTATTACTGTTTTTATTGGAAGCTTGTCATCGTTATTCATTAGTTAAGGAGAAGGGGTGGGAGTTTAGAAGTTATACTTCTTCTCACTCCTTTTCGAATATGTATTTTATGTCTTATGTTTAAATGTTGTTTTGTTTTTCCATTGTTTTGGTTTTTGTATTCGAAATAAACACTTGACAAGTACTCTCAAATACTGTCTAACATACTATTCTAAAACAAAAAAATACTGTCTGATGTCCAGTGCTGTTAGAAAATACTGTCTAATTTCTAATACTCTCAAAAAATACTTTCTATTATCAAATACTATTAATTGTCTTATGTTTCAGTCTTGTCGATACATTGTCGATACATAGTACTAAAAAAGTACTGTCTATCAGTAGTTGTACTGTATAATATCTAATACGCTTGAAAAATATGGTCTAATGTCCAAGACTGGGGTGGACTGGGGGGTACTGGGGTGGGCTGGGGGGGACTGGGGGGGGCTGGGAAAGATGGGGGGGGAGAATGGGGGGGAGTGGGGGGGGGGGGGGGGGGGGGGGGGGGGGGGGGGGGGGGGGGGGGGGGGGGGGGGGGGGACTGAGGTAGACTGAGGTGGCTGAGGGGACTGAGGTGGACTGAGATAGATATGGGGTCTGATGTCCAAGACTGAGGGGTGGACTGAGGTGTACTGAGGTGGACTGAGGAGGACTGAGGTGGATGGGGTGGGTGGGGGGGGGGGGGGGGGGGGGGGGGGGGGGGGGGGGGGGGGGGGGAGGAGAGGGGGGAGGGGGGGGGGGGGGGTGGACTGAGGAGGACTGAGGTGGACTGAGATAGATGTGGAGGTAGACTGAAGTAGACTGAGGTGGACTGAGGTAGACTGAGGTGGACTGAGGAGGACTGAGGTGGACTGAGATAGATGTGGAGGTAGACTGAGGTAGACTGAGGTGGACTGAGGAGGACTGAGGTGGACCGAGGTGGACTGAGGTAGACTGAGGTGGACTGAGGAGGACTGAGGTGGACTGAGATAGATGTGGAGGTAGACTGAAGTAGACTGAGGTGGACTGAGGTGGACTGAGGTAGACTGAGGTGGACTGAGGAGGACTGAGGTGGACTGAGATAGATGTGGAGGTAGACTGAGGTAGACTGAGGTGGACTGAGGAGGACTGAGGTGGACTGAGATAGATGTGGAGGTAGACTGAGGTAGACTGAGGTGGACTGAGGTGGACTGAGATAGATGTGGAGGTAGACTGAAGTAGACTGAGGTGGACCGAGGTGGACTGAAGTAGACTGAGGTGGACTGAGGAGGACTGAGGTGGACTGAGATAGATGTGGAGGTAGACTGAGGTAGACTGAGGTGGACTGAGGTGGACTGAGATAGATGTGGAGGTAGACTGAGGTAGACTGAGGTGGACTGAGGAGGACTGAGGTGGGACTGAGGTGGACTGAGATAGATGTGGAGGTAGACTGAGGTAGACTGAGGTAGACTGAGGTGGACTGAGGTGGACTGAGATAGATGTGGAGGTAGACTGAGGTAGACTGAGGTAGACTGAGGTGGACTGAGGTGGACTGAGGTAGGCTGAGGTTTAGTGGTGCAGCAGTGTGTTTTTAGTGTTTTGGTCCGTTGGGACTCCACAGCAGGAAGTTGCTGAGCCAGCACCAGCTCTCTGCCGACCAATCACATGAAAGCTTCTGAGTGTTTACAGTAGAAGAAGAAGAGAAGTGTGACTAAATCTATGTCTCCTGTAGGAGCTGCAGATGGAGGACAAAGATAATGCTGCAGGACCAGGACCAGGACCAGGACCAGGACCAGGATTCATCTTCAATGGAATCGTGAGAACAGGAACACACCTGAGAACCAGGACCCTGACCGTTGAGCTCATTAACACATGAATCTAATTATTCCTGTTTGTAATGACACTCAGAGTGCATTCAATAAAGCTTTATTGATCCTGCTGCAGCTACAGTTCAGTCGGACAGATTCACCTTGTGATGTAAATGGTGAATTATAATAAATCAGTTTTATAAATCTAATATGAAGTAGAAATGTGGATTTTCTTGTATATTCAGGAAACAGAAAACCAATGTTTTCCTCAAACGTTGTCATTTTCTAAACTTTGGTTACTGTGGATCCACGGAAACGATGACATCTCATGCCCAGTGTTGCTCTGTGTAATGAGCATGTACAGGAAACAACGAGAACAATGGCGGACTACCAGTGCCACTTCGTCGTCCATGCACAAGACATATTTTGGTTTCAGTAATATCAAATATGTATAAATAAATCAATCATATCAATCATCAATCATCATAAATAACCGACTGCTGTTGTTGATTTGTTGTTGATTTGTGAATACCGCTAAAGGAAAATGAGCTCACTGAGCATGCTCACGGTCTTCTTCTCTGGTATGTGACATACGGTTGGTGTAGACTTTATCGCTACCTAGTGTCCCGGGTCCCGAGTCCTGTTTGCGTTCTCATGTGGACGGAGTTGTTTAGTGAAACGGAGGATCCATGCGCGTGTAGACCGCCTGAGGTTTGAAATAAAATATTAAATATCTCATGGCGGGACCCTGAATTAATCATGAGTGCTTACTGCAACTAACATTAGCGGTTAGCATAGCCCTTTGCTAGCGCTCCAGCGGGGCGCAGTGACTGATGGGTAATCTTGCTTGTCAACAGCGGTGAAGTGAAGAGTCATTGCTGTCAGCTGTCAGAGTGCTGACTTGTCTAGGACTTGATCCAGACTGACTGGGACTATCATAAAGTGGGCATGTCTGTAAAGGGGAGGCTGGTGGGGACCCAGAGAACCCATTTACATTCACACATCTGGAGGTCAGAGGTCAAGGGACCCCTTTGGAATGTTACTTATTTCAAGCTAGTCTGACCTGGTTGGATTCCTCCGGTTTTCTAGTTTCATATGATACCACTGTCTTCACTCTAGCTTTAAAACTGAGCCGCTACAACCTAAAAGTCATAAGTTGCGTTAATGTGTTAAAGAAATTAGTGATGTTAAAACGAATTACCAGTAACATGCTATTATCAAGTTAACTTGGTGGTGTGTTTCTGCAGGTGGGCAGGTGTCTTTATAGTGTAACTAGAACACTGATGGAGCCGAGTGTTTCTCTCCATCAGTGTGTCGACCTCAGCTCTGTCTGAATAATTTATCACTCCTCCCAGAGGGTGGGTGGGGGAGGTGGAGGAGGTGCTGCTGATGAATATTTAAAGAGGCTGTGTTTTAGTACTCTGGAATATTTGCTAACGGTGAAGAAAATGCAGCTGTGGATGGTTTTAAATGGACGGCTGACATTTCTACTGAGCTCAGGTTACCCTCATGATTTCTTCATCTACTGTCTGAAAGTGCTGACCTTTGACCTCCGGCCTCCTCACTGAGGGTCACACTGGGGTTCATCGCGCCCCTGAGGAAAGAAAATAAATTGATAATATCAAACAGACTGAAGGTCAGCAGGTACAACTCCCCCAGAAACAGGTACAACTCCTCCAGAAACAGGTACAACTCCTCCAGACATAGGTACTACTCCCCCCGGTACAACTCCTCCTGACACAGATAAACTCCCCCTGACACATGTACAATTCCCCCCAACTCAGGTGCAACTGTCCCTGAAACAGGTACAATTGCCCCAGACTCAGGTAAAATTCCTCCAGACATGGGTACAACTCACTCTGACTCCAAAGCAGGACCAAACCGGGACCAAATCAGTTCCAAACCAGGACCAAACCAATAAAAATAGTTAAATCCAGGACCAAACACGGACCAAACCAGGACCAAAGCAGATCCAACCCAGGACTAAACCAATTAAAACAGTTAAAACCAAGACCAAACCGGGAGGAGGAAAAAAGGAAGACAAATGAGCAGTATAGCATGTTCATTCTGCCTCGATCAGGTCTCAAACTCACAACCTCAGTCACCAACGACTATCTTTACTATCCTTGTGAGTTTACTACCTGGGAGAATCTACGACATCATCAGCAGACTGCAACATAGCAACAGTCTTTTATACACAGTAACAGTCTTTTATACACAGTAACAGTCTTTTATACACAGCAACAGTCTTTTATACACAGTAACAGTCTTTTATACACAGTAACAATCTTTTATATACAGTAACAGTCTTTTATACACAGTAACAATCTTTTATACACAGTAACAGTCTGTTATACACAGTAACAGTCTGTTATACACAGTGACAGTCTGTTACATGTGCAACGGACTGCGTGTGCCCTGCCTTTCATGGCGATAATGGGGCCAGTGGGCTGCCATGGGCCCCAAAGGGGCATGTTTGATGGGGATGAGGTCCCCCTACTGAATTCAGTATCTCTAGAACGGAGGGTCGTAGAGACTCGCCGTGTTCAGCATTCCCAATAACCTACATACCCAAGTTGTTTTCAACTCGCTCTGACCTTTGGTTCCAAAGTTAAAGGCAAAAATACGAACCCAGTATATGTGTATGTAGACTGAGTAAGAAGTAAAATATGTACAGAACAACATCACACAAGTATGGAAATAAATGCGTCAATAAAAACACAAGCGTCACTTCCTTAACTTACAAACAAAACACTGGTCAGCAGCAATCTCCTGGTTAAAAGTCTGGTGTTTGTTGGAGCCATCCTCCACCCAACCACCACATGTGGTCTTTCTCACTTTTTATACTACGTCACTAACGTGTACCATCGCATTTCTACGTGTTTACATGCATTACGTTTAAGGGCAGCTGTGGGTAGGGCAGGTCGTCCACCAATCAGAAAGCCGGTGGTTCGATTCCCGGCTCCTCTGGTCACATGTCGATGGGACCTTGAGCAAGACACTTAACCCCAAATTGCTCATGAAGGCTGAGCCATCGGTGTGTGAGTGAGTGTTTAGATTAGATCCTGATGGGTTGGCACTTTGCATGGCAGCCTCCGATGTCAGTGTAGAAATGTGTGTGAATGGGTGAATGCTGTACTGTAAAGTTCTTTAAGTGGTCAGAAGACTAGAAAAGCACTCTATAAATGCAAGTCCATTTACCATACGCCAGTGCTTTTACATTGCAGTCAGTACAGGATACATGGCGTACAACTAACATGCAGAAATCAAGAAAGCCATACTTATTGCACGCTAGACGCCTTGCGCATTATCGTGGCATTTATACACCTTTTCGTGCACATGGGCTGAAACTGATTTGACACAGGCATTATTAAAAAAGGTGTTTGCTTTCCTTAACAGTATTTATTTACCACAGATACAATTCATATATCTCTAAGATTATACACTCGAATGACAAGAAAGGACAACAAAGAAAGATATTGACAGTGTTATACATGACACACCACATTTTATCCTCCTCAATCAAGCGGTGAAGGCTTTCCTCATCATCTTGGAAAATGTGCTCTGATGTGGGCCTATAACAGCCAGTATTTGTGATATTTAAGTTATATTTTTTAACTTTAAGAGCTAAAAGAAAGTTCCAGTGCCTGTCTTGCCAATAAATAAACTTTTCCAAACCTGAACAACTCAAGTCTGTAGAAAATTTAAAATACACAATTAACGTCCTATGATGTCACCCTCTGTGACACTATGTGTGTCTATGATGAACTGAAAAATATGTCAATGTAAACTCCTCTGCTTTTTCTTACAGTCTGCTGCCATCATGTGGCACCCATAACCACTACAGCAAGATTTAAGCCATCAGTTCAGCGTTCATGCACACTACCGCAGACAGACAGCTCGTCTACTGCAGGCCTGCAGGAGATACTGTATGAAACACTTCCCACCGCAGACACGTGTCTCAACGCTTCCACAGCTGCCGTCGTGTTCAGTCAATGGCAGCTTTTCAACAGCTGGCGGATTTTGATAAAGTAAAGCTTTATTCAGTCACACCTACAGTAAATACAACAGACGCCATAGCAGAAGCTCCACCCAAGCAAACTAGTTCAGCAAACCACAACTGAAATGTCACCCAGCTGAAGAAATGTTAAATGATTATTACCACATCATCATTACAGGACACTCTTGTTTGTTGACAGGAACTAAGCTTCCTGTAGAGCTGGGGTGGATTGAAGTCCTCGTCATGGCTCAGAAACATTCATTATTTCCTTGTTTCGCATTATAAATACACAAAAGTACAATCTGGTTTAGCAGGGCTGTGTCAGAAGGGTTACTGATTTCATATTGGAGCAATTTGAGTAAACTCTAATTTTCAAATTTCCACTCACCATTTTTAAGAGTATAGTTATATGTAGCTAGCTCAGCATTATAACCTTTGGGTCAACTTTGACTCCAGCAGTGCCAGTACACTAATTCAGCAGTTGCATGACAAATACACTCCTGAGCTAAATCTTAAAACCCAATTCCAAGAATTCACATTTCACTCTGGTGGATCGTAACCAGGTTTTAAGTGGAGCTTCAAAATGCAAAAAGAAGAAACAGGAGCAAGAGACACAAAATAAAAAAAACAAACAAAAAAACAGAGTAGGCAGTTTATTAAAAACTGCATTTAAACTTAAACAGTCTCTTCATTAGCTGATCAAAAGTTTAAGACCATATCCCTAAAAAACTAAACTAAACTAAAAGTGTTCAAAAAGGACTCAGTCATGAGTCTCTCCACTGTTGTTGTCGATCACTTCTAAAATTCATTGAGGCATGCTTGATGCGAGTGTTTCCAGGAGGCTGGTGGGAACGTTGCTCCATGTGGTGAAGATGGCTTCATGAAGGGCGTCCACGGTCTGGAACTGACGTCCTTTTCAGTAAACTTCCCATAAACTGTCTAGTCTGTGTCCTTCTCAAAGAGCTTTAGATCAGGGGAACAGGCAGGATGGTCCAGAAGAGTGACGTTATTCTCCTGGACGAAGGCCTTCGTCATATGCTGGGCCCTCTATGACACAAGAGAAGTAAAGCATCCTCTGTGTTTTACTCCACAGCAGATGTGCAGCAGATGTGCAGCAGATCGAGCTGCTGCAGGACAGCAGGGGGCAATATTACCTGTGGTTCCCTTCTCAACCAGCTGGTGGAATATTTAAAAACCAACTCCATCTCCAAACAGAGTCCAGTGTTCCTACAGGAGAATCAACAACAGGTAGGAAACCTACACGGGAGTGATGGAGTCAGCCTATATGAGAAATGTACACTCACTGTAATGCTAAACCAACTGTGGAGGCGGAGTTCAAACACCAAGTCCAGGCTAAATGCATCCAGTCAATGGCAGAAGAAATCTGGAAAAAGACAAAACTGAGGACTTATTGTTTGTTTAAGAAAGATTACGAACGTGAAAAATATGTTAAATATAATTTGCCTAAAGGTCAGAGGTCACTATGTGCACAGTGAAGATGTGGTATATTACCACTAGATGTAGAAACAGGAAGACTTTCAGTATTGTAAACTAAATGAGAATGAAATTAATTTTATTTTGTTCTTTGTGTCATGATTTACCACAATTATTATTTTAAAAACTTCATGTTCAGGTATAGAGTGGAGTGGAGCCTTGAATGAACATCTTTCTGATGGCGTTTTTGTTTGAATATCTGCCTAAATTATGCCTTTTTTGTCATGACTGGATTTGTACTTAGGGGGGAACTGTGTTTGTGTGTCTGTGACTGTTTATTTCTTGTATTTCCATTATGGGATGTATCCTTATTGTTGCATAATGTGTCTGAATTACCACAGGAGGAGTGGGTTATGTACTGACCAGTCACAAAAATAAATGATTCATTCCAGGGTTTGAACAGAAACATAAGACTGTAGAATAATATCAAACTCTCAATGAATTTAACTTGAGAAATATTTCTAAATATAATGCTGATATATATATACACATATACATATATATATGCACACACACACACACAAAACAGACACCAACAGCCTCAACACAAGAGAGATACACCGAGGAGAACAAACAAGATGTTCTCCACTGAACCAGCCAAGGTGGCAGGGAAACAACAACAATAACAACAACAACAACAACAACAACAAAAACCGGTCAGACCCACCAAGAGCCGAGATGGTAAGAAAGAAAAAGTACTGGAAGGACATCTGGGAAAGAGAGGCATCACACCGATGCCCAATGGCTAAAAGGAAAAACACTCCGTCTACAGTTTAAAAGGGTCTGCAACAAAGAAAAAAACACCATTCATCATACTTAAGTCACCCTTTTTTATTTATTTATTTATTTAGCGTGTGTGTGTGTGTGTGTGTGTGTGTGTGTGTGTGTGTGTGTGTGTGTGTGTGTGTGTGTGTATTACTGTGTGTTATGGGGACTTAAATCTGTTTACACAGTCACATTGTGGGAACTTGTCGTCCTTTTGGGGACAAAATGCACATCCTCATAACGTAAAACATTATATTTTTGGGTGAGGACTTGGTTTAAGGTTAAGGTAAGGTTAGGTTTAGGTTAGGATAAGGGTTAAGATCAGGCAAGAAGCAGTTACATTTAGGGTTAGGGTAAGTCTCCAGGAAAGCGTATGTGTGTATGCATTTTTTATTTCCATTATTACTATTATTATTATTATTATTATTATTATTAATAATAATAATAATAATAATAATAATAATAATAATAATAATAATAAGTTATTATTGTTATTATTATTATTGGGGGCGGCAGTAGCTCAGTCCGTAGGGACTTGGTTTAGGAATCGGAGCGTCACCGGTTCAAGTCCCAACATGGACCAAGCCCAACTGGTTGCTGGAGAGGTGCCAGTTTACCTCTTGGGCACTGCCGAGGTGCCCCTGAGCAAGGCACCAAACCCCCAACTTGCTCGGGGCGCTTGTCAGGAGCAGCCCCCTCACTCTGACATCTCTCCATTAATGCATGTATATGTACTGTGTGAAATTAACAACAGAGTGTAAAATCTGAATTTCCCTACGGGGATTAATAAAGGTTCATCTTATCTTATTAGTATTAGTTGTACAACATTCATAAACAGCTATGATACTGTATACAGTACATACTTCTGGCTTTACTTACTTTTTCTATTATGTATATACTAATTTATTTATTTTATTGTATTAATACTGTTTTTAAATCTATGCTTCTTGTCTTTGTTGCACTATCCACTTTGCTGCTGTAATGTGTGAATTTCCCCACTGTGGGACCAATAAAGGAATATCTTATCTTATCTTATCTTATCTTACACACACACACACACACACACACACACACACACACTCACACACACACACCTCCAGTTCAGGATTCAGTTCAGAGTGTAGCCGTCAAAGAACACAGAGAACACAGAGGATACACAGAACACGGAGAACCTCGACTAGATCAGGCTCGGCTGTATTATCACTGAACAGAACACAGAGAACCTCGACTAGATCAGACTCGGCTGTATTATCACTGAACAGAACACAGAGGACCTCGACTAGATCAGACTCGGCTGTATTATCACTGAACAGAACACAGAGGACCTCGACTAGATCAGACTCGGCTGTATTATCACTGAACAGAACACAGAGGACCTCGACTAGATCAGACTCGGCTGTATTATCACTGAACAGAACACAGAGAACCTCGACTAGATCAGACTCGGCTGTATTATCACTGAACAGAACACAGAGGACCTCGACTAGATCAGACTCGGCTGTATTATCACTGAACAGAACACAGAGGACCTCGACTAGATCAGACTCGGCTGTATTATCACTGAACAGAACACAGAGGACCTCGACTAGATCAGACTCGGCTGTATTATCACTGAACAGAACACAGAGAACCTCGACTAGATCAGACTCGGCTGTATTATCACTGAACAGAACACGGAGAACCTCGACTAGATCAGACTCGGCTGTATTATCACTGAACAGAACACGGAGAACCTCGACTAGATCAGACTTGGCTGTATTATCACTGAACAGAACACAGAGGATACTCAGAACATGGAGAACCTCAACGAGATCAGACTCGGCTGTATTATCACTGAACAGAACACAGAGAACCTCGACTAGATCAGACTCGGCTGTATTATCACTGAACAGAACACAGAGAACCTCGACTAGATCAGACTCGGCTGTATTATCACTGAACAGAACACAGAGAACCTCGACTAGATCAGACTCGGCTGTATTATCACTGAACAGAACACAGAGTACAACATGTAGCCTCCAATCAGAAGTGCATGAAGCAGTAAAAGTGTGACGCATCTTTTACGGCCTGCATATAAAGTTGCTCTGTCTGTTGCCTGGAACGGTCTGAGTTTGCTCCATGAGCAACAACAAGGGCCAGTTTAGAGGGGAAAGAGAAACTCCTCTATCAGCCCTACATGTTTCCACAGAACCAGTCTCTCCAGGAGAGCTGCTGCTGCGTTCAGGCTCCATCTGGAAGTTGTGGGAAATCCTAGATGTTATCGTTCTGTTTTTAAAAGATGAATTATATTCATATTTGAAAGGTGATGTAATAGTAAGAGACGGGGGCCTATTGTAACTCATACTTTTACGTTTGACTATTTTTTTGAGGTATGGAAATAATTGATTTTTCAGTTTGTTTTAACTGTATTCTTGGTAAATTAATGTGGTCCTTGGTATCTATATGAAGGTATTAGTTGTATTGCTGGAATCGCTGCTGCACATGGGGGCAGATTCAGTAATGTGACACTAACATTGCTTATAAAAACATTTGGTGACTGTTCACCTGCAGGAGGCAGAACGACCTCTCAGCACTGTGTAATTCAACTGTTCTGAGAGAAAACTACACTTCTGCACCTCCTCATGGCTTTAAAAAAATCTAGCGCACTTTGAGCAATCACAGCTCATTTCAGAGATCAAGCGTTCCTATTGGCTGTGCTCCAGCTGGTGGGCGGCGCTTGGCATTTCCTCAACTGATCTCTGATTTGGAACCATCTGAGGAGAGAGATAGTCATTACAGTGGCAGGATGCTGATTCACATTTGATCAGCGCTGCCTAGTTTGTTTGATTGGAGCTCAGAGTGATTGACAGCTTTTGTGATTGACAGCTGTCACATGTTTTTTTTCAGATTACCAGTGTCATGCACTGTTGTCTGGATATAGTGAGTTTTTATGCATGCTTTTTAAAAATCACCTTTTGAGTTTACAGAGAACTATTACCCGGAGCTGCAGCTCCCCTTGGCTTTACTGAGCGTCATCGTTTAACAGAGTTTCAGCTCTGTTTATCCGTCCGGACCATAACTTCTCTGTTCTGGTCCACTGTCAGCGCTCTCATACCAAAGAGAAATGCTCTGTAAAGCCACCTTACAACAGCTGGCACCACACGGCAGACAGACACATTTAGCTGTTGAACACAGAGGAGCAAGCAGCAGCGAATCAGACTGCTGTACGTTGGCTTCCGGTAGCATCGAGAACTGACTTCAGAGTCCTGCTGCTGGTATACGAGGCTCTTTATGGGCCAGGACCGGCTGACACCACCAGCTCCATCACTGCCTATCTGCCTCCAGGAACACTCCATCATCTGCTGCTGGTCTGGTGGAGGCTCCTACAGCGGTCCAAGGGGAACTGGGGACGCAGCGTCTGGTGCTGACGGCCTAAACTCTGAAACCCACTACCCTCAGATATCAGGAAGACGACTCAATAGACCTTTCAGTAACAGTTTTCTTTAGTTTTAACACTGCTTGGCAGCACTAGTGATTTTATGCGTTTTACTTAAATTCTACTGTTTTATTTTTTCCTCTTGTCATGTTTGAAAATATTCTTATGCTCGTTTTAATGCTCTTTCTTTATTAGGAAACACTTTGAGTTGCAATGTTGTATGAAAGGTGCTATACAAATAAAGTTTATTTATTTATTATTATTCTCATTTTTATTGCAGATTGTCAATGAATACAGTCTACATTGACACATAAAAGTAATCTAACTTTTCCTTTGTTTTCATATAAGAACGTACAACTGAAGTTATTTGGTGAATTATATACACATCACTGGGCTCATAGACATTTGCTCCATTTCTACTAACTGCTGCTTTAACAAGTAGAACACAAATACAAGTTACCGACATAAAAACATAAAAAACTGTATCCAGATAGCTCCAGAGGTTTTGGAGGATTGACATCAGAACCCAAATGTCTCCTCTGCAGATGAGTTTAGGCTCCATCTGACTGTCCTGGCCGTGCGGAGATCCCGGAGCTCCGCATTCTATTTGTCCCTGAAGGCAGCATGGGGTTTTTCCGAGCCCAACCTCTCCACCACCCGGACAGGTAAGAGACCTGCCCGGCGTCACGCGCAGGTCAGCGAGTAAAGTTTGTGAGCTCCAGGAGGGGTAACCGCGGCCACAGCCATGGCCCAATCCCAGCTCATGTGCATGGAGGACGGCCACATCGGAGCCAAAGTCCCGGAGTCCAGACCGGAGTTTTACTACAGCGAGGAGCAGCGCGCCGCCATCGAGGAGCTGCTCAGGAACGGAGACGGAGCCTTCAAAACCAGATTGAAAGATGACAACACGAAGGACTTTCTGTCAGCCAGAGAGGTCAAACTGTTCCTCAACACTTTCAAGAAGTACGACGACTCGGATCGAGGCAGCGGGAGCGACGCGCGGCCCGGCACCGACGCGGATTCAGGGGTCCACTCTACCTACTGGCCCCAGATGTCGGACACAGAGGTGCCACCGCTGGATATCGGCTGGCCCAGCGGCGGGTTCTTTAAAGGGGTGACCCGGGTGGCCGTGCACACGCACCCGCCCAAAGAAAACGGACCTCACATCAAGGAGGTGGTGAGGCGCCTCATCCAGGAGGCCAGCAAGGTGAGGAGGACGCATGAGCACGGCTAGTAGTGCCTACTAGAAATCGTGTCCTTTTTATTATTAGTGTTTATTACGACATAACTACAGAGCATTTAGAGATAATGCTTCATAACACAGTCCAACTTTTTATCCCTCACGGTTTATTATAGCGGGTTATTTGCTTTAAATGGCAATTATGGACAAAATCCCAAACAATACCAAAAAAACCTTAATTAATACCCAGTTAACACAAGACAAAGGTGTGAGGCAAGGCGTAATGTAATAGAGTGAGATAAATAGTGTGACAGTGATTGGAGTAGTGAGTGATTATAAACCAAAGCCCTCTACAGGAAGTTCATTTCCTTTGGCCCATTCATACCCACACACATTACACTGCTGTCAGTATAACCACCCACAACTTGGATATTTATTGTCTCTTAAGGCAGAAATAAAAGTTAGATAAAACCAGCACTTCATCTACTTTTATTGCCAGCAAATATACTCATTTATGTTGCTGGATCCAGTTATTTTTTAGCATATTCTCATAAAAACAAGAGAGTACTGTCTCATGCAGCTGAATGAAGGTGTGGTGGAGGAAGGTCTGAGTGGTGAATACGTCCTCATATGGTAACCCAGAGCCTGAGGTGGGTCTGTGTGTTTGAGTCGCCCATCGTCATGTTTGCTCATCGACTGCTGGAGCTCCGCTGAGTCATCCGTTCCTCCTGCTCGGTAACAGTGGCACTGTGCCTGTTTAAAAACTGGGTCATTGTTAATCATGAAACTCATTCATGGATTCCCCTTTAATTTTCGATAAAAATCCCCTCTTATCTCTTTGCATTCCTCACCACAAGCTGCTCCTAACACTTCTTTTGAGTGCTCACATTCTTCCTGCTTTCAAACCTACTGGACCAGAAAGTGGTGAAACGAGATCGCTGGCCCTTGAAAGACTGCTCCGTCCTCTGCTTGTATGCTTTTGATTAAAAATAAACACAGCATGCATGTTACACATCTTGCTTGCTTCCTCGTTCCGACTTCCAGGTATTAGCTTGTTATGCACAGCAGGTAGCCGATCAATATTAATTAGCTGAGTGTTTTGTTTAATAGTTCACTTCCTCTTGTAGATAAGCCAGGGATTAGAGCTGGCAGCACAGCTCTCACACTTAGTTTTTTGTTCTCCAAAGTTGTTAGACAAAGAAAAAGTTCAATAAACAGGTGGTTTAGTTTGGTGTGCATGTGCTGAATGTAACCAACAGGGTTGCTGTCATTTATCAGAAAGGCAAGGAGCTATTCTTAGATTAATACAGCACACGATAACACATGTAGAGCAACCAGTTCTCCAGGCACCAACGTATTCGTCTTTTTGAGTCCACTGTCCACATGTCTCAGCTTGTATCTGAACCGTTACCCTCTCATTGGTCCATTCAGCAGGTTTCCTCAGTGGAAACAACCGGCCTCTTCTCCAGCAAAGAGGAACATTTAAAGAGACATTTTTCCATGACTTTGCTTTCCAGGGAACGGAGGGAGTGTGGAGTAACACACTAAACCTTCATCCTCTGTTGGACTGAACATGTCCCTACATGCTGTGTTCATGTCTTCAAGGACAACCGCTCCCTTTTTTTGCTCCTCTTAGTCTTTTCTCCTGCATATATCTATCCAAACTCATCACATATTGACGCTTTGTGCGACCGGTGCGTAATGTGGTCAAGTAAACAAAAACACCTCAGGCAACTAAACCACTTTAGTTAGGTTTAGGGAAACATGGGTGGATTAAAATGGCTGTTTGTGCGTTGTGAACATGCAGCACAGTGTCATGGCAGTTCATTAAATAGTCACAAAATTAATCTGTTTATTAATTTCCCTTTTTTTGTGACACTCAGCATGACTTGATGACGTGATGCATGTGTTAATTTCCTTAGTTTGTGATGTGGGTGTAAACAACACCATAAAGCACCATAAATACAAACATTACATGACAAAAACTACTTAGATAGCTTTAGGAAAAGATCACAGTTTGAGTTAAAATAACTCCAGAAGTGGCATAAATTAAGTATGGAAGATACGTGACAAATAAATCAATGTTGACGTCGGGTTTCATACAGGACACGACCAGCTGTCTCCTGTTTTTGGACCATCCATCCAAACAGACCTCCCTATGTGGCGTTCGCTGCTCTTTATACTTCCCAGTTCACAATAATGTGGATTACATACACACAGACTTCATGCTGCCCATTAAAGAAACCCCTGAAAAAGTACACAAATCAAAACACTACATTTCGTGACTGTTTCACACACGGCTGTGCGACTGGGCTGACAGTTCACTTTTATACTGAGATCAGACTAATATATTACTGTTTTGCATGCAGCTTGCATGTGTGCAGAGGATATCACTGCACCCACAGGTGTTGTGATACATTTGATTTAATGCTCCTGATCTGAGGGTCACAGTCAAATGGTTACAGGTTCACTGAAATGAAATAATGAAACATAATGAATCTTTGGCTTTGCCATGTTTACAGTTAAACAGACGTGTGTGCTCGGACAGTATGAGCCAGCGTCATGGACAGATGGACGCTGTGTGAGAAGGTGAAAAATTCAGATATGCTACTGTGTTTTTGTCACAGATGCTGCATCGACGGTCCTTCGCTATGACACACTACACTGAATAAAATGAGTCGTATCCAGAGCTCATTTTTCCCGTCACACATCTTTGAGTTGGGTCATTATAAGGTTGAAATAATGTGGTCTGAAACTGGCATCATCTACGCCTCTGGTAGGGCTAATAACAGCAAAACTGATCAGGGTAGGATGCTGTTTGGGGTGGCAGTAGCTCAGTCTGTAGGGAGTTGGCTTGGGAACCGAAGGGTCACCGGTTCAAGTCCCGACATGGACCAAAAACTGAGTGTGAACTGGTAGCTGGAGAGGTGCCAGTTTACCTCTTGGGCACTGCCGAGGTGCCCCTGAGCAAGGCACCAAACCCCCAACTGCTCGGGGCGCTTGTCAGGAGCAGCCCCCTCACTCCACTCCACCTCTCCATTAATGCATGTATGTGTGTTTCAGGTCTGCATGTACCATGTATGAGTTTAACAGAGTGTAAATTGAATTTCCCCATTGTGGGACTAATAAAGGTAGATCTTCTTCTTCTTCTTCTTCTTTATTTCACCACTTTACATTGTTTGATGTAATTAGCATTACAGCCTCTAGGGGTCGTTAATGGGACTAACACTTGTTTAAACAGTGGACCTTCTGACATTCATCAGTCTGTGGTGCATGATAACAAAATAGCAATAAAACCATTTAACACAGCACAGTCAGACACTGTGGTTTTCACCTTTGCACTACAATATATTGATTAACAGTATTTAGTTTTACAGTTAAATGCAGAAAAAGTCAATGCAGTCTGTTTGGTTGTGTCTATGTACACAATTACTGGCTCTGAGGAATTCCTTTATTTGGTAAAAGCGGAGTGCAGATGTCTACTAATCCGGCGCTCTGGCAGAGGAACAAGCAGAAGCTGCGTTGAAGCATTTCTGGAGACAGATTTAAGTCCTAAATCTCAGGGTTGGGTGAACCACTGGGTCTCAAACTGCTTCAGTCTGACAGATTAGAGCTGCACCTTCAGACTTGTGGTGCAAAGTGGTTACAAAAATAAATTAACCCAAAGGAAAGTTCACATTATTTAAAAACTGTAAATCCACCCTGCGTTGCAGCAGAACAGCCTCGACCCGGCCGTCTGTCCGAGCCTTATATAGACAGGTGTGGTCCTCATCATGTCCAATCAGCTGAATGAACCACAGGTGGACTCCAGTCAGGGCGTGGAAACACCTCAGAGATGATCAGGAGAAATTAGAGGCACCTGAGCTTCATTTCAAGAGTCACTGCAGACGGTCTGAATACTCACAATAGTGTTTTATTTGGAATAAATCTGCAAAAGTCTCTAAAATCCTGTTTTTGCTTTGTGATTGTGGGGTATCGGGTGCAGATTGGTGAGGGAAAATGTGAATTTCAACAGGTAATGCAAAGGGCTGCAATAGGCATGTTGCAATATACTGTTGTTGATGATATTAAAAAAATATTGATAATAATACACAAATGATAATATGTGAATAATCCAGCGCCTCTTATAAACTCACATTTTGAGTGTAATTAATTTGCCAAAAAAAGAGACAAAACATACAGTAAACTAAGTTAAAAGATAAATTTGACTGACATCATTTATTTATTTTCATTATTGTTTTGGCAACACTGATAATTGTTTGTCATTCAAGCTTTATTTAAATCTCGAGGAATCATTGAGGGCATGCCCTCATTTCCAATGATGTTGACGGGACAATAAAACAGAATGCACATTAAACCAAAATAAATATAAATATACAAAGATCATATTTAACAAGTCAGCCACAACGTTAAACGCAGTATCATTTAAGAGCGGAGTAGTGTGTAATCATGGATTTAAAATCACCTGCAGGTACAAATGGGTTTAATTTCAATGTGTTTTGTAAACACAAACACCAAAAACAGTGCAGGACTTCAAGCTTTAACCAACCACAGGAACAGGCTGAATAAGGACTATAGGACCAATTTAACAAGGATATAAATAATAAAATCCAATGCCTATCACGTCTTACTGCTAGAGAAGCAAGCCCGCCCATCTCACCCATTCTCTAGTGGAAATCGGATATCCTGAAGGCTACAACATGATGCACTGAATAATGAACTGCTTCTTTCTTGCAGGTGATAGCGATAGTGATGGACATACTCACGGACGTCCACATCCTGCAGGACCTGATGGACGCGGCCTGTCGGCGCTCCGTCCCCATTTACATCTTGTTGGATGACCAAGGTGTGCCACACTTCCTGGATATCTGCTCCAGGCTGCAGATTGGCTCACAGCACTTAAGGGTGAGACGGCACTTTAATATAAGAGATGAATGTAGCGCAGACAAGACACGACCCTGGGCACATGGTACCAGCATATATAATCAAATGTTCAAAGGTTTTATTGATTATTTTAATAGAAGTATATATATATATATTATATTATTATTATAATCAAAGTCATATAACTGTGCAAAACCGTCCCAACAACAGATTTATACACGTAAAAGGGAAAAATCTGGAAGGATAACAGATATGAATTCAATACCATTTCATCAATATAAGACAAATAGTTTACTATTTGTAAACAGCGCCATAACAAGCCATATTTTAAATACAACGCTGCAGCTGTGTGTGTGTCTGGTCTGACTGTGACCCTCTGTGGCTGCAGAACATCCGAACCAGAACCCTGCAGGGAATCGGCTTCTGTCTGTCCTTCGGCAGACTGCCTGGGTCACTCTGTAATAAGTACATGCTGGTAGACGGGGACAAAGTGATGTTCGGCTCGTACAGGTGAGGCCTGACTGTGTTTACAGTCGGTGCATGCTTTCTACCTAACCATTTTATACAGAATGTGTGTTGTTACTTCTTTTTCAAGTGTATTAAGTACAAAGTAGTTTGATAATTTATTAAACTGAAGCTCCGATGTGGATTTGAAGATGTTTGTATTTGGCAGCTCCAAGTGTTAGTATGGAAACATGCTGCTGAAGTTTAGCTGGTGTGATGTTTACTATGTTTGGTCACAGATTATGACCGATTCTTTCACCCCATAGTCACCAAAGATAATATTTTACCAGTTTTCTCTACTCGACTCTAAAATGACATTGTTTAGACAGACAAAGTGGGCAACCAACATTAGCGACCGCCCTAGCTAACCAGTTTTCGTAATGCTAAATATGACTGTTAGCAAATGTTAACATGTTAACGTTAACAAAAAACATATTATATCCATACATCCACACAACGTTCACAACACTTCTGGATTAGATGGGGGGCGGACACGCCATGACCACGCCCACTTACGAGACAGGAAGTTTATACCACTGGCAGAGCTTGTAATTTAGCATGTTAACTAGCATCTGCTAATTCTGACTAAAGTACAGCTGAGGCTCATGGGAAAGTATTTGGTAATAAACCAACATACTGGGGCTGCAGGTGGTGTAGTGGTTAGCGCTGTCGCCTCACAGCAAGAGGGTCGAGGTTCGATTCCGGTTGGGACTCTTTGTGTGGAGTTTGTATGTTCTCCGAGGGGGGTTTTCCCCGGGTCCCCGTTTCCCCCCATTCAAAAAAAAAAAATTGGTTAAATTCTAAATCCCGGGGGGGGGGATGTTTCTTTTTTCCGGGCCGGGCCCCCCCCCCCGTGGTCCCCCCCCCCCCCCGGAAAGAGGGGGAAAAAAAAAAAAAAAACCAACATACTGGACAAAGAAATATGTTTGATGGGATTCATCCTCTGGGGATCATGAATGTCTGTACAAAATGACAGTAGCTGCTGAGATATTTCAGTCTGGACAAAAATGGTGGAGTAACTGAAAACTACTAGTATTGCTAAACAAAGATATAGACTACTGCAAACAATAATCATAAGAACAATGGTCAAAACTACAAAAATAAGACCATAAGTTGTAAGAAACTCAAATTAATTATGCTTTATGCTAGAAACTCTCACTGGGTGTTTGGTGCTTGCTTGTTGCACTTGTTAAGTGTTTTTTCTGTGTAATGATTTGATGTTTGCTGTAAATCTTACGTTAAACGTGTCTCTGTCCCAGTTTCTCCTGGAGTACGTCTCGTATGGACCGGAACATGATCACCGTGATGACGGGGCAGGTGGTTGACTTCTTTGACCGGGACTTCCGCGAGCTTTACGCCGTCTCTGAGAAGCTGGACCTCTACAAGGAGTTCCACGTCAGCCCACCTGCTGCTAACATGACAATACGCTCCAAAGTGGGCCCCAAACGGCCGCCTCTACCGGCGACCACATCTCGCTTCCAGGTCAGCTTAGGGGATTCACGGAAAGCCGACATCCAGGTGCCTGCACACAAATACTACAACCCAAAATACTCTCTGGTGTTTGGAGACATCCACCGTCCTACAGGGTCTCTGCAGGAGCCCGGACCCAAGAGAGGGTCATTTCTGGCTGAGGTTGCTGAAGAGATGGACCCAGACAGGCCGCGAGTGACGAGCAGTGAGAAGGTGGAACGGTTGAGTCCGCTGCCCTCAGAAGACCCTGGAGAAATCTTCAAGAGGCCCGACAGAGTCACGCCGGACAAGAAGGGGAGACTCACATGGAAGCAGAAATTTTCCAGGAAGAAACAACCCAGTATGGAAACTCTGGACGTCAACCTGGCGGGCAGTAGGAGCCCTTCGCCAAGAGAAACCAACAGGACGGATGAGAAAGAGGACAGCTGTGAGGTGAAATCATCCCGATGGAGGAGCAAGAAGCCACTTAAAGTGGGCCGGCGGGCAGAATCTGAGCAAACTGTCCACACGATGCAGGACAATGAGAGTAAGTTAGGAGTAAAGACGGTATTTCAGGGTTTTTCCTGGCTCAGGTTGGGCCTTTTGGGGGGGGCGACAGTAAGCATGATCGGACCACGTACTGTAAAGGTAACAGGTCTGTTACCTTACTTGACAGAAATATACACATTTTCTTGATATTTCGGACCATTTGATAAACAAAAATATGACTGACCTTTGTCACTCGCTGAAACGTCAAAAATTCCTCTACGCAGTAGAAACCCTGTACATAACAGAATGAATCAGCGGTTCACAACCACAAGACAGATAGGATGGGAAGGAAGGAAATAAAGTTGTTGTCTCTAATCTAAGAAAAGAAACTCTCTGACTCGGCTTCACACCAGTGGGTGACAAGTTGTCCTTCCTTTGTTTTAAAGGTCACACGGCAAACGGTTCGGAGATCGTTGATCTTATCTTATCTTTATTTTATAGCCACTAAACCAAAGTTATTTTTGAGTGATGCTCATTTATTCCTGAACTGTTTTATAGTGCAGTGACTCTCTCAGAACCTATTGGTTATCAGTCTGACTACGGATACACCTCCGGGGGTAAGGATTAAACTGATCGATTGATAAGCATTGATAACACACTGCTGATACGCGAAAATGAACTAAATGGGTTTTATTTTTATAAACAAAGCAAAAGCACAGTGGGGGCGGTGCGAGATCAGGGTAAACATGTTTTTTCGTCTGATTTCTCAACGTTATTCTTCATTTTTTGTGCATTTTCTTACAAATATCCAGCAACATGTATCAGTATCTGCTCATTACATGCACACAGTATTTTCAAAATAAACTTTCGTCTTTACAGGAAACAACTTGGTTACGTTTAGTAAAAGATTGCGGTTTGGGTTAAAATAACTCTGAAAGTGACGTAATTTAAGTATGAAATTTACGTGATTCCAGTGTTTTTGACCCACCCCGACCTTCCTGTGCAGCATTTGTCGCTCTTTATACTTCCTGGTTCACGACTATACGGGTTACATACCCATTGATTTACACTGAATTACTTTCCATAGGTATAGTAAAGAATGGTGTCCAAGCCTCTATGTATTGTGGCTGATTTCTAGATAATGTCTCTTTCATCTCACCAGTTTCTTTTTCTTGTAACGTTACTGTTGTGTTTTCTCTCATAGGTGTTAAGAGTCGGCGACGAGCAAAACCCGCTTGTCACGTGTCCTGAGGTGAACCTGCCAGTCTCTGACCACATTCAAACAATGGATTAAGACTAATGTCACCTTTTGATTGTGCAATATTGTAAGTACTTTATCCAGAAAGACCAAATGAATGTACAGTTCTTGAAGCACTGACACAGTTTTTATAAGTGTGGTGCCAAATTTAATAATAATAATAATAAAGCTGAGGTGCAGAGAGGTTTAATGAGATATTCACTGGTGATCGTTTGCACTTTGATTGCTCTGGTCCTCTTTGAGGCCGTGTGGATATATGGCTGAGTGCTCGCTGAAGGTAAAGTTGGTCCTACTTGGTTTTTATTTCTGCAGACAGAGGTGGTGTTCAGGTACAAGAGACTTTAAAGGAAGCGAACAGCAGGGCAGTGATCAGAGATGGTAAAACTCTCTTGGAGAAACATCGTCAGGCCTTGATTGATTTCTCTGTCGGACTCTCCCACCAAATCACACCAAACCAAAAGAACGAGTTACAAGTTATTTTGTACAGTGTTTATTTCAGTCCATTTGCCACACCTTTTAGTTGTGGGATCTCTTCTACAATAAATGGTTTCAGATGATGAACAACTTTGAATGTGCCAGGTTGTTTTTTATGGCTGATTTTGTGTTACATTTCTGTGACAGAAATTTATTTTCATTCAAAATCTAAGAGGTTTTGGCTTTAAAGCCTCATTTCCTCTGGTTGATCCTCTGGTTGATTAGACCTCTGCTCAGTTTGAAGACAGGCTGAGCTTTGAACTTATTAGGCTACAAGTCTTCATCGACCCTGACTGATGGTTCTAACCATGTTTTCAGGTAATCTGTGGTGTGAGGTATGTTAAGGTATGTTAAGAGTGTTTTTTACACCCCACGATCGGCTCAGAAGTCCATCCTGGCTGCACTGATCTCAAATAGTAAATATTAAACGTTCGGTATTTAGGATGGGATATCCTGTTGTGTCAGCATTGTCACAATGCCTCAATGAGAGCATTGACAACTGTGTTCAGGTCTTGAGTGGATAAAAATGATTTTAAAATTTTAAGGTTTTAAAGTTTTAAAATGATTGATTTTAGAAATATGTCTGAGGTGCAGGAAGAAAGATAGCACCATCCTTGTTATTTGTGTCTCAAAACAAAGTCTAGTGTCAAATAAAACACCAGGATCGAAGGATTAAACGGCAATTTGGTTCAACACTTATTTGGTTTTTACAGGTTCACCAACGCTAACAGGAGACTCAGGAAGATGTAAATCAGTCCTGAGAAAAGCTCAGATCAGCCACATTAACTGAAAACACCCGTGTGGGTTTACAGAGGCTTTAAAGATTCATGTCATTTCAAACGTGGGGCATCACGTTGACGACAGCGTCACCTAGTGAGGAGACGCGGCAATACTCAACATTTAAGATGGAAAAGTGATGCTCGCACTGCACAAACCCTCCATCAGCTGCCACCCCTGCTTCTCCTTTCTGGGTGTTTGTGAGCAGCTCTGAGCTCAGAGAGGAACCACAGGCCTGATGGGAAGTCGGGGGGGCGGGGTGTGGTGCAACACTGAAACAGGAAGTCACAGCTGCAGCAGGAAGAGGCGTTAACTAACTTATAGTTTTAGTGACACATAGAAATGAAAATATGTTATTTCCTGTCATGATTGCATCTTAAAGTTGATCATAAAACACAGCAACTCTTCTTGGTATTTCTTTAATTGGAATTAAGGTCAGATAGATAGATAGATAGATAGATAGATAGATAGATAGATAGATAGATAGATAGATAGATAGATAGATAGATAGATAGATAGATAGATTGATTGATTGATAGGTAGATAGATAGATTGATAGATAGATTGATTGATAGATAGATTGGTAGGTAGATAGATAGGTAGGGTAGATAGATAGATAGATAGATAGATAGATTGATTGATAGGTAGATAGATAGATAGATAGATAGGTAGGTAGATAGATAGATAGATAGATAGATAGATAGATAGATAGACAGATAGATAGACAGATATATAGAGATGAGTGTGTGTGGGTGTGGTGTGTGTAGGGATAGATAGATAGATAGGTGGTGATAGTAAATAGATAGATAGATAGATAGATAGTAGGTAGATGTGTAGTGTAGATAGTGTAGGTGATAGATAGATAGGTAGGTAGATAGATAGATAGGTGGTGATAGATAGATAGATAGATAGATAGGTAGATAGATTGATTGATGATAGATTGATAGGTAGATAGATAGATAGATTTGTCAGTCCATAGATAAACCCATAGATAGATAGATAGAAGGTAGATAGATTTTAACTCCTTTAATACGATAATAGAAATAGTTGCAGGCCTACAGTAGTAATGTGGAAGCGAGTCAGCATGAATCAGTTTCAGATGGATAGATGTCTAAATCAACACTGGATGGAGGTTAAATGCAGTTGTTGTTGTGACTTTGTTTATCAGCATTTGATTTGGGACGTTGCCGCACACTGAAATATAATCTTTTAATGCAGATGACACAATGACATGTAAACTACATGTCTAAAAATTATAAATTATTAACATTTCACCCAAGTTCAGCCCAGTTTTAAACATCACATCTTTTCAACATAATATCATAAACAGAAGAAGGACAGAGGGAGCTCAACATCACATGTACCATGAAATGAATAAAATCAGATGAGGGGAGTCTCCCTTCAGGAAACACATGTGAACTGCGCATTTAAACACACACACACACACACACACACACACACACACACACACACACCACAAATGATGGTTTCAGAGCGTTCACCCAGAAACACAACGGTCTGTTTGCTCCTTAAAGCGACAACAGGATCCAGTCTAACATGTCAACAAGAAATTTAATCCTTTTTATTAAATAATTCATGAGAACATAAATGGACACACAATATACAGCAAGGTACAACTAAAAGTTTTCTTATATATATATATATATATATATAGGACAATGTACACATTGCAATAAAATCAAAGTAGACAGAGCGCTTTTTGCACACTGCTATAAAGGTAAGTGAAATATTGCAGGCTTGGACTGATTAGAACAAGTGTTCTGCATTTTAAGTGAAATTCTGTGTCACTCTATAAAGTACAGAAAATTTTACAATGTAAAAAAAACAAAACTAAATGCTTGACAATAGTATCTGTACAAAATGAAGCGTGAACAATTGTCCTCAGATGACACCTAACCGGATGACGTAGAGGCCTCTGTTCATTCTAGAAATAATGATCCACTGGACAGAAGTAAAGCTGTTTACTTTTAAACGTCCACTTCTGAGCCTCACGAGCACTGACATGAAGCTGAGAAATGTCTCTTATTATAGCATATATATGTTGGGACATCACATGCTTCGTTTGTCCTCCTGATCCTAGAAACTAAGCGCTGTGGAGTAAATGGACAGCAACCAAAAATCAGCTTCTCATTGCAGAAAACATAATGACAAATTCTTTGTGGCTTGTAGCGCTGATGGTGAAATGAGTCAACGTTTTCACCTTTGTCACTGTTCAGTCTGCAAAAAGAGAAGTGGAAAGAGAAGTCCCTGTTTTAGCCTGAACGACCACCGTCAGTGTCTGGCCTCCAGTGTCCTTGTTCAGTTGTGTTCAAGGGTGTTTAATACAACATAAAGGGGGGGTGCAGTACTATAAACGTCCATGGGGGGCACTGGACCACTCAGTCCTGGGGAGCTTGGTTTATGACCTTCTTCTTACGGACTGAGACCAAGTCGTAGAATGGATCCTTGGTGATGCTCGCCCTGAATGAAGTAAATGATGATTGTCATTATACATGCAAATGCAGCTGTGTGTGTGTGTGTGTGTGTGTGTGTGTGTGTGGGGGGGGGGGGGGGGGGGGGGGAGATCCCTATTGTAAGCCTATTGCAATTCAAGTGTTTTGAGAGAAAACTAGACACCTGGACCTCCTCATGGCTCTGTTTTCAGGCTTTAAAAATCTAGCCAGACAGAAGACTTTATCCAATCACAGGTCATTTCAGAGAGAAAGCGTTCCTATTGGCTGTGCTCTGACTGGTGGGTTGTGCTTGGTATTTCCTCAGCTGATCTCAACATGGCTGCCGGGTCACAAACTTTCTCATTTTTCAGCTGAACAGTAACTACAAGATGTTTCTGAAAACATCTGAGGAGAGAAATCATTAGCGCTGCCTGGTTTGACCGTGTGATCGGAGTTCGCGAGTGATTGAAGGCTGCTCAGAGACGTCAGACTCCAGATCAGCTCTGACTGGTTGTTTTCCTCTGGTCTGTGAAATCTTGCAGATGTTCATGCATTTGAGCACGCTCCACTGGCTAGCTCGCGGCTGCTGCTCTGCAGGTTACAGCTGATAACGCCGTTCCGACTGACACCGCCATCGCGGACGTGTAGCACTCACCCTCCGGTTCCCCCTCAGGTGAACACTGTTAGCTCCGTCAGCGGTGCTGCCTTTGTTTTCACTGTTTGCACCTTTAGCTGCGAGCCGCCGGCTCAGCGGTCACCATGCTGAGATCCATGCTGCACCAATAGAAATGCTCCAAATCTCTTAGTATTACAAATGTTTATGAAAGGAACCCACTTTATATCATTCTTTACAAGTTGATTAAAAGTATTTAATTGCAATTAATGGCAAATTAATCACCTTAAAGGGAGATTTATCAAGTATTTAATACTCTCATTAACATGGGACTAGACAAATATGCTGCTTTATGCAAACGCACGTACTCAAGCCCAACAGGCAACAACAGCTGTCAGTGTGTCAGAGTGCTGACTGGACTAGGACTTGATCCAGACTGACTGGGACTATGATAAAGTGGGCATGTCTGTAAAGGGGAGACTGGTGGGGACCCAGAGAAGCCATTTACATTCACACATCTGGAGGTCAGAGGTCAAGGTTTGAACATGACCATGCCAGTGTATTCTTGCAGAAATTTAGCCTGGAGTGTTATTTTAGTGTTATTTAGCCTCCTGTGTTACAAGATAGTACGACATGGTTGGTACCGACGGATCCCTTAGGTTTTCTGGTTTCATTTGATGCCAGTATCTTCACTGTAGCTTTAAACCTGAGCCCGTTATGAGGTAAAAATCAAAAGCTGTAATAATGCATTAAAGCAACTTTGCATTGACGCGTCATTATCACGCTAACTTTGACAGCCCCAATTGTTACATACATATATACGTTGCAATAATGTATTCTGATGTGTTTGGTTATGAACATGTTGCTATTTGTAAATCATGTATATGTGTGTGTGGTCTGACCTGATGGCCTCAATCCAGGAGTCTCTCTCCTCGGCGCTGGCAGCACAGATGGTGTAGGACTGGTGCTTCCCCTCCACCACCCTGCCATCCGTCTCGGTTTTACACGCTTTGATTTTCTGCCCTCGGCTGTTGGGGTTGTACAACTCCAGACAGTACTAGACGACACCAGAATTATGTGACAGTCAATCTATAAATCTATTGACCCGACTCGAGTGTTACAGCCACAGAAGGGCCCCTAATTCAACACAACACAATAAGCTTGTCAGGGTTGAAATAAAACTCAATATCTCACCGGTTTGCGAGGATATGGCACTTCTCTCACACAAAGGTTCTCTAGAGGGATGATGCCTCTGGGCTCTTTGTCCTGCAGACAGATTATAAAGAGATGGGGTGAGTCAGGTGACGTATCAGGAGGGCGAGACGAAAGAATAAAACTGCCACTGGCGTCACAAGAAGGGAAGCAGAAGAGGTAGAGTTTCACATATGGTCACACTAAGGTACATTTCTATAGTGACAGCAAAAACAAAGTAAATTTTACACTAATAATGAAATTAGTTGTATTGTAGTGGTGTCATCTGGCCAACAAAAGCCTTCTAATATGACCTATATAACTTCCAAAAAAAAAAAACCCAACTTGGTAAAGGTTGGAGGGATGCCGTCAATAATAAAAGCAACCAGTGTCTACACTGCTGAAATTCAGGCAGTTCTCATATAATGTTCATAGCTATGCCTACACAAAATAATGGTCTGTAATTTATATTGATCCCACAAAATAAATGCATGTTTAATCCATGAAATTGTGAACCAAGCATAAAGAGCGGCAAACGCTGCATAGCGAGGATGTTGGTCTGGATGGGTGGGTCGAAAAACGCAGACTTTCACCTGGGAGACTGCTGTTAGTGTTCATCTGTCACATAGCTGTCATATTTAAAGGGAGGATTTGGTGACATCTGGTGGTATGGTTGCAGATTGCAACCAACCGTGTTCCCTCTCACTCCTCCCTTTCCAAGACTGCAGTAACGTGAGCTGAGTGTAAAAAGCATGGTAACGCCGTTCGCCTCGTTTGGAGACCGTCCTTACCATAATAACACCATGGAAGTCAGACAGCGGCTGGTGGCGCCACGGTTTAACACTCTGTGACTCACATTACCACAGTGTTTCGTGTCCGAGGACTATGGTGGCCTTCAGGTAAAGAGCCAGAGTTTGGTGTGAGCAACATGGCAGATTCTGAAGAGATCTCCTATGTAGATATGAAGGGCTCTAAGCTAAAACACAACAGTTCTTAGTTTCAGGTGATTATACACTGACGACAACATAGTTACTAATATTATACTCCATTCTCCGTAGTTATTTTAATCCAAACCTGGATCTTTTCCTAAACCTAACTGAGATGTTTTCTTGCCTAAAACTAACCAAATACTTTCCTGTGAAGATGGAAGTTTATTTTGAAAAGACTCCATGTTTATGTATGTAACATGTGGAAATCAACACGTTACCCAGACCTTCACAGGAAAATGCACAAAAAATGAGGAATAACTTTTTGTAAGATATCATATGAGATATCATATGTATGAGGATACATTGTGAAGGTACATGCTGTGGAGGTGAAACTGAACACCGCAACCTCTCTAAGAGGTTTTGTTTCATGCAACTGAATTAAAGGACAATTTAGGAATCTGACATACATTTTAAGTGTTTGAACAAACAACCTATGTATTGTATTTATATTAAGGACAGTCTCTGTCTGGTTGGGGACAAAATATGAAAAAATGTATAAACTAAAAAGTATATAAAAAAAGTGTGTAAAATAAAGAGTGGGCAAAGCAATGCTGCCAAGGGCCTGTGAAGGTGACTTAAAAGGAGCAGTGAGGGAATCTTACAGTGGTGAACTCAAAGTAGTAGAGGCAGTTGTCCGTCAGGATGAACCATCGCCTCTTCCAGGTCTTAACCCGACCTCCTGAAATACAGAGAAAAAACAGAAATAACGATCTTTATATGCACGATTATTTGCTGTGCTGTCAGTTTGTGCAACATTACCACAAGCTGACCAAGAAGAAGAAGAAGAAGAAGAAGAAGAAGATATTCCTTTATTAGTCCCACGAGGGGAAATTCAATTTTTTCACTCTGTTGTTAACTTATACACAGTACATGCAGACCCGAACACACACATGCACAAATATGCAACAATGGAGAGATGTCAGAGTGATGGGGCTGCTCCTGACAAGCGCCCCGAGCAGTTGGGGGTTTGGTGCCTTGCTCAGGGGCACCTCGGCAGTGCCCAAGAGGTAAACTGGCACCTCTCCAGCTACCAGTTCACACTCAGTTCTTGGTCCATGGCGGGACTTGAACCGGTGACCCTCCGGTTCCCAAGCCAACTCCCTACAGACTGAGATACTGCCGCCCCAAGATCATCTGTTTATCAGGCCAGTAAATAGGTGTTATCAGTCGCTATAAGCACCATAGATGTGGGTCAGTAGGGGCCTACTACGCCCACTGTGTTGTAAAAGTGAATGGTAAACTTAAAAGCAACACGTTCAAACATGTAAAACTGAATGAAACGTCACACACAAACAAACAAAAAGGGTTCTTTATGTTTAGGCAACAAAAATACAACTTCTTTAGATTTAGACAACAAAAATAAAACTTATTTAGGTTTAGACAACAAAACTACAACTTCTTTAATTTTAGACAACAAAACTAAAACTTATTTAGGTTTAGACATCAAAACTGATACTTATTTAGGTTTAGGCAAAAAACACCAGTTCTGTTTAGGCAACAAAACTAGAACTTCTGTAGGTTTAGGCAAAAAACAAAACAAAACAAAAAACAGTTTAAGGAAAAACATTGTGCTTTGCGTTAAACTAACTATGAGCACAAAGACAACTCCACCTTGTTGGTTTCACATGGCATGCTAACTCCAGTCTAACCCTAATGCTCGTACCTGACCTCCACCCTTCATGGAGTTTGTCTATACCACAACGCCTGACTTCGTCTTCTGTTCCTGTTATAATTAATACCGTCGCTAGAGGTTGCTTTCATTTTCTTTTATACTTTCTTTCAATGATCTACCATGTGATTAGATGATAAAACCTCCCAGTGGGTGTAGTAGGCCCCTATTGACCCATATCTGTGGTGCTTATAGCAACTGATAACTCCGTTTAATAACTTGACAAGTTCTGCATAACCTTACACTGACGGTATGTGGTTTGTATGGTTTGCATGCAAGCACATGAGGGTATGTACGATATTGGGTCATTTTCTGACTGCTTCCTCTGTACTGTCCTGTTTTTAGTCTTCTTTAGCAGCTTAGATATAATATAGCTCAGCAACACAGAGCACACGGACAATTAGTTTAAAACATCTGGAGTTTAAATTCATTTATCAACCCAAATTATTCACAATTATTTATAAAAAAATGAAACTTTTTTAATTTTTTTTTTTAATTTTACCAAGCTTGAGAAGCCAGCCTTCTCTGTCAGGGTTGAAGAAGGTGTGAGTCAGATCATTCCCATCATCCTCTGGGATTTTGAAAGGCTCACTGTGAATGCTCTCGTACAGTTTCTGAGTAGAAAGGAGTTGAACAGAAACAAAATAAATATTAAACATTGCTACAGTTTAATGTCTTGTATCATTTGCTGAACAAATATTGTGAAAACCAGGAAATTAAAAGCAAAAATTAGACGCAGAAATCTAAACAAGTCCAAACAATAAACAATATCCTGTAGAATATATATACTGCAGTCATCATTTATATATTATTCCATTCAATCAAACTGAGACACCAAACTTGTCTGTTTCAGTTAAAAATGTGATCTAACCCAGAACCGAACCCGGAGACCTCCTGCATACTAATGTCAGACCATAGTGTCCTTAATGTCAGACTAAAGACTGAGAACAGGCCTGAGAACAACCTGAGTGTGGTTATGTGTGAGTTTCTGTTCCAGGCGATGTGGTGATTGTGAGATAGTGGTATTATTTTTTCAAGCAGAGAAAGTACCGTATGGTTTTACATTCACTTCATTTTCACATCGGCCTCTGACCTCCCACAAAGGGTAATATGACTGGCATGTCTTTCTGAGGTCCTGTCTACTTTTCTGCTGTATTCTCTGCTTGGGAAGAGATTCCCGTAACGGCCGGTTTGAACAGGAGGAATGATTATAGCAAACAAACAGTGTTTCAATGTACATGTGCAGCCCAGTCGGCAGAAAAAAAAAAAATGTTGACATTGTACGTTTCTGCAAACCACAGACATGTTGAATGATGATGTTTTTTGCATTCAGTTAGAGGAAGTGACGTAGTATATCGACCCTTAGTAAGAGTTAAGCCGTATAATAATGAGTATAACAAGCAAGAAAGTCCACTAAGGGATGGGTGGGTCAAACAAACACAGGACTTTCAGGAGAAGTAAACGCTGACTTTATGCTGGTAACGTTACGTAAGAAAGTTCGCTAAGGGTATTTGTAATTTCCTCACAGTAGTTACTTTGTTATGTTGCATTGTTATGTTATGTTGCTAGATTATGCTGTTACATTACATTGTTACGATTCATTGTTATGCGTTGTTACGACATTTTGTTACAGTACATTGCTATGATACGTTGTTACATTGTTACATTGCAGCTTTGTCCCCTAAAAATGCCGTTCTCATACACTGAAACTGCATTGTGAATTACGTTTCAAGGGAAACATATTTTTTGATTTCTTTATGCTTGTAATGACAGTCCGCCAAAGTCTGCATAGGGAAGAGGTCGGGGTAAACAGGTGGGTAAAACAAACACAGGACTTTCACACAAGAGACCGCTGTTCATGTCCCATGTGAAACCAGAGGTAAACATTGACTACGCTGCATTACATGCTCTGTGACGCTGCTATGTTGCATTGCGATGTTGTGTTGCTATGCTGCATTATTACGTTACATTTTATGTTACATTGTTATGTTACATTGTGACATTACATTTTTATGTGATGTTGCTATGTTACATTGCTACATTGCTACATTGCTACATTGCATTGTTATGTTATGTTGTTTCATTACATTGTTTCATTATGTTGTTATGTTACATTACTATGTTGCGTTGTTATGTTACGTTGTTACATTACATTGCTACATTGCATTGTTATGTTATGTTGTTTTGTTACATTGTTATGTTTCGTCACATTGTTTTGTTATGTTGTTACGTTGCAGCCCCAGCCCTGTCTCCATTATGTCCCCTTACAACAAAACAAAACTGCATGGTGAATTGTGTTTCGAGGGAAATGTATTTTGTCGCAGATTAAATTTCTTTACGGTTGCAACGATAGTCTGCATAGTGAGGAGGATGAGGTGAACAGGTGGGTCAAACAAATACAGGACTTTCAACCAGGAGTAGTTTTTGTTTTGTTTTGTTTTAATTCACGTTAATCGTGTTTAAAACTGTGACCGTAATAATACATTTCCTTGTAATTTAGAACGCAGTTTAGTTGAATGGTAATGTAATTTTAACTCAAAACATGATCTCTCTCTAACCTTAAGTAGTTTTGTTGCCTAAACCTAACCAATCGTTTCACAGCCTTAACCACAATGCATTGTGCTTTTCTGTAAACGTGATAAACAATTCCAACATTATTTTTCTGGCAGCTGGGTTGGCGTGTTCACCTGACTATTGTTTGAGATTAAAAAAATCCATCTAAACACACTGGACGTTGAAAAAATAGACGGCCAGCCGTCTTCCTCCTCCTGATCGGGCAGCGGTTCTCACCGAGAGCAGGTCATTGGGTAGATCCTCTCCGTTGTTGATGCCTCTGTTCATGGATATGAAACGCTCCAAAGTGGTCTTGTCCTTCACGTTGGGGTTATGGAGGCTGGTGTTGAGCATGATGATGGCAAATGACAGGATGTAGCACGTGTCTGGTGTTACAGAGGAAGACACACACAGAGTAAGAGACAGCAACACAATGGTGCTAACAACCAAGTAAATGGTAAGTAATGTAGTTCACATCAATACGGAGTCAGTGAGGAAGAAAACACACACAGTCCAGACAGGAAGTGGACAGATGTGTATTTGAAGCTCACCGGTCGACTGGAAGACATGAGTGTTGCAGTCACAGTAGCGCGTGGCGAAGGCCTCCATCATGCGGTCGATCTTCTGGGCTTCACCAGGCAGACGGAAACTCCAGAGGAACTGTCTGTCGCATACACAACAACGTCAGCCTGTTTATAACATATACATGTTTATGTGTTCGGGTTGACCAGCATGTGAACTGAAGATGCACCTCACATCTGGAGAGTGTGCGTGGGTTGGCAACATTTACTCACAAACATAGAAACACACATCATTCATTTAACATATTAGACTACAGTTTAATAATACATGTGCTTAACTTGTGCATGTATTTATAGTGCAACACATTGTCACTTCCTGCCCCTTGGCAGCACTTTTTAACGCACTGCGTCGCCTACGTCTCTTTATCAGACTTTTACAACATGCGGGATGGACTTCAACATGTGGTTAATTCAAACAAAACTACTACTACTTGTTTGTTATGTAACTTAAGTTAAAATAAGTCCACTGGGTGAAAGTCTTGTGATTATTTGACCCGTCCAGGCCTCCAAAGAGAGGAGTGCTGGTCATTGATGGCAATTTCTGGATAATTTTCTTTATCATAAATCAACTTCCCAGTATGAACACTTGGGTAGCCCTTACTGCCAGTACGGTCTGGGTACTTTTCCAGTCGGATGTTGAGCTGTTTTGGCTTCATGAGCCACTGAGCAGCTTTCATACCTCGCCTCCAATGCTGGATCCATTTCTCTTTATCCATCCATGGTCCATACACCCTGACCTCCGTGACACATGGACTTTCTTACTACTACGTCACCTGACTTCCTCCTTTACTCCTGTCATAATTTCTACGTCCACCAAACGCAGCCATTCATGTGCAAACCTGACGCAGAGGCACATGCAGCGTCGGAGTTGGTGAGTAGGGCCACCGACCAAGCTGCTGTACTGTTACCTCCTTCCACTTCACTACATTTACAGATTTTACTTTACGATTTTGCTATATTGATTTGGCAGTTACTCTGCAAATTAAGAAATTACATACATATGATCAGTTAATAAAGAAACTACTCTTTTGATGAAAATACGACTGTGTGTTTTCCTCAGATGAGCACTCCAGCAAGTAGCATTGCACTTCCATAAAGCTGGAGCACAGCGGCATTTTTGGATGTGAGGGATCACCTCGCTTCCCAGTACTGGACGTTGCTGGAGGCTTGTTGAGAAACTTATTTTCTCTTATATCCTGAAAATAGTAAACCAAAATGTTTAGTAGGTGTTGTCTGTTGATGCTTGTTTGATTGATGCGCCATCTAGGATGCATTACGAAGTCTCGACAGAACGTCTCTTTACTAGTTTGACAACGTTGGAGCACAGAGCGAGAAAGAGGGATGATGTTTAATCTCACATCGGCACATCTGTAACTGTTGTTAAAGATAAAATAAAAGATTTAAGATTTTTAAAGATTAAAGCGTGTCTTTTTTTAACACCTTAAGTTAGTTCTTATCTTGATAAGAGCGATACTGTACATGTTTCTGTTAACATTTCTGTTCATGATGGTGATGATGATGAGACAGGAGTGAAGATGGAGGGAGCGGACCTGAGGGCCTGGACCAGGTTGAGGTCGGAGAACTCGTGCAGCTCCACAAAGGCCTTCAGGGTCTGGAGGTGGAGCTCCTCCCTGTGGGACAGATGGGGGGAGGAAGACGTGAAACCAGACGGAGGTAGTTACCTTGTCTGCCTTCAAATCTCTCCTCCTCCTCCTGCTGCTGCTATTACATGTGTCTTCTTTCCCTCATTACTCCTTCCAAGACTCCCGTCTTTCACCCTTCCTCCACCTTCCTCTCTTATTAATTCTTTGCTTTTCCTCCTTTCCATCATCAATCTCTTCCTCCTTCTTCTTCTTTATGTACCTGATATTTATTTTCTCTTTTCTGTCTCAAAGCCTCACTGTCCTCCTCATCTCTTTCCCTCTCTTCCTACTTGCTCTTAGCCATTGTCCTCATCATTACTTCACCCCCTTGCCTTCCCTCCTCCTCATCCTCCTCCTCCTCCTCCTCCTCATCCTCCTCCTCCTCCTCCTCCTCCTCACCTTTCTCCGAGGAATTCTCCAATGGCTGTCTTGTTGAGTCCCTCCTCCTTGTAGAGGAACTCAGCGATGATTTGAGCACTTCCATCCAGCAGCTTATTCTCCACCAGGTAACTGATGCCCTGCATGCAAACACACACACATAAACTCTAGTAGGTATTTTACTGGAGGTAAATGTTCACACATTGCTTTCTGTTTAAGAGTTGCTTTATTGCATCTGCATTTTTAGCTGTAAACCCACATACTGCCCACTGTGCTGGTGTTTAAATGTGTTCAGTTTCATAATGATCTCATCTGCGTTTGGTAAAACCGAACAAGCTCGCAGCTTCTGTTATACCAATTCCTTAAAAGCGATTTCTCTTCCTCTTTCCCCTCCATCACAGGGTTTGGACAGGAAAACAATCATTCAAAATATATTTGCTATGGAAATTAAAAAAAAAAAAACACAAAGTATCTCTAAAAGTAGCAGCATCTAATGCAAAATTTTGTCTCTCCCAGTAAATGCGAAAATAGCACATTTGCAGCAATAAAGAAGTGAGAGTTACAGAAATGTTTTCTTTGTTTCTTGGTCTATGAGGTTATGATTCCTTCCTAAACTTGAAGGACCCAAATTATTGAACAGAAAACTAAAAAACAATCCATGCAGAGCAAAGAAATTGAATGAAAAAGTTTGAATGTAATTTGCCAAAATAAAACTCCTCACTATCTCTTTTCCATATCACAGTTTTACAGCACCTGATCCGACTGTCATCAGGCCAATAAATCAGCGTTATCAGTCACTATAAGCCCCATAGATGTGGGTCAGTAGGGGCCTGCTACACCTACTATGATGTAAAACTGAAACTTAAGAGCAACATGTTCAACATGTAAAACTGAATGAAACATCATGTTTTGAACACAAACAAAAAGGTATCTTTAGGTTTATGCAACAAAACTCCAACCTCTTTAGGTTTAAGCAATAAAACTACAAGTTCTTTAGGTTTTAGCGACAAAACTACAACTTCTTTGGGTTCAGGCAACAAAACTACACCTGTTTTACGTTTAAGCAACAAAACTACATCCAACTTAGTTTTAGGCAACAATTCTACAACTTTATTTAGGTTTAGGTGAGAAAAATACAACTTCTTTAGGTATAAGCAACAAAACTACAACTTAGGTTTAGGGAAAAACATTGTGTTTTGGGTTAAAATAAGTACAATCATAAATACAACCACACATTGTTGGTTTTACATGGGACGCGAGCTCCGGTCTCCGAAGTGAAATCCCTGTGTTCTGTGTCCTATCCATCACCCCCGACCTCCACCTCCACCTCCACCTCCACCTCTTATGGAGCTTCACACGGTCTAAAATACAGCGCCTGACTTCATGTAGAAGTGTAAACTTCATGTAGTCTTACAGTCTACACACTAATATATAAACAAAACATAAAAAGGGCCTAAAGGTTATCTCTAAAGTCCGTCTACAGTTCCGGTAATCTAAAACACCAACTGCTGTTCAGATTAGATTTATTCCAGTAAGCATAAATAGCAGTTAGCTTTAACTCTATGTTTACTGTTGCTAACATTTGCGTTCACAATAGCAACAAGCCTGACGTGCCGCTGAAACCACAGAACTTATCTGTGTTGACCTGCTTCAGCGTCAGTGTCACCGACTCACAGCAGCTCCAGTGTGGTTAAATGAGAGGAAGTCTACAAAACGACAAGCAAGCGCTGAACATGTTCAGCTGATAAAGCTCTGAGGCACACGGTGACATGGACAAGGTTGCTTTTTAATACCGTTCAAGAACAGTAAGAAGTCATTTCCCACCAAACATTATGCTCATCAGGATACTTCAGCTAAAACTTTGACATTTGTCTCAGAAAAGTCTTGAGCTCACCTTTTTGGGGTCCATGTTGAATTTCTTCTTCCCGTTTGAGAACCGTTTGCTCTTCTCCATGGTCTTGCTGCAGAAAAAAAAAATCAATAGGAAATAACTAATTCTAGTTTAATATTGTGATCCATACATTAAGAAACATTTTTTAAACTTATTATTATATTATATTATATTATATTATATTATATTATATCAGACAGACATTCAGAAGCAGAATTCTCCTCAAAACTAAATTATTTGTAAACAAAAGTCTTCAGATTATTTTTAACTTTAATTATAACATTATGAGTCACATTGCATCATCATTAGTAGCCACACATATGATTTATTTGGTTATTCATATAAATTAAGATAAATAAATGACATAGATACAGATAAATAACAATGTCATTAAATTCTAAAATAATATAAAAAGATAAATGTAGCTATTAATTGATAAAATGAGACAAATTGATATTTGTTTTAATCTGGCTCTATATTTATTTATCTTTGTTTAAATTTTCTTGTTTATTTACTCTTTGTTTGTTTCCCTTCTATTATTTATGCATTTATTTTATTGATTTTAATTAATTTTCATTTTTGATGTACAAATGAAAGGAATAAATAGGTTTGGAGAAATAAATATGGGGTGAAATGCAAAGAGGAAATTATGCAGAAATAGATAAATAAACCTGAAAATAAATAAATTCATAAATAAATACATACATATAAAAATAAATAAATAAATATGAATAATAAAATACATGAATAAGATAAAAAATAAATTAAAAAATGAATAAATACATTTGGAAACTAAAAAATAAATACTCAAATAAACTAAATGGAAAATTAAACAGAAGAGTAGATAAGACAATCGATGCTAAAGATAAATAAAGACTTTTTTTTTTACTATCATATTATCGATTTATGTCACATTTAATTAATTAATTAATGACTACATTATTTTAAATATTATTTTTGCTACATTTATTTATTTATTGAGTCTTTTTTTTATTCGTCCTGGGTGAACGTCCTGTTTGTTTGACCACCCTTCCCAGACGACCTCACTACTACCAACACTGTTTCTTCTGATGATCGGGCTTCTCGTTTGTTTAATCCACACAAAAAGAGTAAGTGAAATATGTGTGGGACTGTATTTCCCTTTGCAACAGGATGTTCAGGCACAACATTAGACATTCACGTTGAATGTGCTGTAAACTAATGGACTATTATCAAGAGGAAGGCACTTTGATTTGGATCGCTGACAAAGTTTTTAATTAGGTTCACTACAGAAAACACCAGAGCCCATTTTAAACAGATCAATAGACCAAATACTATTTTGTTCTTGAACTATTTCTTTAAAATCCTCTGAGTAAGTACACTGGAAACACGATAACCCACTGGTAGGTGAAAGTAGTTGAAAAGCAACTGTGAAACTGAGTCATGTATGACAGTGAAAAATTAAGTTGGAGCATTAAGTGGGAGTTTCTGTAAAAAGAAAGGTAGGCGTGGGGATTTTCCCAGAATAAAACTCACTTTTCCTCCGCAGATTCAAAGCTGAGTATATCCGCCATGATGTTGTCTATCTCCATCTTCAACTTCTGCACAGAATGAAAGGAAAGTCTTTAATATTTGCTTTTTCAATATCAAGAGCAGGACAAGTCAGTGATGATCATAAATTCATAAATGAAAACACTTTTTGTTTGGGTGTGTGTACCTGGATATCATCCAGAAGGTCTTTCTTATATGTCTTAATGCTCTCAATCTCCATCTTCTCGTCTGCTGTAAAATCTGAGGAAACTACCAAAATGGGAACAAAAACAACAAACAGATTCTCAGGGATTCAGATCACGTTTAATAATCAGCCCATGCAGCTTTCATCACATCAGGACACTGATGTAAAATAAAGACATAATCTACTCTGATGGTTTCATCATCCAGCGCAGGCTTCCTTTCAGATGCCAGTGGATTTTTAGTTCTGAAAGTACTTTGAATAAAGTGTACTGTGTGGTCAAATAAAACCACAGCACAGGGAAGAGATGTTTGGTGTGGCTTTCTCATGAAAGATATCAATCACCACAAAACCTAACCATGAGTGTGATACATGTTGTAATCCAGCATCCATGTTGGAGGACCTCTGTCCTGCATGTCATAGACCACCATCCCTCCTCAGGGATTGGGGGGGCATAATAAATGTCACGACAGTCCTTCTACTGGTTGTTGAGACATTTCTCTCAAACCCACATATGCATGTCAGCGTCATGGTGGCACAAGAGGGAAAGTCAGGGTATCACCAACGTCATCTTCTGTGCCAATCTGTCAAGTAGATGTTGAGATATTTCGTAAAAAATTGATCTTCCGGTGATGCAAGAGGAAAAGTCAGGGCACAACAGCTGTTGAGTCATAATCTGTGTTTTGTATCAGATTTTCTGACTTTGTTGTTTGAATTTGGACGTTTTTTTCCCCTTCAAAATAATATCAGTGGTGCATAGTGTCTGGCTCTCACGCTGAAAAAGGCATCTGCAAAGCTTGCTTGTACTTTTGTAATACACAAATTAATTTAAACAGATTTTAAGTAGTGTCAAGCAATTAAACTATTCACAATCACAATACATTGCATGATTGTCCATAGTTAATCCCGACTAATTGCAAATGAATCACAGTCTGAAAGCAAATAACCACATTTTCCACAAAGTCAAAGCTCCTTTACCATTTAGTTAGAGACATCTCTCGATTAAAGTGTTTAATCACGTGATTGTTCATAGTTAATCACATTTGTCTCAGATTAATCAAAATGTACCTTAAAGGGAGATTTGGTGAGTTTTTAATACTCTTATGGGAGTAGACAATTATGCTGCTTTATGCAAATGTGCTGTATGTGTTTATTATTGGAAGTCAATGAACAACACAAAACAATGACAAATATTGTCCAGATACCCTCAGTAACCGTGTTTAGCATAAAAAAATGCTGAAATCATAACATGGTAGATTGTGTGGGTACCCATAGCACCCCTATTCTTTTACATATGTTGAGGTCGTATGAACCTTGAAAATGGCCATGCCAGTTTGGAGAGTTATTTAGCTTCACCATGGTTAATGACGTGGTTGGTGCCATTGGATTCCTCAGGTTTTCTGATTTCATATGATACCAGTATCTTCACTCTAGCTTTAAAACTGAGGCACTACTAAAAGAAGTTGCATTAATACATTATAGAGATTAGCGGCATTAAAGCAAATGTGTATTAACGCATTATTATTGCTTTAACTTTGACGGCGCTGGTTTAAATTGTGTAAACTTTAACCCTACTGAGTCTCAGTCAGGATGATCAGCAGCAGCTGTTGTGTGCAGGAAAGCAGCTTTAGGTAAAAGCTGAGTGTGGTTCCCCACAAGACAAAAACAGAAGTAATATAAATGTCTTTCTTATCAGCCGAGAAGATTTCACAGACTGTCGCTGAAAGCATAGTATGAGCTTTGTGGTGCTTCCCTCAGACAGCAATCGTTTCACAGTTACAGACACCAGCAAGTTGGTAAAAGGTTGCATCCTCAGTGAGAAACAAACCTCGTAGAATATAAAGTTAAAAACCCTCTTCCTGCAGAGATCTGTGAGCTGTTTGGTGTTCGTGATCTGACCACAGGACTTCCACATCCCCACCCTTCCTTTACACACCTTGTGCAACAACGCTGACAAACATCATCGCACTCTTCATTTACATGATTCAGATTCAGATTGGTCTTTAATTTGGGGCCCTACAGATAATAGCTGTGGACACACTGTAAATATCTTGACACCACAACGTTAAAGGTGGAAAGTTTCGCCGTCTAACTAAAGATAATAACTTTAGATAAAGATATCAACTTCTGTTTTTATATTATTATCAGTGGTGTGCAGTCCTGAGGTCTCAGTGTGACTGTTTCTTCCCCATTTCAGCTGTGCATCGTTCCAGCACAGTGTGCAGATTGTGATAATAACAAAGAATTGTGCACCAACAATATTATAGTAATAAAGGCACCAGTCCTCCTGCTTGGTTGTATCACTAAGACATTTTTTTAAAATGCATTTGTATAAAGCAGATGTTCATAAACTGGAGAGCTGACAGTGTGAGGAGACGGAAGTCGGGACATTTTTTAAGACCCTCAGTGTGTTGATGACCACAAATTAAAGCACATTAACACTGATATGATAATGAAATACCTCGTCACATGTGGGAATGTATTAAAAGACAATAACACAGTTGATAATGTCATGAATCAATGCCTCATCTTGAATTATTAAATTACACATTTTCTTAGGCCACACCTAAAATAAAATTTAAAAAATATCTTATGAGGATATCTGAAATAAAATATAAATAATCATATATATAAAATATGAGAACCAACAATTAAAAGAGAGAGAAACAGGTCTTACCCATTTGGCAATCAGTCATTTATATCCAAGAAAAAAAAAAAGGAAATACTAACACAGTTACATGCAGCGAAGATGAGATATGAATAAATGCTGCACTACTGGGCACATAATTCAGTGACACTTGAATGAAGGAGGTGTTTTAACCCCACCTCTTCCCCATCCATCACCATGTGGACCGGCCTTCAAAATAAAACTACTGCTGAATGGATTAGTTAGTTCAGGTTAGATGCTCCTTTTAAAAGATATTTTCGGTGGATTTCTACATGAGGACAGAACTGGCCAAAATCAATCATGACTGACCCAATAAATACATAAATATCATTTAATGTAACAAAAATGATATTAAAAAATTCTGTTTTAATTTGTATTATTATTTAGTCAATATAGTATTATATTGAACTTATTTTTAATATTGATATTTATTTGTTTATGTTTATTTAAATGTACACATTTACTTGTGTATTTATGCACAAAACTATAATAATATATATATATATATATATATATATATATATATATATATATATATAATTTGCTTTTGAACATAACATTTTTCAAACCTGAGACTTGAGTCAAGAGAGTGTTTTGAAATTTGGCTGGACGATGAAACTCTTCGTTACAAAACACCGTCCAGACCAGGAAGTGAGTTTTGAAAGATCCCACGGCGAGGTCAGAGCCGAAGCACCAACAGACCTGTTTTGGTCATTAAGTGTTACATGATAAAAAATGAATTATTTCTCTTTTCTCTTCAAATTAGACACTTTTATTTTGAAGAAGACGCTACCCTCCCTCTTGTCTTATTGTGGTGAACTGAGTCTCCCTTTCAGTCAACCCTGTGGGTTTTCACACAGCATCCTGAGCACTACCTGACTGTAAATGTGTTTATCAGGTGTAACATCTGCTGAATAACTAAAACATAAAGACAACCTCAGTCCAAATTCATATTCGAAATATATTACAAAACATTGAGGACACAATATGCAAGTTGCTATTATATTATTATTATTATTATTATCAATATTTCATAGTAGAGAAGGATTTAGGAAGACAACAGCGTGTACAGAGTAAAGTCCTCTTAAGGCTCCTGGAATAAGGATGTTACATCATGGCTGATCTGACATCAGCTGTTCCCTTTAAAACAAGCAGTTCCCTCCATATTGCTGAGCATGCTCAGAGTTTTGGACATAATTCATGAAATGATGCTGTAGTGCCAGCTAGTGGTGAGATCAGGATATCACAGCTAATGTTACCTGTAGCGTATGATGAGCACCATGTGTGCAGATGGATTGTTGGGGTTTCTTTTTTTCAGTTATTCATATTTTCTATTACTCTCTAAATTAAAGACAATATTACATAAACTAAACTAAAAATGTGTGTGTCTGTAGAAGGGTTTGTGCAATACTGAATTTTTAATTTTCTTAAATCACATTACAAATTAAAATTAAACTTTCTCTGTGTGTGTGTGTGTGTGTGTGTGTGTGTGTTTGTACAGATGTTTTTGTGAGGGCCAGTTTGAGTTTTAGACATTTTATTTCTGTCGTCACCTTCAGACAAACAGACTTGGGTTTAGGGTTCAGGTTAGAATTAGGTTCAGGTAAAGATAAGGGTTGCCGTTTTGTGTTTGGGAATACAAATAAATTTAAATTAAGCTTCAACTAATATTAAATTATCGTGATTAATTACAAATTAATAACAGTTTTTCTCTGTTCAAGATGGACCTTTAATGGAGATTTATCAAGTATTTAATACTCTTACCAGCATGGACAAATATGCTGCTTTATGTAAATGTATGTACTCAGGTAACAACAGCTGTCAGTGTGTCAGAGTGCTGACTTGACTATGACTTGATCCAGACTGACTGGGTCAGAAAGTGGGCATGTCTGTAAAGGGGAGACTGGTGGGGACCCAGAGAACCCATTTACATTCACACATCTGGAGGTCAGAGGTCAAGGGACCCCTCTGAACGTCGCTATGACGGTTTACTAGATTAGACTTTAGATTAGAGCGTTATTTTACCTCCTTCGTGACGAAGCGTGAAGCTACTATGACCCGGTTGGTACCAGTGGACTCCTGAGGTTTTCTAGTAGAAGAATGAACACATTACAGTCCAAAAAATGACGAAGAATAAAGAAGTTGGTGCCATTAAAAAGAAATTTGCATTAATACATTATTATTGCGTTAACTTTGACAGCCCTAATGTGTTTGTGTATAGTAGCAGCAGCAGTAGAGATGATTGTGTATTACTTTACTTTACTTTACATTACTTTTTCCCAGTTGATTCAAATTAAAATCAAACTTAAACGACTTCAACAACATTGTAATGAAACTCTGAATATGTGTGTGTGTATGTGCATATACAAGCATGGCTGCAAATCCACAAGCAAATGAGGAAGCTATTGCAGCAATGTCTTTTTCCACATCACTCAACATGTTAAGACTATATTTTGTACCATTTGCAAACTTGTCTTGAAAAGTGTTATATAAAAATGTATTATTATCATTATTATTATTGCTGTTATTATTATTTTGTATAAGCGTGTATGTGTGCATGTATTCTGTTGTTTAAAGGAAGAAAAAACCCCACAACCAACCCGGAAGGAGAGATTAGTGCAAAAATGAAGGAAGAGAGAAAGAAAAAGAGGCAGCAGAGGGAGGGGGAGGGAGGTGTGTAACAGCTTCCTGCAGTTACAAACCGATCTGCGTCTCTGAGTCTGTTTCTGTCACAGTGAGGAGACGAAGCTGAGCGGAACAGGATGCAGGCTATCAAATGTGTGGTCGTGGGAGATGGGTACGCCATTATTTTACATTATTTCATTAGTTATAACTTAAGCTGCCTTCAGGTATAGAATGTCAGCCCGGCTGATGCATGATGGGGATGTTTAGTCTTATAGGCTCAAAATTTGGGGTTGTTTGACTGAAATATAACAATTTTCTAGAACAATTTGAGAACAGTTTTGTCAACGTGATGTGGCTGTGTGATATGGTGTAGGCGACTGCTCCGTTCAACTTGTTGAAGAGCACAGTAGGTCTTCAGGCGAGTGTTTGACAGCGCTGATTCAGAGTGAGGGTGCTGGATGGTGCAGGCCACGGCATGCAGGAAAATGCTGTAATGCAGCAAGCTCAGAGTGCAGACTCAAAGAAATACCCAAAAGAATGACTCATACAGTAAGGCACAGAAAAGAGAAAGAAGAAATAGACAAGAAAAGAGCTATTTTGTTAAAGTTAGGCATTGCTGCACTCAATATAAGAAAACCTGCTGTGTTTGTTCGGACTTAAATGTGTTGTCTCAGAACAAGTTTGGACAATGTGTCGTCGACCACATCATAAAAACTGACTTCTACTTCGAAGGTGGGGCAAAAAGGCTGGTTGTCATGAGGGGAAGTTGTAAAGCGGAAGCACTAGTTGTTGCTGCAACAGCTCAGTTAAACATTTACAGGTGGCTGCTGTAGATCTATTTCCTGGTGTGTGTTAAATGTGGTTTTACATCAAAGAGTGGACATTTTGTTTGACGTTTAATTTAAAGTAAAACAGCATTTGTGATGGTAAAGTGCAGCTCGGGAGCGTGGCTGGAAAGCAGAGGTGATACTGTGTCAGGTTTGCTGCTGATGAACAGAGGAGACAGCAGGAAGGAGGAAGTCATCAGGAGGAAAGACGTAGAAACAAGGGATAAGAAAAGGTAAAAAGACTGCAGCAGAAAAAGAGGAAAGAGGCAGAGAGTAATGCCAGAAAATAAAGGTACCTGAAGGACTTAACAGCCCTCCAGTCAGCCCTGAATCACCATTCAGTCCAGCAAGTATAGTCAAGCCTGAATTTCCAGTCAGCTCTCAACCTGGGACGTCAAGGCATCAGCACAATTTCACCACGCCCAGACTAAAAGAACCAATCAGAGCCGAGCTGGAGCCAGCCAGCCTCTGAGCAGCTATCAGTCACTACAAACTCCGAGCATTCTCTCGGCTCGATCAGACCGCACGCCTGACGAGCGCGTGGCGGCTGCGTGATTCCCGGCTGCGTGATTCACGCGTCCGTTCACACCAGCTGCAGGTCTGCAGCGTTTCTGCTGCTGCTCTTCTGCACTGTTTGACTCATAATGACCATTTCATGCCATTATAAATATCATTTATACTTACTTTAGACAGAGAAAGGTCAGGAAACGTTTGCTCATTTGTAAATAATAGTAATAATGCACAATTAAAATCCTGCATTATATTCATTCATGGAGCCCTGCAAGTCACTGCATGTTCTACAACACTGTCCTGCACATATTTCAGAATAAAAGCCTTGTGTTCACAAATGAAGGAGTTCTGCCCACAGAAAAAACGGGGTTTTATTTTGAAATGAAAGCAGGAAGTGTTGATTTAAAAATACATCTCGACTTTTTTTCACGTCTGTGACATTTTCTCCAGATATGACACTGAGACACTGAAAGTGTAGTAATGTTGCTGATATGATGTCAATATACAGACAGGATCACTTTCACTGCCGTGAAACGAGCACGACTCGCGTCAAATATAGGCGAGACCTCGAACCTCTAGAAGAACGTGGCCGAGACGTTGGTCTCAGGCCGGCGGCGTGGCCCTGAGCTCAGAGGGGTCTGTTGTTTTAGCTCCGCCTACCTTCTCTGGTGGACCAACTACTGCTGGATGATGGAGAACGCGTCACTAACTGTGTCGCGGTTTGAGATTTTTTCTGGGAATGTCGTCAGAGATCGTAATCTCACAAGTGCTCTCGTCAGTGGGCCACCAGCTCGATCACCATCGTGTGACCTTATTCAGCCACACAGTCAAAGTCAACTTTACTGTCAATTCTGCGATATGTGCAGGACATATAGAGGACTGAAATGCTGTTTCTCTCAGACCCACGGTGTAAACATTTAATACTACGACAAGGACAACAAGGCACAGATAAAAAAACCTGTAATGATAGCTGGTCTGTTTGAGTTAGCCGTTAGCTTAGGTTAGCCTCGCCTGATGAGAGGCTGATGGTGTGGCAGACCGGCGCAGGCTCTGAAGTTTCGATTCTTGTGTTGAGTTCAGGTTGTTTTCCTTCATTCTGAACGTGGACATAAAGACGTATTTAACGGCGTTAAATACCGAGGCTTTGTCACGGTCTTCGGCATGTGGTTCCACCAAACAAGGCTGCCGTTGGTGCCGGTATGAAACGCACTACTGATTAACCACAATGTAAACCCATCTGGCAACAGTGAACAGTGTTGGACATTTAGTCATTCAACAGACATTTATTTAAATGCAAATCTTCCAGATTATTACTTTAACAATGTACTTCTGTGTCATACAACAGAAGTAATATTGATAACATATAAGACGTCATCCTGTCAATAGTGGCTTTAGATTGGAAAACGCTTCAATGTGCCGTTCTGGAGAGCGTGGACCAACAACGTATTTAGTCATTTGCTTGCGAAGAGTGAACGACAGTATTTTACGGCGTTGTATTGAAGTACATATTCTCTGTATTAATTCAATACATCAAACAATTACGCTAAAGGAAATCCCCTTAACGTAACATTTATTAATGCAAATCGATTAAGATAAATTCTTAAACCTTTACTGAAAAGAATACAACTTAATGGGTTCTATCTAGAACTCGACCCAGATTACAGCCACACTGTCTGAGGTCACGCTGTCTTTGAAAACACACCAACTTTAGTGCAGTTCTGCAGGGAACGGCGTCAGCAGGGGAATCCATGAGGAGAACCTGAAGAGAGGAATTTGCCTACAGCCCAGTCTGACACCTGTGAACACCAGGCCAATAACCGCAGAAAGTATTGATTTGTCGGTTTAAGTAATTCTGAACTGAAATGCCTGGAAGGATCTTTACAGAGAGTCCAAACAGCCCTTCTGAGAGAGAACGGGTGTATTGGCGTTATGAGAGTTGAGAAGCTGTCAGTTGAAGCTAGCGGTGGTTTGAGTCATTTCTGCCAGGATCGACTCTGCTTGGAGCTAACGAGGCGTCGTACTACAAACTACAAAACTACAAACATCCCTCTGCTGTACGCGGCAGGTGGAGCCTGTGGAGACACTACAGTCCACGTCCTGCTTTGTCTGGGACTAAACCAGATGTCAAAAATGTGATTTCAAGCTTCTGTTAACAGAGAGTGAAGAAGAAGTTGGTTTCAGGTTGTAGGGAAGTCTGCCATCCCTGTGTACATACAAGCTACCATGCCGCTGATATATGGCCCTATCTGAGGCTGGTGTCGGCCTGTTGGCTGGACCGTTTCAACAAAATGGAAATGTAAAAAAATACACAAATCGCCATCTTAATATATCATTTAACAGCATTAAATACATTTAAAATTGCTCAAGCGTCCCAAAAGTTTAATATTAAGGCTGTTAACTGATTCAAATACTTAACTTACTTACTTTTATCTGTTAAGAATTTACCTTATAGGGAGATTTATCAAGTATTTAATACTCTTATCAACATGGGAGTCGACAAATATGCTGCTATATGCAAATAAATGTATATATTTATTATTGGAAATCAATGAACAACACAAAACAATGACAGATATGCAAAATCTGCTCCAATCATAACAACAGGCCCAACAGGCAACAACAGCTGTCAGCTGTCAGAGTGCTGACTTGACTAGGACTTGATCCAGACTGACTGATTATCATAAAGTGGGCATGTCTGTAAAGGGGAGACTGGTGGGGACCCAGAGAACCCATTTACATTCACACATCTGGAGGTCAGAGGTCAAGGGACCCCTTTGCCAAACTTTTTTCATTATGTTTTCTAGTTTTAAACGATACCAGTATCTACACTCCAACATTAAAACTTAGCCCGCTACTGCCGAGAAATTGCGAGTTGCCAAGAAATCAGTGCCGTTAAAATGAATTTGCATTGAGGCGTTATATCTGACAGCCCTAATCTACATTCATAAAGAGGCATTTTAAGCTTTTCACATGTCATTTAATGTCACTGTTATTGTGAAATTCTCGTGGTTATGTTTAGGCGACAAAACCATTAAGCTAGGTTCAGGAAGAACATGATGGTTGGGAGTGAAATAAGTACGCAAACTAAGTAAAATACATACATAAACAATGCACCATAAGTATAAAAAACACATCACAAACACCACTAATGTAACCTCAAAATAACTCAGCATGGCTTTGGGACACAAAAGCTGCTCTCCTGGTTGAAAGTCCAGTGTTTTTAGGACCCAGCCTCCTCCCCACCCGCCCGCCGCTAGCTCTGAGCACAGCATACTCACACTGCAGTCAGTACTACAGTACTACACACTACATAGCATGAAATGACACGCCAAAGGCAAGAATGGAGATTGCATGCAAACCGATTGACTTGACGAGCCAATCACACACAGTTATGACATTATGAAAGAGAAAAAAGACAGGAAGACACAGCGGATGAAATAAAAGTGAGGTAGACGATGGGAAAAAGAGATTGAGGTAGAAAGACAGACAGCGTGAGGATGAATCGCCTTAGAAGAGTTGGCTGAGCTAAAACCAGATCATGAAGTCTGTAGTCTGGCTGGTTCCTGTTTTTAGTACAAACCGATGATTCTCAAACAGATCAGTTCCTATTTGACTCACACAACCCCAAACACACACACGCTCACATTTCTATACCTCTGAGAGCCTTCACTGCCTTACTCCTCAACCCCCAATCCTATCGAAGATCATGCCGAACCTCGACCTTTACATTTACTCAAAGAGCCTCGAGCCACCTGACAACACGTCTAAAAGTCTAAAGCTCAAACTGACCCTCGCACAGACTCATTCAGACACACACAGCTTTTCTTAGCTGACAGCTGCTCATATTGCGTCATCTTGTTCCTGTTGGCCTTCCTCAAAATGGCACCTTACAGTGAATTAATCAGAAAATATCTAGATCTTAGCATCACAAAATCTTCACCGTACTTCTGGCCTGTTTTTAAAGTTGGTTTTATTTTCCCAGATCAAAAAATATCCTCCACTGAGTCTAAATACTCAAATACACGGAGGGAAATTTATTTTTTTTTAGCTCAGTTCCTGTTTGAAATCTATTCCCCTAATAAAAGCCACATGGTAGTTCAGCATTTCTTTGTGATATATATACATTTTAAAGTAGAAGAAATGCTTTGGTCACTACTTTTTTTATATGATTGCGATAATTTAATTAATCAATTTAATTGATGTGTAGTTAAAAACATTTTATACATAAATAAAATGGTGCAAATAGGCCTCCAAAAAACCTTCCTTTTTGTGTTTAACTTTGAAAATTTAATCTGTAAACCCCTTTTTTTTTTTTTTTTGTAATACATTGTCCCAGAAAACGCTAGACCACATGTCAAACTGAGGCCTGCGGGCCAAATTAGACCCGGCACCTCATTTTATGGGGCTTGTGAGGCCTTTTATTTTTGTTCAGTGTAGAGCTGTGGAGCACTACATGAAGCCCAGTGAAACTCTCAAACAGTGCATTGTGCAGGCACATAGCCCTCCTTCATCCCTACTGTGGTTCCAATCAGTGCGTTTGATCTGTATGAATCCATGTGTTCCTCTTGCACATCCTTTAGAGCTGCAGTCCTTTCTGATCTGGTCTGATAAAACCTGATGTTTCTAAAAACAGCGTCAACAATGGAAAACCCCTGTAATGACTGTCTGAGTCATGCATCACTAACAGCTGTGACTGAATGGACCACAACATTTTGATTCCACCTTTCAAAGGCTCATACATGTGCTGAAAGTACCTGCAAATCTTTAGTATATCTTAATTAAACTTATTAAACTAATCTTAGCTGTGTTTGCTTGTGGTTTGTTAGGCCATACAATTTGATTAAAACAAAACAATATTGCTTTGTATTATGCATATTGGATTGCCGCAAAAGTGCAGCCAAGGCGCTCCACACAATTATGATTTTCTGCCTAACAACTTATAGTTTTAAAGGTTCACTCCACCCAATTCATGTCTTGTAATTCAGCTTGGTTGCTAAGAGTTGCAGGTTCGGCAACTGTAATCAGCTCATTATCACATAAATAAAGATGTAAAATAAAGTCATAGCCTATGGTTTTGCAGAACAACAGGACCAAGGTTCTCTGGGACTTCAGTGTCCAGACTGACAAACAGCTGCTGGCTAACCAACCGGACATAGTGGTGGAGGACAAAGAGCAGCAGAGGGTGGTGGTGATAGATGTGGCGACACCGGCTGACGCCAACATCAGAAAGAAGGAACATGAAAAAGTTGAGAAGTACCAAAGGTTGAAAGGGCAGCTGGGGTGGATGTGGGAGGTTAAGGCTGGCGTGGTCCCCTGGTAGTGGGAGCGCTCGGGGCGGTGACCCCCAAACTGGGAGAATGGCTCCAACAGATCCAGGAACCACATCCGAAGCCTCAGTCCAGAAGAGGACAGTTGTAGGAACAGAATCCTCAAACTCGTCTGGTAGAAGTCTGGAGGGTGAGAGGGACACACACATATATAATATAAATGAGCCCCCCAGGCCACGATTTCTGCTGTTATTGTTGTTGAAGCTGACAGCAGAGTTTGGGAACAGACTGAGAACAGGACTAGTTGATACTTGTTCGATGATCTCCTGCATGCAGCCATGCGGTTTCATCACCGTGGATGTTGAGCTGCTCACTACGCTCCTGTAAAGAGCGGGTTACTGCTTCTTTTCGTCTTACAATAGTTGAGAATAAAGATGCGATACTGTACATGGGATGACTGCTCTAAGATCAGTCTGCCAGCTCGCTCATCCTCCTCTATAATATAAATCTTTGGAAAACCATCCTGCTCTGCCTTCCCGTCCTCCATAATTTCTGTTAGTACAAAATGGAAAAGTGTGCTATGAATGTGTACCATGAAAACGAATGTATTTACTGTATATGAAGTATGGACTCTTTCTTGTGATTGTCTCCTGCAACATTGATATTATCTTTTCATTGTGTTTTTATTTGTGTGATTCAGAGCTGTGGGGAAAACATGTCTTCTCATCAGCTACACAACCAATGCCTTCCCCGGAGAGTACATTCCTACTGTGTGAGTACGACGCACACAGACGTGCTCCCTCTCTGACGGTATACAGGCTGTATGCATGAGTTAACAGAAACACTTCTGTATAAAAACTATGTAAAATACAATTGTTTGCATGCACACACACACACACACACACACACACACACACACACACACACACACACACACACACACACACACACTGCAGTACATGTGCAGGTATCTGCTCAAACCTGTTCGTGTTAACACAGACGTGTTTGTGCAGCAGCCTACAAGTTAGGAAAAAAGCTGACGGACAAATTTAGCAGAAAAATGTAAATGATTACCACCCTCCTCCGGTTCGACAGTTAATAATAATAATTATTATAATTATGCAATTTATTTATAAGCATCATATCATAAAGAAACACAGTTTAGTGAAAAAGAATGGAAATATAATCAATAATTTAAGAGAAAATAAAAGAGAGAAAGAGAAAAATGAACAATGGAGTAAGTTAATCTAAACAGAGAGTTTTGAGTTTTGAGCAATTAATATTAATAACTAGCCAACATATTAATCATTGGAATAATATACTTTTTCTATAAAGCATCTGGTCCCTTTACCCTTTAGTTATGTGGCGCGTAGTGTGGTGGAGCTACAGGAGGTCCGAAGGATTGAAAGAAATGATGCTTCGGGTCTAGAAAAGGGCTTCACAAATAAAATGTATTACAGTTTTTTGCAGTTGCTAAAACAGTTTCTGAAATTAGGGACCTCTTTGTCGACACACAAAATATCCTACATCTCACTTTATTCAAAACTATATAAACTCTGACTCAACTACATCAACTCAGCGTATAAAGATGCATCCCATCTTTGTTTTTCGAGGTGCATTCTGGGTAAAGGTGACTGATAATTATGTGCATTTCACTGGCACTTTTAAATGATGTGTCTAATGTAGAAAAAGGTGGAGTTATTTGCAAGAAGTATGATTTAGCATTTCGGCTACATTAAATAATGCTTTCACTAATTGTACCAATTACCAGTTATAATAATAATAATAATAATAATAATAATAATAATAATAATATTATTATTATTATTATTAACCCAGGATAGATGAGACTGTAGTGTGTCAGAGTGACCACACAGGGGCAGTGCTGCTTAAATGTTATAATCGACTGTAAACATATTTTAACAACAGAGGCCAAATCTATGATGCAAACAAAACAATGAAATGCTTGTAATCCTAACAGCCTAAGAAGTTTAGGGCTCATTGATCAGGCTAGAAATATTCAGCGAAGGTTTAATGAATGCCATATAAACAAATGTTTTTATTAAATCCATGTCACTGACCATCCTAAACTCTTTTCAGTCTGTCCTAACACACTTCCTTTATTCTGTAATAAAGAGAGCCTCCCTCGGAGTGATGGCTTTTCCAAATGCAATGACTGATCGATGCTAAATAATCAATAAAACGACTGCTGTGTTGGTGCTCCCCACAGGTTTGACAACTACTCAGCTAATGTGATGGTGGACAGCAAGCCGGTCAACCTGGGCCTCTGGGATACAGCTGGACAGGAGGACTACGACAGGCTCCGCCCACTGTCCTACCCACAGACGGTACACACACACACACACACACACACACACACACACACACACACACACACACACACACACACACACACACCTAGAAATACTGTTCATCTTGTCATGTGAGACAATTAAGTACAAATATTAAATACAAATGGAGCAAAGCAAATGTACTTTTATACATAACAATATTTTAATTATTGCAATATCTGTGATAACCCAGGGAGCAAACATGTTGATACTTGATATTTATGTAATCCTAGTATTTGTAGAATACTGTATATCTTGGCTATTATATTATTTGTTCATTGGGATGTCACAATATTGATCGATATCGATCTCAGTATCGATTTTCATTACATGATTATCATGGCCAAAAGATTTCACGATAGCAACATCATTGCAACATGTAAATCTACAGTAGATCTGTGGACTACAGAGCCGGCCTCGTGGGAACAGGCGTCAAGGTGTCAAACCCGCCACACTGGCCTTCACCTGCAAAGTATCACTTGAAGAGACTCATTTAAACCAGGCAGAGACTCAAAATGACCACAGAGAGACATAAAACGACTAGAAAGAGACGCAAAACCACCAAATCTGGCTGTCCCATACGGTATGTATGAGGAGAACAAGAGCCTCTCTGGACTCTCAGCGTCCATGTAGACTGAGGAAAGATCTGCAGACATCGCGTAGAGCTGAAAAACAGAGTCAGCTGTGGTTGGTCTTAATTTTACATGTAGATGAAGCAGAATGGAGCAAATCTGATTTACTATAATAATACAGGATTTCAGTCACGTGGTTACAGGACAACAGCGATAACCAACAAGATGTGGCTGAGAGCTCTGGATGATTAATCTGATAAGTATATAAATTAGACATATATAAGCATTTTGCTTCTGCCTATTCAGTCACTACTTAATACAAAGACTGCTGACTTTGTTAATACTGATTCTACTGTTCATACTCACTGATTCACATGTGCTGACTGAGTAAAAATACTTGTACTACATAGTCATAATCTACCATCTAATCTACTGTCTCATCTCATTATCTGTCCATGCAGGATGTTTTCCTCATCTGTTTCTCCCTGGTGAGTCCAGCGTCCTACGAGAACGTCAGAGCTAAGGTGAGTCCCGTCTCTGTGGCACATCATCGTTTGGACTGTTTTACAATGAACAGTCACCATCTTTTATTTATATATCTAGTTTATGAAATCAAGTTCTCCTAGCATAGAAGTAACTGTGGATATTATAGTTTTTCTCCGCCTTAACTTTCTCTAAGTGAAATTGTCACGACTGATGGGCCATCATGACTCTATTACATGTCTGCAGAAGGTCGTATCTCACCCAAAATACCTCATTCATGCTTCAGAGCCAGTTATTGTGTCAACTGGCCAACGGCACTGAAATGAAAAAATGTTTTGTCATCGTGTGAGCCGTACAGGTCAAAATGTTTAAATGTTTTTTCACCATGTCAGTCAGAGGTTTCTAATATCTGTGTTTTTTCTACTTTTTGACTCCGACTTCTCTCCAGAAAGTCAGTTTTGTCTCGCTGAATGCTGACAAAACACTGAACACCGAGCTTTTTACATTCCCATTTCAACAGCAGGTCCAGGTTGACTGGGAAAAGTCAGTCCTGCACAACACTGTGTGTTTGTACAGAGAAACAGAAAATTCAACTTTGAGTTTTTCTGTTTTGGCCACAAAATGACATCAAGGCCTAAAAAAACAACAACCGTGCAACAATGAAAAACCTGCAGTTCAGTACAAAAACCACAAGCTGTAACTTCTCGTCATAGATATTAATGGAATATACATGTATGTGACAGATTTTGATAATTGATGGATCATTTTGCATCTGACGGCTCAAACGATGAAAGAACATTTAGAAATAGTGAAGAGGACGACAAGTTCGCTGAGTCAGCTCAACAAACTAATTCAGAGAAGAAAAATAAAATCTCAGTTGAGAATCGAGCCAAAGCGAATGAGAGAAACTGCAACAGAAGCAAACAGTGATCTGGTTGCTGCCTGCTGTGCTGCAGCTGCTGAATCCAGTGTGACACAGAGGAGATTTAATATGCCACAGTTTGACATTTGGTCTGACGGCTAATTCGATTCTGGGCTCTGACAGATAATTAAAATCATCTAATTGAAAGGGGAACTCCACCTAAATGAAGGATTCCAATATGTTGTTTAAATGGCCTCGGACAGTGCAGTCCATTCATTTGTGAACGTGAGCTCATTTCTCTCAAACTTGTGATGCCACCAGCAGACAATGAACGGGAGACTGATTTTCTTTGACCTCCAGTTTGTCTTCTTTTTTACACCTTATCAGCTTCATTCTATTGTAGTGTTATACAACACAATACAACTTTATTTAAAAAGTGCTTTAAAATGTCGTTGACCAAAGTACTCTACACATTTAAAAATAAAATTAAAAACACATAAAAACATTCAGACAAAATAAAACAAATAGTAAGTAAAAGACAATTAAAAACCAGCCTTTCAAACTGAGTTAAAAGCCAAAGAGACAAAATGTGTTTTAAGATCAGATTTAAAAACAGGAAGTGAGTCGGCCTGACGTGGAGGAGCAGCTGATTCCAGCTTTGGGGCGGCAACAGAGAAGGATCAGCTCTCAGCTTTCTGTTTGACCTCGGAGAGGCTGAAAGCAGCCGATCTGCCGACCTGAAGGTCCGACAGGGAGCGTATGGTGCAAGGAGGTCAGACAGATACTGGGGGCGAGGCCATGCTCACGTTTAAACACTAATAACAGACTTATAAACTCTATTGTAAAATGAATCGGGAGCCAGTGAAGTGCTGCTAAAACTGGAGTAATGTTAAAGTGGAGCTGCAGCCGAGAGACTGACGCCGGGTTCATCCCTAAATAAAGTGCATTGCAGTAATCTGAAGGAGTAGTTATAAATGTGGCCAGCTGTCTGAGGTGGAAGAAGCTGGACTTGACCACTGACTTGTTGATGTAATGTTGTCAGTTGTGAAACAGAAAACGCTCCCATATCCTCAACATCCCTCTGGGTGCTCTCACTGTCATCTAGAACGTCTTTCCCCATTAATCTTCTATGGAGCAGTTCCACACTTTACTCTTGATATGACAAATATTTTTGGACTTCGTAGGATTAACAGATATGGATTTTGAAAATAGGCGTAGTTCCCCTTTAAGGTCTTCCACTCCTTGAGGGTGCCAGAGCCTCCAACAATTACACCTCAGCATGTGAGGAAGAACCCTAAATAACCTCTTGACCTCTTGCCTCATGAATAAAAACGGTTCTGTGGGTTCTTACGTTGTATGCGGGCTCATTACAATATACCGCACACAGCTTGAGAACTACTTTTGCAAAGGTACACCATTTTTTTCATGCAAGCCAATCAGAGCAGACTGGACTTTTTAAAGAAACAGGCGCTGAAACAGAGCGTTTCAGACAGAGGGTGAATACAGGTATATCCAGACACACCGGTAATAGTAAAAACAGTCAACATGTTGCATTGTTTTTTCCTTATTTTGACATTATGAGTTTATGATTCAGATATTATAGCACATATCTAATGTTAACCGATAATAGCAAATTAGAGAAAAGCAGTTAGAGAAGCTGGATCCAAAGAATATCTGGTGTTTTTTCTCCATAAATGACATTTACTAAACAATTCATCAACTCTTTCAGGTCTGTTTTTAGATTTCCATTCACCCCTCATCCATATGCTGATCCTGCTCATTCCTATTCAGGGTCATGTGGGTGAAATCATTCAGTCCTCGACAGGCTGAAACTAGGATGTATATGCAGCATGCAGCTTTCATGTTCACTGCTCTCATCTCAAGTGCTCTCTAGGTTTTATTAGAGTCATGTACTGTTCATTTCCTGCGCTACGATGTCACAAGGACGAGTACAACAACAACAGCTGAGCCTCTCCCTTCAGCCCTGTAAATATCCTATAGGAACATCAATGCAGCATAGCAAAGGTTTAGTACGTCCACCTCTTCATTTTGAATCCCATTGAGTCACCATAGTAACGGGACTGGAGTGGTGCCATAAAAGTGGTTCCCACTCCACCATTTGGCATGAATGGATGCTTAAAGGGAGGATCAGTTGATGGGGGCGGCAGTAGCTCAGTCTGTAGGGAGTTGGCTTGGGAACCGGATGGTCACCGGTTCAAGTCCCGGCATGGACCAAAGTGTGAACTGGTAGCTGGAGAGGTGCCAGTTTACCTCTTGGGCACTGCCGAGGTGCCCCTGAGCAAGGCACCAAACCCCCAACTGCTCGGGGCGCTTGTCAGGAGCAGCCCCCTCACTCTGACATCTCTCCATTAATGCATGTATGTGTGTTTCAGGTCTGCATGTACCATGTATGAGTTTAACAGAGTGTAAATTGAATTTCCCCACTGTGGGACTAATAAAGGTAGATCTTCTTCTTCTTCTTCTTCTAACTCTTTGAAGCAAGATTTCAGTTGTGGAAAAACTAAAATCTAGTTTTACACCCTGAAAATAAACTGTATGTGATCAGCAATGGAAATTACTTTCAGCCTCTGCCTCTGTAATTGATTATTATTAGTTTTAGAAATAATTTATTTAATAACCAGCTCTGAAAGCAGAAGCCTAGGAAAAATAATTACAAGCAGAAACATTGTACAATTTATTTTAAAAAATGAGTTCAGTAACAAAAACACATGCTTATTCATCAATATATCTGCATGTAGACACAAAAATACTGTATGTGGACACACACTTATTTCTGTGTGTTATTATGACATAAATCCCATAAATTTATGAGATTCAGAAACCCTCAACATTACTCATCCATCGAAGATCAAGTGAATAATAAAGGTCTTTTTTTTTTTTTTTTACCATCACACAAATATTATCAAACAATTTATTCCATTAGCTTAGTTTAACTTTGTGGTGGGAGTTGAGAGGGGCAGAACTCTAGTCCAACAGATCAATGAGCTCTGATCTAACGTTCAGTCTGTGGCGTATAAACTGTTAGTGATCAACAGCTGATCAGCTGAGATCATGTGGTAGATGACAGTGGTGTGACAGTGTTTTACTGCCTCGTAGTAAAGAAGACATACCGGCTGGTCTCCATTAACCACTAACATGGATCCTCTTTCTCAGTAAATTTCCTTCCCTCTGCACCAACTTCTCTTTTCTTGGACATTTTGGTACTATTTATGTATTTTTACAATCTCATCACTCGGCTAGAGCGCCGCTGCTGGAAACCGCTGATATTGAGGAGCTTCAGTGCGCATGTAACAAAATCTAGACGCATTGTGGGACATGTAGTTTAAGGACACCGTACTTCTGTAAAGAGGCATAAAATTGTATGAAAAGCATTATATATTCTTTGCAAGCCTTCACGGGACACATAAAATGAGGTGCCGGGCCTAATTTGGCCCGCGGGCCTTGACTTTGACACATGTGATCTCGGAGTTAAGTTTTAAGTAAGTCAAGTCTTACAACAATCAAGTCCATGTCGAGTCACAAGTCCCTAATTTTTTTAATGCAACTCCCAAGTTTATCTGTCTATCTATCTATGAAGTTTAAAAACTTCCAACAGATAATTTTCCTACTGGCTGCAGCCAAGATTGAGTTCACTGTGTCAGAATTTAATTTTAATGTATTTTAATGAGACTTCATCGGATGATGAAGCTGCTCACCAGGAAACAGACTCAATGAGTCCATGAATCTGAATTACCGCATGGTTTAGAATTTCAGCCATTCATGATAATACATTCAAGAGTAACTGACTTAAGGGAGCAGAGTAGGATGCAGGACGTACCCATAATCCCCTCCTACAGACTGCTCCACTGAGCGAGCTGGATCACAGAATCTCACTTCCAGCTTAATTCTCCTAGCAGATAGCATCAACTCATTTCCTCGCTGAGGAAAATGGATGAAGAGAGGATAAAAGCAAAGCAAAGAATAGAGTGAGAGAGGAAGAGGTCAAAGAGGTGAAGAGAGATGTGAGGTGGGGAGGAAGACGCAAACAAGAGATCGGAGGGAAAGGTGTCGCAAGGATTATGAGAGAAACTGCAAAAGAGGAGAGTGAGGGCAGCCAGGACAGGTCTGAAAATGAAACCTTTCACTCATGTTGTAAAATTATTTGCCCGCTGGGGCTGAAACGTGTATTTCATAACATATCTAAGACTTATTTCATGGCAGTTTAAGAGACCAGGCTGCTTCCCTCCTTCATCCATCTCTTTGTGCCTCCTGGCTGCCAACTTTCTCCTCTCATCTCCCTTCACTCCGTCGTTTACTTCACCTCCGACACATACCTTCCCTTTGTGTCCTCTCATTTCTCTCGTCTCATGTTGTTTGCCTTTAATTCTGTCCAGTGGTACCCGGAGGTTCGCCACCACTGCCCCTTCACACCCATCATCCTGGTGGGCACCAAGCTGGATCTGAGGGACGAGAAGGACACCATCGAGAAGCTAAAGGAAAAGAAGCTGGCACCCATCACCTACCCTCAGGGCCTGGCTCTGGCCAAGGACATAGGTGAGTAACGCTCAAGAGGTTTTCTCAAAATGTGATTAACATATTACGGATCGTTTGCCAGTGATGTCGGCTGAATTATATATTTTGTTTTCTGGGATTACTGCCACTACTGTAGTGGTGTATCAGTGACACAGTGAAAGCATGGGTAATTCGACTGATCTTTATTAAAATTAGAAAAATAAATTCCCACACAGTGTCCCTCAGCTCCCTTTAGCATTTTTCAGCTTTTAGTTTTACAACTCATGTCGCCTGTTGTAGCAGGCAGCTGTTTCTCTTCGTGAGGCTCTAATGAGCTCAGGTGTGTTACCTTCCCAGGACCAAACGCCACTAAATGGAGCATTTAGCAGCGAAACAACCTGATGCTTTTCTCAGGAGTTAAAAGCAGAATAAATATTGGATTTCTCCACGACTTAGAAAGTTGCAGTCCATAACATCTTGTACTGTAATTAGATGAAATACAGACAAAAGGGGAATTATCTCCTTTGCAGTGAGGAAATATATGCAAAGAAAATGTCTGCGATGTAGTATGACAATTTCATGAAGCTGAAATTTTCTGGTTATGTCTCAGGGTAGTTATATTAAAACAGGCTGAGAGGCTAAAGCCTGTTAGACACCCAGCTGACATGTGACTGATGTTTCAGGCCTTTCCATTACTGTACTTTAACATGCTGGGTCTACGGGATGTCCTGCAGTGCATATAAACTCGGAAACAAAAGTTTGGACATTTGTGTTTGGTGCATTATTTCTCTGTTGTTCTAATGCTGATTGTCATTTTATATTTCACATCACTGGAAAGCCTGTTTATTTACCTTCACAGTGATGTCCAACTTGTCAGGATCATGCATTTGTGGGATGAGCAGCACAGCTGATTATGTGGGTAGCGTCCAGGCGAATACTCTGCCGGTGCTAAACCAGTGTAGTCTCCTGTTGGTGGTGACTCTTGTTCTGAGCTCCCGGTGCTGCCAGACCGGCTACACCAGACCAGACCACAGGACCACAAAGCGATCCGGTTTATTCTGAAAACCAACATGGCTCAGTTCAAAATTTTGTTTCAAAACAAAACTCCTCATGTCTCCTCTGTCATGATTTTGACATCAGATGATTTGCTACCAAATTTGTACCTCCTCGCCATAGATATTTATGGAATATACGTGGTTTTGATAACTGAATGGATCATTTTGTGATGAAAAAAATGATGAAATAATGTTTAGAAGCTGTGAAGAGGACGGCAGTCTCACTTAACTTATCAGATCTGATCAGCGAGACGTACATGTGGTTATTGTATTGACTCTTTTACAGACATGCGCCAAAACACGAACAATTTGCTTGAATGAATGGATAGTTTAAATCCGTTGTGAACAACAAACTAATTGTTTAGAGATTTTAACTAAAAGATAATCTCATTCAAGAATTAAGCTCACTTCCTCATGTGTCTACGTGCAGTTTCATTGATCCGTGTGTCCTGTTGTTGCATGTAGATTCAGTGAAGTACCTGGAGTGCTCGGCTTTGACCCAGCGTGGCCTGAAGACCGTGTTTGACGAGGCCATCCGGGCCGTGCTCTGTCCCCAGCCCACCAAGGTCAAGAAGAAGGCCTGCTCACTGCTGTGAACGGTAAGACGGAGGAAGAGAGGAACAACAGGCCGTCTTCACGGCAGACATTTTGACTTGTCGTAGCAGGAAAAGCACAGCTGTTACTAATAACACTAACGACGGCTCAGTCAGGCGTCCCAGCGAGAGCCAGACAGCACCAAACATTTTATGGTTCAGCTCGTTCACCATCACTCAGAAATAACTCAGTATTATCATATAAACGTCTGTGGTAGCCTGTAGGTTATTCCTTTTTTATTTCGTTTCCATTCTTGGTAATGAGGTAATATTTTTCACATAAGTGCTCCATCAGCAGACGGACCTGAGGTGTCTCTCTTTCACACACTGTGGATGAAGCAGCTGATCACCGAAAGACAGATTTATGAACGCAGCAGCTTTTTATGGTTCATCTTAAGGATATTGTAGTTTTACCACGGCAGACTCGCGTCACACAACACCCGCCGCCGTAAAGCTGCAGTCGGACTCTCTGACTCTCTCTTAATCAGGCTTCACATCTTATCTTGACGTCATGACGTTTTCAAGGAAACGTGGTTGGGGAAAGACAACAGGACGTAATTTCCGCACCTTTTCGACCACAGTTCTGAAATCAAATCAGCTAAATTGAATTCAGCCGTCATTCATTTAATTATTTACACCAGTGCTTTTCTTACTGTTGGTGCCCTCAAATGCGGTCGTGTTTATTGTGTTTCCTCGTGTCTTACTCACGACCTGAAATCTGTTTGTTGACGTTGTGAGAAACGATGGAGCCCATGGAAGTTCATTTATCGCTGCATAATGAGTTAATATTGTTCAGTATATTATAATTTCAGTCATATATTATTTTTCTTGGTAATTTTAGCTGGTTAGCAAATGGGTAACATGATGCAGGAAATGTAAAGACATAATGACAGAGGAAAAAAATGAGATCATTGAGAATACCAACACTTTGACAGATTATAAAAGTACCAATAAAAACAATATGACTAAAATTACAGTATACTGTACAATGTTAACTAATTATGCAGCGATAAATGAACATCCATGGGCTCCACCGTTTCTCACAACATCAACAAACACGTCACAAGTCGTGAACTCTGAACTTTCAGAAACTTCCCACTGACGAGGTCGTGAATACGACATGAGGGAGGCGTTCAGATGGACCCAAGTCATAAATACGACCACATTTGAAGGCACCAAGTGACAAATCTGAACTCATGAGGAAGCCTGATCACGAAGTGAGCGGCAAGATTATTCAAAGGCTTCTCGATCACCAAACATACAGTTTCACCTTCTTGACGAAGACAATAAAAACAAACCAACGAGACTCATAAAGGGACACACTGAGAGACAAAAACAGCGAATTAGAAAGAGATGATAACACACAGAGAATAAAAGTCAATTCTTCTGAAATGATGTTTCATTTCATATGAAATAAAAAATCCTTTCACAATTCTTGGATAATTATTTGCAAACCTTCAGGGCAGATTTCTAATTTAACCTCTTAATACATCCATAGAGGAGACACATAGTGCAGTGATGATTTGACAGAGAAGCCTTTTCTCCACACCAGATACATTAGCAGCTGAAAAACACACAGTCCAAGGAAAAAGAGATAATCATAATCATCGTAGAACTAGTAGCATCCCGCTGGCATTTCAATATGTACAGATATAATTTAAAGACGTGTGTCAGAGAAATTATTTTCACAAATAACACATGAGCAATAATGAGAGTTTGCATGAGTTTTTATGTTTCCTCTGACATGCACTGCTTTTCAACCTGTGTGTGTTAATGAAGTTGTTACAGATTCACGTGGTCTTCATTGTTTTAGATTCTTGCAGGACCAGAAAGAAGCAAACAAGAGATTCAGACTGATGACCCGAGGCTAAAGAAGAAGATTCAAAGTTCTGTTGTGTATTTTATAGAAAACTACAACTGGATTTTTGCTGGTTTAAAAAAAAAAAAGTAGCAGTTTTATTGAAACGGTAGCAAACCTTTGTGTACAGCACACTGAGACTGAATTTTAAAGTTCATTATAGAGACAATTTCTCTGTGAAATACACCAATTTATCAGGATAAATCACTAAATGTTGATGCCCCGGTTCACACACTATAGATTCAAATGTCAGACCAGGAGCCGAATTAGCATCAACATTCCTGCACACCAGACGACATTGTGCAGCTTCAGATGATGATAAATTTGGTACTGAGTGCAAAGATAGTGTTGCAATGAAACTGGTTCCTAATGTCTGCCGACTGTTGTTTTGAGAGTGACGAACAACAATAAAACACAAAGATCAGGTTTAGTCAGGATAGTTTTTGTATGAGCGGGGCGCTGAGCAATGTTGTATTTGAATAAAAGTTATGAACAAACATATTATTTGTTGTGATACTGAAATAAAAGAGATTTTATCAAGAAAAACCTCTGCAGAGAAAATGTCATTTCCCACTTGGGTAAACCACATGGCTGACGTGAGGGTTAAACCCAGGTTTTACAGTCACTGCATATTTTCATCACACACATCGGACGAGCAGCATCGTCTTCGCGATGCCGGCAGTGAGACAGACGAGCTCAGTGTGGAGGTATAACGCTGATGTATCTGACTGCATTTACAAGCTTCATCTGTCTCACTTTTCTCTCCTGGAAGGCACAACATCAGGACAATGATATCAATCTGACTTATTTGTTTGTGCTAATTTACGGTGGCTCACTGATTAATGGCGGAGAGCTTTTTTCCCCGCCGGGTGGGAAACACTGCTTATTATTTGTTCTGGTGTGTGTGTGCATCTGTGTCAGTGTGTTGGTGAGGAGGGACTCACATGGCTGCCATGGATAAAGACAATTAAATGCATAATGCTCTCTGTTGCTTCATATAATGTAAGTGTGTCTAATTGCTGCATGAATTACGTTCTGTAGGAACGTTTCTTTTAAGGAGCGAAGAACTACATTTGCGTACCACAGAAATCCTCAGGAGGAGGTCAGAGACCAGCATGCATGCATTTACCTTTTTCTGTGAACACTGAATGCTCAAAGGGAGGAAATGTGCTGGAAAAATGCAAATATGCAGCCGTTCCTGAGGTGCTGACTGGCGTCTCCCACTCCTCCAAGTCTGCTTCAGCTTTGGTGTGGCCTTCATAGTCAACGAAGTACACAGTATTATTTTTTATTCAGTCATCACACATAATACAGTATGAACAGTAAAATCAGCATCAACAAAGCCAACAGTCTTTGTATTAAGTAGTGACTGAAAAGGCAGAAGCAAACTGCTTATATAAATCTACCCTATATACTTACAACGCTTACTATACTTAATATATACAGATTAAGCTACTCTTAAAAAATAAAACAAACAAAAAAAAAGAAAAATCATTCACACTTGTAATCGCACAAAATAGTTTTGCAAACCGTTGTTTTGAAAGTGAATTACACATTCTTAAATTTATTATACCATAATTTGACCCCAACAACAGAAATACATCTCCTTTAATATCTGCTTTTTGGACATTAAACTCACAAATACCTCTCAGATCATATTTGCTCTCCTGCAGTGAAAAAATTTTGTACGCCATCTAAGCAGTGACTTTGATTTGGCTCTGAACATTATTTGCATTATTGACAGAAATATAACGAAGTATAAGTGAACAATAAATTACATGGAAGGCCTTATAACTCCACAGATTTATACAGGATTAATACTGACTGAAATTTTACCTTTAATATCGTCAATATGTTGTTTCCATGTTAGTTTACGATCAATCACAACCCCGAGGAATCTGGTCTCAAAAACTCTTTCAATATCAACATAACAAATCTTTAATTCAAGATCCCCATCAAGTACTTTTCAATTTCCAAAAACCATGAATTTAGTTTTGTTAATATTGAGTGACAGTTTATTAACGTCAAACCAAGTCCTGAGTCTTATGCAGCGTCTATTTGTGGACAGATACCTGAACAGGACAGAAGACGCTGTGAGATATACGACTGTGAGTATTCATGGAAAGGTATGAAAACAGCTAAACACTGTGTGTGAAAGAAAACTCAGAAAGCTGCTCTCTTGTTCTGAGAGCTGTTCTCACAGTTACTGCCGCCACAGTTTGTGGTTAAATCGAGGCAACAAGACATTTCCCGATTTCCCTCGTCTCCTCCATCTTTTGGCTTATGACCCAGGAAATGATCTCCTCTCTGCATCCTGGAGGACATCCCACTTTTTTCAACATACTATACTATGAATTATACTATAACTTTTGCTTTTTTCAACTTTAATATTTTTCCGACATACTATACTATGACTTACCATTATTTTTACTGACCAACACGCCCCCTTATTAGATGTCAGTGACTGATTCAAGCAGAAGAAACCTTTATTTGTCACATGCATAATTTGACCTCTGCATTTAACCCATCCTAAGTATTTTAGGAGCAGTGGGCTGCTGTAATTCAGTTGTGTTTAAGTGTCTTGCTCAAGGACACTTTGACAAACAGCCTGTAGGAGGTGGGGATCAAACCACCTACCTTGTTATAAAGGTAGGTTCGACTCCATACCGGGAGTCGAACCCGGGCCGCCTGGGTCCAGGAATCCTAACCACTAGACCATATGGGTCTGATTGAGGCCAACATCACTGAGTTTTATACCGTTGTGTTAAGACAGATCACAGATTAGTAGTTTACAGTTTTTATAGTTTTATGTAGTTCTAGTCTTCTGATTCACCATCTAGTTAAAGTCTGGGTTGACCGTGTTGATGGTAAAGTGCTCCAGCAGTACCAGGACCGGCAGAATATCGCCTTTCCTTTTTACTGAAAGAGCTTTATAGGTAGATAGATGAACCTTTATTAATCCCCGTAGGGAAATTCAGTTCAGTTCAGTTTTTTTTTTTTTTTTTTATAAGACCTGACAGCAAACAAATGTCAAATTTCTTTTTTTCTTTCTTTTCTTTTTCTTTTCACAATCTCTGATTTCCCTCATTAACTTCTATTAAAGGTACTATTATTCAGAGAGGGAAGGAGAGTCAGTCTTTTAATGAAGCCTATGCAGAAGTTCAGTGAGGAAGACTCTGGTTACTCTCAGTCATTCACTTTTATCTCTGGCTCTCTCTCATGGGCTCCTACTGTGGCAGCTGATTATGGACGCTTCACTCTGTCAGACCAATCAGATCTTGCCATATCTCCCTAAACCAATCACATCATTGCTGTCAAAAGTTTAAACAGATGTTGATAATGAATAACTAATATAAAGGCATTATGCCTGAAATGGTTCGTGAGCCACTAAGCAGGACTCAGTTCACAGTATAAATACAGACTGCAGGCTGTTATTCATGTGCAGGCAACAGGCTACAGAGAGAAAACACTGATAACTGTGTGTCTTTATTAGATCAGTTCAGACGTAAACATCTGTTCACGACTGACCGCTGATCCAGCTGTGATCAGCTGCTGCTGTCATCAGAAATGGACGTCGCTTCATGCGACGCTTCAGAGGAAAAGACGTCTCATGTCTCTAAAAATTCCTCGCGTCCTCTCCCCGTATCGCTTCCTCGCCTCCTCCGCTAACACCTCCCAGGGGAGGGACTAAGAGGAAAACTGGGGAAAAGCCTGAGCACTTCGGTGACAGTTAGGGAAAGATCATGGCTTCAGTTAAATGTGAAACAAGTAGTGTCTCCTGCTTCCAAGTCACATTCTAACCAGGACTTTTCTGAACCTTAACCATGTGCTTTGAGTTGCCTAAACATAACCCTGGAAGAGTTTAATGGTCTGGAGTCTGCTGTCCAGCTGCCGTCTATGAAAGCCGCGAATCAATCACTCTCAAACTCCAACCAAACAGTCAAACTAGGCAGCGCTGATCAGATATGAATTAGTATTCTGTTACTGTAATGACTATTTCTCTCCAAAGATGCTTTCGGAAACATCTTGTAGTTACTGTTTAGCTGTAAAATAAGAAAGCTTGTGACCCGGCAGCCATGTTGAGAGCAGTTGAGGAAGTTTGAAACACCACCCACCAGCCAATAGGAACGTTCTCGCTCTGAAATGACCTGTGATTGGTCAAAGTCTTCTGTTACAGGCTAGATTTTTAAAGGCTGAATACAGAGCCATGAGGAGGTGCAGAAGTCTGTGCTGAAAGGTTATTATGGGATTTTTGGCCAATGATGCCACAAACCTGTTGCCTACTGAAGCTTCAATGTTTAAAACGAATAGCTGATCCAGGGGGGTTCTGTTTTCTTCAAAACATATTCGCTGGTTCAGATTGGTAGTATATAAAGGAGATCCAACCTGCCGAATGAGCTGCAACAGCTGAATCACGGTGTACTACCAGTGATGGTGTAGTGTCTGTCTGCAGAGGCTCTGTGAACATTTACAAATGTGTACAAGGTGGAAAACCTGCAGGAATCCTGATTGATTTGAGTCGTGTCAGTCCCATTATCTCCCATTAGAAATTACAAAAGATTTCCAAGGAACTCATTGCAATACATTGCTAAACTGTGCATTAAGTAGCTACATGTCAAACCAAGACATGGATAATGGACCTTTTTACAAGGTGAAAAAAAAAGATTACAATTGTTGATCAAACATACTCATTACGAGTTAAAGTGAACAATATACAGGATTTAGGATAATTTACATACATCTACAGACAACGTAGAGTTTGTATGTGCACAAACTGCAAACTAAATATCATGCAGTAGATGTGAACAGCTTTCTGTGCATTTGGAAAGCATGTCTCTGCATTAAAGTATGTCTCTTTCTTTCCAGGCACTTCAGGGGCTTAAACATTTGTCAAACAGCAGCCAGTAGAAAGGCTTCTGGTCTGCAGGAGCCTTTTCAAACCAGATTATCATTGATTCAATGATTACTGAGAACTTGGGCCCAACAACTCAGATTAGGATCAGTAGGGACATTCTTCATTTGACAAGGCGTTAACGTGTTCTCCCGTTGGAGGCTTCCTTATAAATGTGCAGCTGAGTTGTAAACTTTTCAGCTTCAAACACAGGGCACAGAGACAGAGTAACATGCATGCACTCTGACACCATAAAAACTCCGAGTAAAACGAAAAAGAGGTAAAACGACCTCCCTCTAACCTCAGTCTTAGCATTGCTAACGTCAGAGCTGTGTTGTCTCTTTATTTTTTTTTTATGAATCAGATTCGGTGGCTTTTTCCACGACAGATATGTTGACTTGTCATTGCAGGAAAAAAAAACCAGGTGGAAATACTTTTAATGTTACTGCAAGGCAAAGCTTAAAATAGAAGACACACAGCGTCCGGAGTGACTAATAACAGCATTCAACACTTAAAGTGAGGAAAGTAATCAAGGAGGTAGAAAGGAGGAAATGAGGAAGGCCTCTGATGTTTGTCCACTACCCTGTTAATGACTGTCAGACTGAAATAGACGAACTTGTCCTTTCCATCATTATCTACCATCTTATATCTCCTTCACCTTTACTCAGTAGCAGCACAGTCGTGGTGCTCTCATATGGACTTCAGTGGTTGTTCATGTTATAAACTGACCCCACATGTTTCTCCCTGGGCCTGGTTAAAACAGGGATATTAAAGAGTCTCCACTGCTCTCTCCTCACCCCTAAAAAAGCTGACAATAAAAGTTTTAAAAGAAAGACGAGACCATTCCCGTCTCTTGTCCCTCCTCCATTAACATAAGGCAGTAATTTCATTAATTGGTAATATGAAACAGTTATTTCAGGTTTAAAGATATTGATTAATGGAGAAGTGAATTGTGCAGAAATCTGTTTGTGTACTTTTTCTGTGACACTGGAAAACATAAAAACAACAATGTGTAGTGATTGTGAGTCATCTTCATTTTATTGTAACTGACACAAGCTTGTAGCAGAGTCATGTTTATCATCGTCATCGGTGCTTTTATAAGAATATCAGACTATTATATTTGGGGCCTTGTAGTTTTTCAATACAATCACTGTATAGTAACATGAAAAATCTGGTACGTTTACATATGGAAAAATTTGTAAAAACTGTAGATATCTTTTTTAAAACTTATTTTATCTTTTACCAAAACAACAGTTTAAATTTGTAACTCAGATATGACCTTGTGAGACTACAGTCATAGAATCAGTGTTTATCTTAAAGGTCTTTACAAATAACAGTCAAACATTAAATCAGTTGTAAATGGATCAATTACAAATTTAGAATAACTCAACAATTTTCTTAATACAGGTGAAAATCCTGTTAAGTGACAGGACATTTCACAATATAGTGCACTTTGGACATGCCAGGTTGGGTCTGGTCCTGGATCTGGGTGCAGGTCCAGGTCCAGGTCCGGGTGTGGGTCTGGGAATACCAGTAGTTCTTACAATCCAATCCATGTATCCACAGACATTCATACCTCCAGCTGGGTCAACACAGGCGTGGGTATGATTTCCGGTGAATGCATGGACGCCGTAAATCCTGCCATTGAACACCACTCCTCCACCAGAGTCACCCTGTGGGAGAGATGAACAGTGTGTATTGATTTTTGCAAACTTTTGTGTAAATTTTTGTGTTTATGGAAATGCTTATTTATATTAAGGTGGTAAAACGTGCAATGACTTGTAGAAAAGATAACATTCCAACTCACTGCACTCGTATCCACTCCACCTCTTTGGTAACACAGGATGTCTTGATACTGATAAGAGTTTACGGTCAATGGGTAGTTCCTCTGCCAACAGTTCCTGAGCTCCTGACAGTCGATTAGCGTGGTGTCTGCACATTGGAGAACGTTTGCTCTGCCAGGTTCTAGATGACATGCACATATAAAATTATTATTAATTTTTAACAAGTTAAACAGCATCTTTATATGAGGTTATTTATCTGATTTATCAAAAGCAGACAAATGTGTCCGTTGGTTCAAAAAGACTGTACTGAAAAAAGTACAGCTCATTTCTGTGTTATTTTGTATATATGGCTGCAGCGGGTCATTCGTGCTGCAGAGAAAGTGATCGGCTGTAACCTTCCCTCCCTCCAGGACCGTGAGGAGGGCAGGGGAGATTGTGGCCGACCCCTCCCATCCCGGACGCCATCTCTTTCAGACTCTGCCATCAGGTCGATCAGGACCAAAACCTCATGCCACAAAAACAGTTTTTTCCCCATAGCAGTGGGGCTCTCCAACAGCCCCTCTGCCCCCCTGTGACACTCTCTCTCTCTGTTTATATTCTGCCATTTTTTGTATTTTTAAAAAATTTGTATTTTCATATCTTAAAGTGACATAGCTCATGTTTGTATATTTGTACGTTGTTCCGCTTTAAATTTACTGCTGAGTTGAGCCAACAAACAAAATCAGTTTTCTAGTGTACACCTGATACACCTGGCAATAAATAAAGATATCTGATTCTGATTATACGTGACGATAAAGAAGCTACAAACGTTTGAGACTAAATTAATATGCATTTAATGTAAATATGTGTCAACAGCATTACCAAATGAACACAAACTGTGATAACTGTTATCACAAAATAATGATTATTGACTCACGTCTTTCATTATTCGGGCCCATAGTTGTGGATGCACGACCTGCCACCTGAACCGTTTCACCTCTGAAATACAAGAAAAAGAAAAAACAGAAACAGTTTTCCTCAGAGTTCCTCAGGAGCTGAGCTTTCAGACTTATTATAGTTGATCACAACTCACACGTTGGGAGGATTTCCACAGTCAGGAAGTGGTACAGGATGAATCTGAGTAGGGTTATTTAGCTGCAGCAGTAAGATGTCATGGATTCTGCTCCGGTTGTCCCGGAAGAAACGAGGTGTGATTTCCTCCAGTGTTCCTTGACCTCCTGGATGGATCCCTACAACTGCTCTCATAGTCCTAACAATAAGTAAAGGTTAGAGAAGACCATCACTGAATTACTGTAAATATATCGTATTTTAATAGGCACCCAATAGGGATGGGATGGTTCATAAAATTCACAGGTCGGGGGGGTTTGGGGTCGCGGTGTTCGGTTTGGTACAGCGGTAAAGACCTTATCATTTCTGTTCATACAGTTCAGGAATCACTGTGTAGCTGATGTGTCTGTGAGACGGCAGATTATAGCGCTGCTCAAGTATCTGAATCATAAGCTGAAATCCAGCGTCCTCCACGGCTGCATCAGGCTGCAGATCTTTGGCTATAAACATCCTGATGCTTTAGTTGTGTTTCCTGCTCTGAGTCTGCATGTAGAGGCTGTTTAAAGGCTGCTGGGAGAAGGAGTTGCTCTTTCCTCCCCGACTCTCTCCTCCTATCAACGGACACACCGGAGTGATGTCTCCGTAAATCATTCATCATAATGGAAGTATCACCGCTAGCATTAGCCTCATGTGTTGCACAGCGCTGACACACAGTTGACGTTTTATGCTCCACTTTTTTCCCGTCACCGTCAGACGTAACACCAAACCCGTAACGCTCTCACACAGCAGAGAGAAACGACCCGGTGGATCCTCTACCTGAACTTTATCGTGTCCTCTCTCCATTTCCTGAACCAATCACAGCCGGACTCTGCTCTTCATCAACGTCTCTGAGAAGGAAGGAGGCGGGGTCACGCCTCATCAACGCCTCGCATCTTTGGTGGTAAAACACATTTGCAGTAAAATCTGGTCCGTCCTCGCTGAAATTGATCCAATAACAACGACTGCAGCTTCAGTTACACTGCGCATGTGTTAAACCTCATATTCCTGTCCGCCGTGTCCCAGCCTCTTTCCATAGGCCTTGACTTCTGGTGTGACAATAAACGGGATGCAAAAAATACACAATCGGCCTCATAACCTATTTAAAATGAACCGAATGATACATACACGACCTGAACGTGAGTACTCGGGTAGCGTCAGGTGTGAATGCCAAACCTGGTGAGATTGGGGCTCATTTAGACCAAACCAGAGCTGGTGATGGTTGGCAAGACCAACGACAATGGTTTGGTGAGTTTTATCTTGTTTCTGTCAAAGTTGAAGGCTGCGTTTTAAGATACCACATCACCGGAACAGCTGATCTCAACATAAACAACTAGAAAAGCACTCGGAGAGCGCAGACCTCCGCCAAGCACCATAGTTTCCCCCCATATTGTAATTCACTCCAAAATAAAAATCCTGCATTTTTTTTTTTAAAAAGAATTTTATATCAGTGGCAAACATAGAACATATATACAAGACACAACATAAAATTCACAATACATTAGGCCAAAATGTAAGAGTACCTCCATTTGTTATATAAATTGCTATAAAATCCGCCATCTGGATCAGATGTGGATCAGCCTTTGGGATTTGATAGAAGTATACATTGTAAATCCCTGAGTCAAATTTCATGAGCTTTGGGCAACAATTACCAGAGATATTGAGAAACAATTTTTTGGGTCCCATTTACCGCAATGTTAACAAAAATTTCACAGTGATCCAGAATCCAGGATTTCTTCCGGATCACCCCCAAAATTAAATTAGTTTTTCCTTTTCAGATTTTCGACACACCCTGAAAATTTCATCAAAATCCGTCCATAAGTTTTTGAGTTATCTTGAATACAGACAAACAAACAGACAAAAACAAACAGACAGATAAACGCCGGCAAAAACATAACCTGCTTGGCGGAGGTAAATATGCGTGGATGATGATGTGTACACTAATGTGACAGCTGAGTGGTTGGGGATCAGGGAGTCACAATCATACTTGGGCACGGTATGAATCAATCGTTCTAATATGAAAACGTTCAAAGTATAACTAATGCCTTTCTTACCTTGATGCGTTCCAGCAGTGTCCGGCAGTCAGAATCCACTCGTCACTGATCAGAGAGCCGCCACATATTGTGAAAGCTCCACCAGGAAAAGTTACATATGCTCTCACTTCAACGTGGTACAGACGCTCATTTGGTCCACAGTCTTGACCTCCGACGATCCTCTTCTGCAGCTCCACCGCTGAGCTCACTGCGACACCTGAAACAGAAAGTCCTCCACCAGGTGACTGTGAGTTAGACGGTGGGTGGTGTAAAGAACAAGTCATCAACTGTCTAGAAACTCTCTCTGTCCTTAATGCCATCCACCATCTGCTATCTCAACCCCTGGATCTGCCCCTTATCACTAAGAGCTGCACCATACCACCTATTTTAACTGTCTTCTCTAGAAAAGAAACAGACGAGAGCCATCATGAAAACAGAAAACAGCCAGTTCATTGTGAGGCGTTGCTTCTGCTTCAGTCAGAGGCCACTTCACAACACAAGCTGAAGAGGTTTCAATGTTTTGTTCTGCGATATAAAATACATCAATAAATATCCCTCTGGTCAATTCTGAAGCCTTTATGTATTTTAAAAAAGCGGTTGCTGACAAATTAGACTACTAAACATCATCATTTTTTCTGCCTCGTTGCGTGGACTTGCGTTCGCACGGCCGTCGTGTAGTTCATGTATTGACTAACGTTCCATTTTTACTTCTAGCGATTTCATTTACACTTAAAAAAACTTGAAATAAATCTTGCTGATCAAAATGTGACAGTACCATAAACGTTTGTTTGCTACAGAGCTCATTTTCTGTAATAATCCAAAACCCTATAGAACAATCCTGTTGGCTTTTTGTGGAGAGAACCAGGGCGAGGCTAACTTCCTGTTTGGTCTACAGAAATATGTCATCCCTGGAGCACATCTGATGGATTAACTCACCTCACAGTACATCACTGACATACAAACTACGTCAGTCACATAGATTGGTTGAAGTAAGCAGCAAAAGGTGACCACTCACCGGCCCACAGCAAAAGGAGAAGACACGTCATGACGGCCATCTTGTTCAACGCCTGCCCTCCTGGTGGACCAGCGGTGCCTTTTTTAAATGTGTTCACACCGTACTGTTGACCTTCGGGCCACCAATCACCTCATGGAGGTTTATCAACACAACCCCATTGGCTACCAAGGTCTGCACATATGCAAAGTTAAAGTGAAGACAGGAAAGCTACGACAATCCACACATTATAATATACAAAGAGGAGGCTGTCCTCACAGACGGAGGTCAGACTGTTCACAGGTCAAATTCAGGCTAATTTAACTACATTTGGGGTCTAACGATGCTGCGATGTATAATCATCAAAGACCAGGTCCACTGTAGTATTTTTAAATTTTATTTTTTTTAAATGTGATCGCTGGCTCTGCTATATTGTATCTTATCTTTGGCGCTCAGAGTATTTTCATATGTAACTGTCCTCTGAAGATTAAACACCAGGTTTTATTTCAGTTACTTAGTAAAATATTTCCTCTTGCCGTTGGCTTATCGAAACAGAGGAGTTCAGTCAGTATTTTAATAAACTTATCGTTGGCACACTACAGCTACGTTGTCCTTGTAGTGAACGTATCCAAATGCCAGTTTAAATCTCACTATCTCATTAAAGCAACCATCTTTGTGTTCAGTGACTTTTTGAAAATGGAGGTGATCTAACAGAAACGGTACACTGCATACGTTGCAGAGAGCTTTCTGTCTTAGCATATAGTCTGTATTTCAGGTAATATGTCAGGTATTGTTCTGTACTGGAAGGATAAGTTGTGATCACACTGACTGAGGAAACTCTGTCTGTTTCTCTCTCCTTCTCCCCCAAATGCACATTCAGGCACACGATGCAGCATCGAAGTACAAAGAGCACCAGTTCACCATGTCGTCACATGAGAAACGATCAGTCATCGTTATTGTAGTCCAGGAAACAGAGTTGGAAAGAGATCAGAGAGTGGTTCCCAATCTGTGGTCCAACCGATCAATCTGAGGGCTCACAAGATGACACACACAAACACACACACACACACACACACACACACACACACAGAAACACACAGTCATGTTTCCAGACTTTTGAGGACATTACATCGACTTATATCCATTTCCTGGAGACTTACCGTCACCCTAAATGTAACTACTACTTGCCTAATCCTAATCCTGACCCCTAACAGTCCAGCGATCAAATTTTAGCAAATGCTAAATTCACAGAAATTCACTTCAACACACAACCTTCACATGTGGGTTTTTATTGTCATTTTTTGGCTTACAGAAGATTAAACTGATCATCTCCAGTGTTCACATAGAGCATCACTGTCGGTTCATAGCCTTTATTAACTAACTAGTCAATAACATCATTAAATTCAGGACAGCATTTAATGTGTGTGTGTGTGTGTGTGTGTTTGTACACCTGTCTTTGTGAGGACCAGGTTGAGTTTTAGACCGTCACAGTGAGGTCGTTTTTGGAAAAAGAGGAAGTTTTGATGACATTTTGGTCAGTCCTGACTTTAGGAGAGACCATCAAAGGCCTGTTTGATGGTTCAAACTTGGTGTTCAGGTTCACGTTAGATTTAGGTTTAGTGTAAGAGTTCAGGTCAGTAATATAGATGTGATGGTAAAGATTAGGATAAGGGCCTTGGAATGCATTATTTAAAGACGGAGGTACAAAGAGCCACTCTCCCATCTCCTCTTTCCTCCTGTTTCCTGGACTCTCCTCTTCTTCTTTTCCTTCCTGTTCTTCAGTGATCGTTTCTCATATGACCATCAGGCTAACTGGTACTATTTGTGCTGTGATGCTGCATCGTGTGCCTGAATGTGCTTGTGCATCTGAGAGAGACAGTTTCCTCAGTCTGTGTGATCACAACTTATCCTTCTAGTACAGAACAATACCTGACATATTACCTGAAATACAGACTATATGCTAAGACAGAAAGCTGTCTGCAACGTATGCAGTGTACCGTTTCTGTTAGATCACCTCCATTTTCAAAATGTCACTGAACACAAAGATGGTTGCTTTAATGAGATAGTGAGATTCAAACTGGCATTTGGATACGTTCACTACAAGGACAACGTAGCTGTAGTGTGCTAACGATAAGTTTATTAAAATACGGCGTACTATCACATCATGAGGCCAGTAAAAACTGTTTGAATGTGCAGACTAGTATTGCCTCGACTGAACTCCTCTGTTTCGATAAGCCAACGGCAAGAGGAAATATTTTACTAGGTAACTGAATATAAAACCTGGTATTTAATCTTCAACTTACACACAAAAACAGCAAAGCCAGTGATCACATTTAAATTAAGGTACTGAAAAAAATACCACTGTCCAGCTACACGTTCTAAATTAGAAAGAAAGATCATATATCTCCTGTATATATACTGTATACTTATATATTCATCTGACAGTCATGAAATACAGCAGTATCACAACACAATGGACGGCTGATGACGCAGCTGTGCCACACTTCATATTTCATACATCCTGTATGTTGCTTTAAAATGATGGCTCTGAGGATTTCTCATTTCCTTAAATGCCTCAGCTCCTCTTTCCTCTCCTCACCTCCTTCGCTCCCGAGGGCAGGACTAGAGAGTAATCAAGGAGGTAGAAAGGAGGAAACGAGGAAGGCCTCTGATGTTTGTCCACTACCCTGTTGATGACTGTCAGACTGAAATAGACGAACTTGTCCTTTCCATCATTATCTAACATCTTATGTCTCTAAAAACAACAATGTGTAGTGATTGTGAGTCATCTTCATTTTATTGTAACTGACACAAGCTTGTAGCAGAGTCATGTTTATCATCGTCATCGGTGCTTTTATAAGAATATCAGACTATTATATTTGGGGCCTTGTAGTTTTTCAATACAATCACTGTATAGTAACATGAAAAATCTGGTACGTTTACATATGGAAAAATTTGTAAAAACTGTAGATATCTTTTTTAAAACTTATTTTATCTTTTACCAAAACAACAGTTTAAATTTGTAACTCAGATATGATCTTGTGAGACTACAGTCATAGAATCACAGTTTTTGTCTTAAAGGTCTTTACAAATAACAGTCAAACATTAAATCAGTTGTAAATGGATCAATTACAAATTTAGAATAACTCAACAATTTTCTTAATACAGGTGAAAATCCTGTTAAGTGACAGGACATTTCACAATATAGTGCACTTTGGACATGCCAGGTTGGGTCTGGTTCTGGATCTGGGTGCAGGTCCAGGTCCAGGTGCAGGTCCAGGTCCAGTTCCAGGTCCGGGTGTGGGTCTGGGAATACCGGTAGTTCTTACAATCCAATCCATGTATCCACAGACATTCATACCTCCAGCTGGTGCAACACAGGCGTGGGTATGATTACCGCTGAATGCATGGACGCCGTAAATCATGCCATTGAACACCACTCCTCCACCAGAGTCACCCTGTGGGAGAGATGAACAGTATGTATTGATTTTTGCAAACTTTTGTGTAAATTTTTGTGTTTATTGAAATGCTTATTTATATTAAGGTGGTAAAACGTGCAATGACTTGTAGAAAAGATAACATGCCAACTCACTGGACTTGTAGACACTCCATCTCTTTGGTAACATAGGATGTCTTGATACTGATAATAGTTTAAGGTCAATGGGTAGCTCCTCTGCCAACAGTCCCTGAGCTCCTGACAGTCGATTAGCGTGGTGTCTGCACATTGGAGAACGTTTGCTCTGCCAGGTTCTAGATGACATGCACATATAAAATTATTATTAATTTTTAACAAGTTAAACAGCATCTTTATATGAGGTTATTTATCCATCCATCCATCCATCGTCAACCGCTTATCCCGTTAGGGGTCGCGGGGGGGCTGGAGCCGATCCCAGCTGACATAGGGCGAAGGCAGGGTTCAGAAGCTACAAACATTTGAGACTAAATTAATATGCATTTAATGTAAATATGTGTCAACAGCATTACCAAATGAACACAAACTGTGATAACTGTTATCACAAAATAATGATTATTGACTCACGTCTTTCATTATTCGGGCCCATAGTTGTGGATGCACGACCTGCCACCTGAACCGTTTCACCTCTGAAATACAAGAAAAAGAAAAAACAGAAACAGCTTTCCTCAGAGTTCCTCAGGAGCTGAGCTTTCAGACTTATTATAGTTGATCACAACTCACACGTTGGGAGGATTTCCACAGTCAGGAAGTGGTACAGGATGAATCTGAGTAGGGTTATTTAGCTGCAGCAGTATGATGTCATGGATTCTGCTCCGGTTGTCCCGGAAGAAACGAGGTGTGACTTCCTCCGGTGTTCCTTGACCTCCTGGATGGATCCCTACAACTGCTCTCATAGTCCTAACAATAAGTAAAGGTTAGAGAAGACCATCACTGAATTACTGTAAATACATTGTATTTTAATAGGCACCCAATAGGGATGGGATGGTTCATAAAATTCACAGGTCGGGGGGGTTTGGGGTCGCGGTGTTCGGTTTGGTACAGCGGTAAAGACCTTATCATTTCTGTTCATACAGTTCAGGAATCACTGTGTAGCTGATGTGTCTGTGAGACGGCGTATTATAGCGCTGCTCAAGTACCTGAATCATAAGCTGAAATCCAGCATCCTCCACGGCTGCATCAGGCTGCAGATCTTTGGCTATAAACATCCTGATGCTTTAGTTGTGTTTCCTGCTCTGAGTCTGCATGTAGAGGCTGTTTAAAGGCTGCTGGGAGAAGGAGTTGCTCTTTCCTCCCCGACTCTCTCCTCCTATCAACGGACACACCGGAGTGATGTCTCCGTAAATCATTCATCATATTGGAAGTGTTGCTGCTAGCATTAGCCACACGTGTTGCACAGCGCTGACACACAGTTGACGTTTTATCCTCCACTGTTTTCCCGTCACCGTCAGACGTAACACCAAACCCGTAACGCTCTCACACAGCAGAGAGAAACGACCCGGTGGATCCTCTACCTGAACTTTATCGTGTCCTCTCTCCATTTCCTGAACCAATCACAGCCGGACTCTGCTCTTCATCAACGTCTCTGCCAGCTGAGAGTCTGAGGAGGAAGGAGGCGGGGTCACGCCTCATCAGTACGTCCTGTCTTTGGCGGTAAAACACATTCGCAGTAAAATCTGGTCTGCCCTCGCTGAAACTGAGCCAATAATAACACACGACTGCAGCTTCAGTTACACTGCGCATGTGTTAAACCTCATATTCCTGTCCACCGTGTCCCAGCCTCTTTCCATAGGCCCTGACTTCTAGTGTGACAATAAACCTGATGAAAAAAAATACACAATCAGCCTCATAACCTGTTCAAATGAACCGAATGATACATACACGACCTGAACGTGAGTACTCGGGTAGCGTCAGGTGTGAATGCCAAACCTGGTGAGATTGGGGCTCATTTAGACCAAACCAGAGCTGGTGATTGTTGGCAAGACGAACGACAATGGTTTGTTGAGTTTTATCTTGTTTCTGTTGAAGCTGAAGGCTGCGTTTGAAGATACTACGTCAGCTGATCTCAACATGAACAAATATACGTGGATGATGATGTGTACACTAATGTGACAGCTGAGTGGTTGGGGATCAGGGAATCACAATCATACTTGGGCACGGCATGAATCAATCGTTCTAAGATGAAAACGTTCAAAGTATAACCAATGCCTTTCTTACCTTGCTGCATTCCAGCAGTGTTCGGCAGTCAGAATCCACTCGTCACTGATCAGAGAGCCGCCACACATTGTGAAATCTACACCAGGAAAAGTTACATATGCTCTCACTTCAACGTGGTACAGACGCTCAGTTGGTCCACAGTCTCGACCTCCGATGATCCTCTTCTGCAGCTCCACCACTGAGCTCACTGCGACACCTGAAACAGAAAGTCCTCCACCAGGTGACTGTGAGTTAGACGGTGGGTGGTGTGAAGTCATCCGCTGTCTAGAAACTCATTAATATACATGTTGAACAGTGATAAAAGTGGTCTGATTGTTCCTAATTGAAGCCCAGTATTAGAGTTTTTTACAATAGGTAACACACACATCTCTACAGTGAGTTCATTTGAAGCTCAGCTCAACAGTTAATCTCACATCCAACCAAAACACTTGATACACATCTCAGGAACAACTACACCAACACCATGTGTCCTAAAGCAACGCCAACAACAGGAAGCATTAGATATACAGGCTGCTTCACTATTGTCTTTGAAGTGTCTTTTATTTCTTTATCTAATTATTCAGCCTAAAAGAAGATTTGATAATAACACACAGAAGGACACTTCTTTATTGCATGAATTCCTCTATGTGGCTGAGGAATGGAGAGTCGGGTAAGTTTTCCTGTAACAGACTGTCAGCAGAAACAACACTGGTGGCAGGCAGCTCAGTTTGAGTTTTCCTGGAGGGCCTGACGTCTCTGTGTCCTTAATGCCATCCACCATCTGCTATCTCAACCCCTGGATCTGCCCCTTATCACTAAGAGCTGCACCATACCACCTATTTTAACCGTCTTCTCTAGAAAAGAAACAGACGAGAGCCATCATGAAAACAGAAAACAGCCAGTTCATTGTGAGGCGTTGCTTCTGCTTCAGTCAGAGGCCACTTCACAACACAAGCTGAAGAGGTTTCAATGTTTTGTTCTGTGATATAAAATACATCAATAAATATCCCTCTGGTCAATTCTGAAGCCTTTATGTATTTTAAAAAAGCGGTTGCTGACAAATTAGACTACTAAACATCATCATTTTTTCTGCCTCGTTGCGTGGACTTGCGTTCGCACGGCCGTCGTGTAGTTCATGTATAGCCTAACGTTCGATTTTTACTCCTAGCGATTGCATTTACAGTCAAAAAAACAATCAAAATTTTGTATCCTAAAATGATCAAAATGTGACAGTACCATAAACGTTTGTTTGCTACAGAGCTCATTTTCTGTAATAATCCAAAACCCTGTAGAACAATCCTGTTGGCTTTTTGTGGAGAGAACCAGGACGAGGTTAACTTCCTGTTTGGTCTACAGAAATATGTCATCCCTGGAGCACATCTGATGGATTAACTCACCTCACAGTACATCACTGACATACAAACTACGTCAGTCACATAGATTTGTAGAAGTAAGTAGCAAAAGGTGACCACTCACTGGCCCACAGCAAAAGGATCAGACGCGTCATGACGGCCATCTTGTTCAACGCCTGCCCTCCTGGTGGACCAGCGGTGCCTTTTTTAAATGTGTTCACACCGTACTGTTGACCTTCGGGCCACCAATCACCTCATGGAGGTTTATCAACACAACCCCATTGGCTACCAAGGTCTGCATATGGAACACATATGGAACGTTTGATCACTTATCAAGTATCCAGGAAAATGAGTCAGCAACGTGACCACCAACATGAAGCTGAGATCAGTGTGTATTCAAGTAGACCAACACAGATATTACACAAGTTCATGATCAAAATTAGGCTAATTTAACTACATTTGGGGTCTAACGATGCTGCGATGTATAATCATCAAAGACCAGGTCCACTGTAGTATTTTTAAATTTTATTTTTTTTAAATGTGATCGCTGGCTCTGCTATATTGTATCTTATCTTTGGCGCTCAGAGTATTTTCATATGTAACTGTCCTCTGAAGATTAAACACCAGGTTTTATTTCAGTTACTTAGTAAAATATTTCCTCTTGCCGTTGGCTTCTCGAAACAGAGGAGTTCAGTCAGTATTTTAATAAACTTATCGTTAGCACACTACAGCTACGTTGTCCTTGTAGTGAACGTATCCAAATGCCAGTTTAAATCTCACTATCTCATTAAAGCAACCATCTTTGTGTTCAGTGACTTTTTGAAAATGGAGGTGATCTAACAGAAACAGTACACTGCATACGTTGCAGAGAGCTTTCTGTCTTAGCATATAGTCTGTATTTCAGGTAATATGTCAGATATTGTTCTGTACTGGAAGGATAAGTTGTGATCACACTGACTGAGGAAACTCTGTCTGTTTCTCTCTCCTTCTCCCCCAAATGCACATTCAGGCACACGATGCAGCATCGAAGTACAAAGAGCACCAGTTCACCATGTCGTCACATGAGAAACGATCAGTCATCGTTATTGTAGTCCAGGAAACAGAGTTGGAAAGAGATCAGAGAGTGGTTCCCAATCTGTGGTCCAACCGATCAATCTGAGGGCTCACAAGATGACACACACAAACACACACACACACACACACACACACACAGAAACACACAGTCATGTTTCCAGACTTTTGAGGACATTACATCGCTTATATCCATTTCCTGGAGACTTACCGTCACCCTAAATGTAACTACTACTTGCCTAATCCTAATCCTGACCCCTAACAGTCCAGCGATCAAATTTTAGCAAATGCTAAATTCACAGAAATTCACTTCAACACACAACCTTCACATGTGGGTTTTTATTGTCATTTTTTGGCTTACAGAAGATTAAACTGATCATCTCCAGTGTTCACATAGAGCATCACTGTCGGTTCATAGCCTTTATTAACTAACTAGTCAATAACATCATTAAATTCAGGAAGCATTTAAGGTGTGTGTGTGTGTGTGTGTGTGTGTGTGTGTGTGTGTTTGTACACCTGTCTTTGTGAGGACCAGGTTGAGTTTTAGACCGTCACAGTGAGGTCGTTTTTGGAAAAAGAGGAAGTTTTGATGACATTTTGGTCAGTCCTGACTTTAGGAGAGACCATCAAAGGCCTGTTTGATGGTTCAAACTTGGTGTTCAGGTTCACGTTAGATTTAGGTTTAGTGTAAGAGTTCAGGTCAGTAATATAGATGTGATGGTAAAGATTAGGATAAGGGCCTTGGAATGCATTATTTAAAGACGGAGGTACAAAGAGCCACTCTCCCATCTCCTCTTTCCTCCTGTTTCCTGGACTCTCCTCTTCTTCTTTTCCTTCCTGTTCTTCAGTGATCGTTTCTCATATGACCATCAGGCTAACTGGTACTATTTGTGCTGTGATGCTGCATCGTGTGCCTGAATGTGCTTGTGCATCTGAGAGAGACAGTTTCCTCAGTCTGTGTGATCACAACTTATCCTTCTAGTACAGAACAATACCTGACATATTACCTGAAATACAGACTATATGCTAAGACAGAAAGCTGTCTGCAACGTATGCAGTGTACCGTTTCTGTTAGATCACCTCCATTTTCAAAATGTCACTGAACACAAAGATGGTTGCTTTAATGAGATAGTGAGATTCAAACTGGCATTTGGATACGTTCACTACAAGGACAACGTAGCTGTAGTGTGCTAACGATAAGTTTATTAAAATACGGCGTACTATCACATCATGAGGCCAGTAAAAACTGTTTGAATGTGCAGACTAGTATTGCCTCGACTGAACTCCTCTGTTTCGATAAGCCAACGGCAAGAGGAAATATTTTACTAGGTAACTGAATATAAAACCTGGTATTTAATCTTCAACTTACACACAAAAACAGCAAAGCCAGTGATCACATTTAAATTAAGGTACTGAAAAAAGTACCACTGTCCAGCTACACGTTCTAAATTAGAAAGAAAGATCATATATCTCCTGTATATATACTGTATACTTATATATTCATCTGACAGTCATGAAATACAGCAGTATCACAACACAATGGACGGCTGATGACGCAGCTGTGCCACACTTCATATTTCATACATCCTGTATGTTGCTTTAAAATGATGGCTCTGAGGATTTCTCATTTCCTTAAATGCCTCAGCTCCTCTTTCCTCTCCTCACCTCCTTCGCTCCCGAGGGCAGGACTAGAGAGTAATCAAGGAGGTAGAAAGGAGGAAACGAGGAAGGCCTCTGATGTTTGTCCACTACCCTGTTGATGACTGTCAGACTGAAATAGACGAACTTGTCCTTTCCATCATTATCTAACATCTTATGTCTCTAAAAACAACAATGTGTAGTGATTGTGAGTCATCTTCATTTTATTGTAACTGACACAAGCTTGTGCAGAGTCATGTTTATCATCGTCATTGGTGCTTTTATAAGAATATCAGACTATTATATTTGGGGCCTTGTAGTTTTTCAATACAATCACTGTATAGTAACATGAAAAATCTGGTACGTTTACATATGGAAAAATTTGTAAAAACTGTAGATATCTTTTTAAAACTTATTTTATCTTTTACCAAAACAACAGTTTAAATTTGTAACTCAGATATGATCTTGTGAGACTACAGTCATAGAATCACAGTTTTTGTCTTAAAGGTCTTTACAAATAACAGTCAAACATTAAATCAGTTGAAAATGGATCAATTACAAATTTAGAATAACTCAACAATTTTCTTAATACAGGTGAAAATCCTGTTAAGTGACAGGACATTTCACAATATAGTGCACTTTGGACATGCCAGGTTGGGTCTGGTTCTGGATCTGGGTGCAGGTCCAGGTCCAGGTGCAGGTCCAGGTCCAGTTCCAGGTCCGGGTGTGGGTCTGGGAATACCGGTAGTTCTTACAATCCAATCCATGTATCCACAGACATTCATACCTCCAGCTGGTGCAACACAGGCGTGGGTATGATTACCGCTGAATGCATGGACGCCGTAAATCATGCCATTGAACACCACTCCTCCACCAGAGTCACCCTGTGGGAGAGATGAACAGTATGTATTGATTTTTGCAAACTTTTGTGTAAATTTTTGTGTTTATTGAAATGCTTATTTATATTAAGGTGGTAAAACGTGCAATGACTTGTAGAAAAGATAACATGCCAACTCACTGGACTTGTAGACACTCCATCTCTTTGGTAACATAGGATGTCTTGATACTGATAATAGTTTAAGGTCAATGGGGAGCTCCTCTGCCAACAGTCCCTGAGCTCCTGACAGTTGATTAGCGTGGTGTCTGCACATTGGAGAACGTTTGCTCTGCCAGGTTCTAGATGACATGCACATATAAAATTATTATTAATTTTTAACAAGTTAAACAGCATCTTTATATGAGGTTATTTATCCATCCATCCATCCATCGTCAACCGCTTATCCCGTTAGGGGTCGCGGGGGGCTGGAGCCGATCCCAGCTGACATAGGGCGAAGGCAGGGTTCAGAAGCTACAAACATTTGAGACTAAATTAATATGCATTTAATGTAAATATGTGTCAACAGCATTACCAAATGAACACAAACTGTGATAACTGTTATCACAAAATAATGATTATTGACTCACGTCTTTCATTATTCGGGCCCATAGTTGTGGATGCACGACCTGCCACCTGAACCGTTTCACCTCTGAAATACAAGAAAAAGAAAAAACAGAAACAGTTTTCCTCAGAGTTCCTCAGGAGCTGAGCTTTCAGACTTATTATAGTTGATCACAACTCACACGTTGGGAGGATTTCCACAGTCAGGAAGTGGTACAGGATGAATCTGAGTAGGGTTATTTAGCTGCAGCAGTAAGATGTCATGGATTCTGCTCCGGTTGTCCCGGAAGAAACGAGGTGTGACTTCCTCCGGTGTTCCTTGACCTCCTGGATGGATCCCTACAACTGCTCTCATAGTCCTAACAATAAGTAAAGGTTAGAGAAGACCATCACTGAATTACTGTAAATACATTGTATTTTAATAGGCACCCAATAGGGATGGGATGGTTCATAAGATTCACAGTTCGGGGGGGTTTGGGGTCGCGGTGTTCGGTTTGGTACAGCGGTAAAGACCTTATCATTTCTGTTCATACAGTTCAGGAATCACTGTGTAGCTGATGTGTCTGTGAGACGGCGTATTATAGCGCTGCTCAAGTACCTGAATCATAAGCTGAAATCCAGTGTCCTCCACGGCTGCATCAGGCTGCAGATCTTTGGCTATAAACATCCTGATGCTTTAGTTGTGTTTCCTGCTCTGAGTCTGCATGTAGAGGCTGTTTAAAGGCTGCTGGGAGAAGGAGTTGCTCTTTCCTCCCCGACTCTCTCCTCCTATCAACGGACACACCGGAGTGATGTCTCCGTAAATCATTCATCATATTGGAAGTGTTGCTGCTAGCATTAGCCACACGTGTTGCACAGCGCTGACACACAGTTGACGTTTTATCCTCCACTTTTTTCCCGTCACCGTCAGACGTAACACCAAACCCGTAACGCTCTCACACAGCAGAGAGAAACGACCCGGTGGATCCTCTACCTGAACTTTATCGTGTCCTCTCTCCATTTCCTGAACCAATCACAGCCGGACTCTGCTCTTCATCAACGTCTCTGGCACCTGAGAGTCTGAGGAGGAAGGAGGCGGGGTCACGCCTCATCAGTACGTCCTGTCTTTGGCGGTACAACACATTCGCAGTAAAATCTGGTCTGCCCTCGCTGAAACTGAGCCAATAATAACACACGACTGCAGCTTCAGTTACACTGCGCATGTGTTAAACCTCATATTCCTGTCCACCGTGTCCCAGCCTCTTTCCATAGGCCCTGACTTCTAGTGTGACAATAAACCTGATGAAAAAAATACACAATCAGCCTCATAACCTGTTCAAATGAACCGAATGATACATACACGACCTGAACGTGAGTACTCGGGTAGCGTCAGGTGTGAATGCCAAACCTGGTGAGATTGGGGCTCATTTAGACCAAACCAGAGCTGGTGATTGTTGGCAAGACGAACGACAATGGTTTGTTGAGTTTTATCTTGTTTCTGTTGAAGCTGAAGGCTGCGTTTGAAGATACTAAGTCAGCTGATCTCAACATGAACAAATATACGTGGATGATGATGTGTACACTAATGTGACAGCTGAGTGGTTGGGGATCAGGGAATCACAATCATACTTGGGCACGGCATGAATCAATCGTTCTAAGATGAAAACGTTCAAAGTATAACTAATGCCTTTCTTACCTTGCTGCATTCCAGCAGTGTCCGGCAGTCAGAATCCACTCGTCACTGATCAGAGAGCCGCCACACATTGTGAAATCTACACCAGGAAAAGTTACATATGCTCTCACTTCAACGTGGTACAGACGCTCAGTTGGTCCACAGTCTCGACCTCCGATGATCCTCTTCTGCAGCTCCACCACTGAGCTCACTGCGACACCTGAAACAGAAAGTCCTCCACCAGGTGACTGTGAGTTAGACGGTGGGTGGTGTAAAGTCATCCGCTGTCTAGAAACTCATTAATATACATGTTGAACAGTGATAAAAGTGGTCTGATTGTTCCTAATTGAAGCCCAGCATTAGAGTTTTTTACAATAGGTAACACACACATCTCTACAGTGAGTTCATTTGAAGCTCAGCTCAACAGTTAATCTCACATCCAACCAAAACACTTGATACACATCTCAGGAACAACTACACCAACACCATGTGTCCTAAAGCAACGCCAACAACAGGAAGCATTAGATATACAGGCTGCTTCACTATTGTCTTTGAAGTGTCTTTTATTTCTTTATCTAATTATTCAGCCTAAAAGAAGATTTGATAATAACACACAGAAGGACACTTCTTTATTGCATGAATTCCTCTATGTGGCTGAGGAATGGAGAGTCGGGTAAGTTTTCCTGTAACAGACTGTCAGCAGAAACAACACTGGTGGCAGGCAGCTCAGTTTGAGTTTTCCTGGAGGGCCTGACGTCTCTGTGTCCTTAATGCCATCCACCATCTGCTATCTCAACCCCTGGATCTGCCCCTTATCACTAAGAGCTGCACCATACCACCTATTTTAACCGTCTTCTCTAGAAAAGAAACAGACGAGAGCCATCATGAAAACAGAAAACAGCCAGTTCATTGTGAGGCGTTGCTTCTGCTTCAGTCAGAGGCCACTTCACAACACAAGCTGAAGAGGTTTCAATGTTTTGTTCTGCGATATAAAATACATCAATAAATATCCCTCTGGTCAATTCTGAAGCCTTTATGTATTTTAAAAAAGCGGTTGCTGACAAATTAGACTACTAAACATCATCATTTTTTCTGCCTCGTTGCGTGGACTTGCGTTCGCACGGCCGTCGTGTAGTTCATGTATAGCCTAACGTTCGATTTTTACTCCTAGCGATTACATTTACAGTCAAAAAAACAATCAAAATTTTGTATCCTAAAATGATCAAAATGTGACAGTACCATAAACGTTTGTTTGCTACAGAGCTCATTTTCTGTAATAATCCAAAACCCTGTAGAACAATCCTGTTGGCTTTTTGTGGAGAGAACCAGGACGAGGCTAACTTCCTGTTTGGTCTACAGAAATATGTCATCCCTGGAGCACATCTGATGGATTAACTCACCTCACAGTACATCACTGACATACAAACTATGTCAGTCACATAGATTTGTAGAAGTAAGTAGCAAAAGGTGACCACTCACTGGCCCACAGCAAAAGGATCAGACGCGTCATGACGGCCATCTTGTTCAACGCCTGCCCTCCTGGTGGACCAGCGGTGCCTTTTTTAAATGTGTTCACACCGTACTGTTGACCTTCGGGCCACCAATCACCTCATGGAGGTTTATCAACACAACCCCATTGGCTACCAAGGTCTGCACATGGAACACATATGGAACGTTTGATCACTTATCAAGTATCCAGGAAAATGAGTCAGCAACGTGACCACCAACATGAAGCTGAGATCAGTGTGTATTCAAGTAGACCAACACAGATATTACACAAGTTCATGATCAAAATTCAGGCTAATTTAACTACATTTGGGGTCTAACGATGCTGCGATGTATAATCATCAAAGACCAGGTCCACTGTAGTATTTTTAAATTTTATTTTTTTTAAATGTGATCGCTGGCTCTGCTATATTGTATCTTATCTTTGGCGCTCAGAGTATTTTCATATGTAACTGTCCTCTGAAGATTAAACACCAGGTTTTATTTCAGTTACTTAGTAAAATATTTCCTCTTGCCGTTGGCTTATTGAAACAGAGGAGTTCAGTCAGTATTTTAATAAACTTATCGTTAGCACACTACAGCTACGTTGTCCTTGTAGTGAACGTATCCAAATGCCAGTTTAAATCTCACTATCTCATTAAAGCAACCATCTTTGTGTTCAGTGACTTTTTGAAAATGGAGGTGATCTAACAGAAACGGTACACTGCATACGTTGCAGACAGCTTTCTGTCTTAGCATATAGTCTGTGTTTCAGGTAATATGTCAGGTATTGTTCTGTACTGGAAGGATAAGTTGTGATCACACTGACTGAGGAAACTCTGTCTGTTTCTCTCTCCTTCTCCCCCAAATGCACATTCAGGCACACGATGCAGCATCGAAGTACAAAGAGCACCAGTTCACCATGTCGTCACATGAGAAACGATCAGTCATCGTTATTGTAGTCCAGGAAACAGAGTTGGAAAGAGATCAGAGAGTGGTTCCCAATCTGTGGTCCAACCGATCAATCTGAGGGCTCACAAGATGACACACACAAACACACACACACACACACACACAGAAACACACAGTCATGTTTCCAGACTTTTGAGGACATTACATTGACTTACATCCATTTCCTGGAGACTTACCGTCACCCTAAATGTAACTACTACTTGCCTAACCCTAATCCTGACCCCTAACAGTCCAGCGATCAAATTTTAGCAAATGCTAAATTCACAGAAATTCACTTTGCTGTCTGTCTCAACACACAACCTTCACATGTGGGTTTTTATTGTCATTTTTTGGCTTACAGAAGATTAAACTGATCATCTCCAGTGTTCACATAGAGCATCACTGTCGGTTCATAGCCTTTATTAACTAACTAGTCAATAACATCATTAAATTCAGGACAGCATTTAAGTGTGTGTGTGTGTGTGTGTGTGTGTGTGTGTGTGTGTGTTTGTACACCTGTCTTTGTGAGGACCAGGTTGAGTTTTAGACCGTCACAGTGAGGTCGTTTTTGGAAAAAGAGGAAGTTTTGATGACATTTTGGTCAGTCCTGACTTTAGGAGAGACCATCAAAGGCCTGTTTGATGGTTCAAACTTGGTGTTCAGGTTCACGTTAGATTTAGGTTTAGTGTAAGAGTTCAGGTCAGTAATATAGATGTGATGGTAAAGATTAGGATAAGGGCCTTGGAATGCATTATTTAAAGACGGAGGTACAAAGAGCCACTCTCCCATCTCCTCTTTCCTCCTGTTTCCTGGACTCTCCTCTTCTTCTTTTCCTTCCTGTTCTTCAGTGATCGTTTCTCATATGACCATCAGGCTAACTGGTATTATTTGTGCTGTGATGCTGCATCGTGTGCCTGAATGTGCTTGTGCATCTGAGAGAGACAGTTTCCTCAGTCAGTGTGATCACAACTTATCCTTCCAGTACAGAACAATACCTGACATATTACCTGAAATACAGACTATATGCTAAGACAGAAAGCTGTCTGCAACGTATGCAGTGTACCGTTTCTGTTAGATCACCTCCATTTTCAAAATGTCACTGAACACAAAGATGGTTGCTTTAATGAGATAGTGAGATTCAAACTGGCATTTGGATACGTTCACTACAAGGACAACGTAGCTGTAGTGTGCTAACGATAAGTTTATTAAAATACGGCGTACTATCACATCATGAGGCCAGTAAAAACTGTTTGAATGTACAGACTAGTATTGCCTCGACTGAACTCCTCTGTTTCGATAAGCCAACGGCAAGAGGAAATATTTTACTAGGTAACTGAATATAAAACCTGGTATTTAATCTTCAACTTACACACAAAAACAGCAAAGCCAGTGATCACATTTAAATTAAGGTACTGAAAAAAGTACCACTGTCCAGCTACACGTTCTAAATTAGAAAGAAAGATCATATATCTCCTGTATATATACTGTATACTTATATATTCATCTGACAGTCATGAAATACAGCAGTATCACAACACAATGGACGGCTGATGACGCAGCTGTGCCACACTTCATATTTCATACATCCTGTATGTTGCTTTAAAATGATGGCTCTGAGGATTTCTCATTTCCTTAAATGCCTCAGCTCCTCTTTCCTCTCCTCACCTCCTTCGCTCCCGAGGGCAGGACTAGAGAGTAATCAAGGAGGTAGAAAGGAGGAAACGAGGAAGGCCTCTGATGTTTGTCCACTACCCTGTTGATGACTGTCAGACTGAAATAGACGAACTTGTCCTTTCCATCATTATCTAACATCTTATGTCTCTAAAAACAACAATGTGTAGTGATTGTGAGTCATCTTCATTTTATTGTAACTGACACAAGCTTGTAGCAGAGTCATGTTTATCATCGTCATCGGTGCTTTTATAAGAATATCAGACTATTATATTTGGGGCCTTGTAGTTTTTCAATACAATCACTGTATAGTAACATGAAAAATCTGGTACGTTTACATATGTCAAAATTTGTAAAAACTGTAGATATCTTTTTTAAAACTTATTTTATCTTTTACCAAAACAACGTTTAAATTTGTAATAAATATGATCTTGTGAGACTACAGTCATAGAATCACAGTTTTTGTCTTAAAGGTCTTTACAAATAACAGTAAACATTAAATCAGTTGTAAATGGATCAATTAAAATTTAGAATAACTCAAAATTTTCTTAATAAGGTGAAAATCCTGTTAAGTGACAGGACATTTCAAATATAGTGCACTTTGGACATGCAGGTTGGGTCTGGTCCTGGATTGGGTGCAGGTCCAGGTCAGGTGCAGGTCCAGGTCCAGTTCAGGTGGGTGTGGGTTGGGAATACCAGTGTTCTTACAATCCAATCCATGTATCAAGACATTCATACCTCAGCTGGTGCAACAAGGCGTGGGTACCATTCCGCTGAATGCATGGACGCCGTAAATATGCCATTGAACACCACTCCTCCAAGGTACCTGTGAGGAGAGAAGTATGTATTGATTTTTGTGTGTAATTTTTGTGTTTATGGTGTTTTTTATTAGGTGGTAGTGAATGATTGTAGAAAAGAGCCAAGGTTGTGACCTCCTTCTGGTAAAGGTGTTTGATATGATAGTTTAAGGTAATGGGTGTTCCTCTGCCAACAGTCCCTGAGCTCCTGAAGTGATTAGCGTGGTGTTGACATGGAGACGTTTGCTTGAGGTTAGATGATGAATATAAAATTTTGTTGCTTTGGTTGAAAAAGCAGAATGTGTGGTAAAAAGGATGAAAAAGTAGCTTTTTGTGTTTTTGTATATATGGCTGAGCGGGTATTGTGCTGCAGAGAAAGTGTCGGCTGTAACCTTCCCTCCCTCCAGGACCGTGAGGAGGGCAGGGGAGATTGTGGCCGACCCCTCCCATCCCGGACGCCATCTCTTTCAGACTCTGCCATAGGTCCATAGGACCAAAACCTCATGCCACAAAAACAGTTTTTCCCATAGAGTGGGGCTCCCAACAGCCCCTCTGCCCCCTGTGCCTCTCTCTCTGTTTATATTCTGCCATTTTTTGTATTTTTTAAAAATTTGTATTTTCATTCTTAAAGTGATAGCTCATGTTTGTATTTTGTAGTTGTTGCTTTAATTGTGGTTGGAAAATAGTGTGGGAATAAAAGTGATCGTAGTATGGTGTGGGTATAAAAATAGTATGTATTTGGGATAGTGTGGGCACGCCTGCCACTGCCAAAAAAAAAAAAAAAACCTAGGTCTAGGGTGGTTGCTTATATAGTTGCATAAGTGGGAGGTTCAAGTAGGAAGTGGTAAGGATGATGAGTAGGGTTATTTAGTGAGCAGTAAGATGTATGGTTTGCTGGTTGTCCCGGAAGAAACGAGGTGTGACTTCCTCCGGTGTTCTTGACCTCCTGGATGGTCCCTACAACTGCTCTCATAGTCCTAAAATAAGTAAAGGTTGAGAGCCATCATGAATTAGTAATAATGTTTTTATAGGCACCCAATAGGGTGGGATGGTTCATAAAATTAAGTTTGGGGGGTTTGGGGTCGCGGTGTTCGGTTTGGTAAGCGGTAAAGACCTTATCATTTCTGTTATACGGTTAGGATCACTGTGTAGCTGATGTGTCTGTGAGACGGCGTATTATAGCGCTGCTCAAGTACCTGAATCATAAGCTGAAATCCAGCATCCTCCACGGCTGCATCAGGCTGCAGATCTTTGGCTATAAACATCCTGATGCTTTAGTTGTGTTTCCTGCTTGAGTCTGCATGTAGAGGCTGTTTAAAGGCTGCTGGGAGAAGGAGTTGCTCTTTCCTCCCCGACTCTCTCCTCCTATCAACGGCACACCGGAGTGATGTCTCCGTAAATATTCATCATTTGGAAGTGTTGCTGCTAGCATTAGCCACACGTGTTGCACAGCGCTGACACACAGTTGACGTTTTTCCTCCACTTTTTTCCCGTCACCGTCAGACGTAACACCAAACCCGTAACGCTCCACAAGCAGAGAGAAACGCCCGGTGGTCCTCTACCTGAACTTTATCGTGTCCTCTCTCCATTTCCTGAACCAATCACAGCCGGCTCTGCTCTTCATCAACGTCTTGCAGCTGAGAGTCTGAGGAGGAAGGAGGCGGGGTCACGCCTCATCAGTACGTCCTGTCTTTGGCGGTACAACACATTCGCAGTAAAATCTGGTCTGCCCTCGCTGAAACTGAGCCAATAATAACACACGACTGCAGCTAGTTACACTGCGCATGTGTTAAACCTCATATTCCTGTCCACCGTGTCCCAGCCTCTTTCCATAGGCCCTGACTTTAGTGTGACAATAAACCTGATGAAAAAAATACACAATCAGCCTCATAACCTGTTCAAATGAACCGAATGATACATACACGACCGAACGTGGTACTCGGGTAGCGTCAGGTGTGAATGCCAAACCTGGTGAGATTGGGGCTCATTTAGACCAAACCAGAGCTGGTGATTGTTGGCAAGACGAACGACAATGGTTTGTTGAGTTTTATCTTGTTTCTGTTGAAGCTGAAGGCTGCGTTTGAAGATACTACGTCAGCTGATCTCAACATGAATGGGGGAGGGATGAGAGTGGGGTGGTGGGTCTGGGGTGTTGGTGGTGGTGGTTTGAAGTGAGATGGTGGAGGAGTTTGGTTGGGGGCTGCGTTTATGTCTTATGCCATCCACCTTGCTATTCACCCTGGTTGCCCCATCATAGGCTGCCCTACCACCAAGGGAGGGAGTGAGGCTGATAAGGGGTTTAGTGTGGGGATGGGAATTTGGTTGGGAGGGAAGGGAGGAAAAGGGGGGGTGGGGGTGAGTTGTTGGGTGGGGTTAATGGGGAATAAAAAGGGTGGTGTTAAAGTAGAAGTTTTTTGTTTGTGGTTGTTTTGGGAGTTTATAGTTGTTTTTATTTTTAGTTATTTATCATGTTTGTAGTATTTCTATGGGGTGTAATAGAGGTTTTTATTTAGTGGTGTTAAATTGTGTACGAGGGTGTTTTCCCCATGAGGAGAGCAATAAAGGCCGTTCCAGAAGGTTGTAGGAAAGGGAAAGAGAAGAGGTGGTTTTGTGGTCCACCGAGGGGCAAAGAAACACACACACACACAGACACAGTCATGTTTCCAGCTTTTGAGGACATTAATTGACTTTTTTCTGGAGATTCCGTCACTAAAGTTATATTGCCTATCTAATCGCCTAAGTAGCGAAAAAAAATGCTAATAAGATGGGTCTCCACACAAATGTGGGTTTTTTTGTTTTTTTGGTTAAGAAGATTTGTCTTAGTGAAAGGCTATTGTAGCCTATATAGTAATAATGGATTTAGTGTGTGTGTGTGTGTGTGTGTGTGTGTGTGTGTGTGTGTGTGTGTTTGTACACTGTCTTTGTGAGGACAGGTTGGTTTTAGACCAAAGTGAGGTTTTTGGAAAAAGGAGTTTGATGTTTTGGTAGTGATTTAGGAGAGACCATAAAGGCTGTTTGATGGTAATGGTGTTAGGTTAGTAGATTTAGGTTAGTGTAAGGTTAGGTAGTATAGATGTGTGTAATTAGGATAAGGGCTGGTGCATTATTTAAAGCGGAGGTACAAAGGCCACTCTCCCATCTCCTCTTTCCTCCTGTTTCTGGACTCTCCTCTTCTTCTTTTCCTTCCTGTTCTTCAGTGTGTTTTATATGCCATCAGGCTAACTGGTTTTTGTGCTGTGATGCTGATGTGCGATGTGCTTGTGCATCTGAGAGAGACGTTTCCTAGTCGTGTGATCACAACTTATCCTTCCAGTACAGACAATACCTGAATATTACCTGATGAATAAGACAGAGCTGTCTGCAAGTATGAGTGTCCGTTTTTTAGTCACCTCCATTTTAAAATGTCACTGAACAAAAGATGGTTGCTTTATGAGATAGGGATATGGTTTATACGTTCACTAAAGGACAAGTGCTGTGTGTGCTAAGATTTTATTAAAATGGGTATATAATATGAGGCAGTAATGTTGAATGTCAGATAGTTTGCCTGATGAACTCCTTTTATGCAGGAATTTTTTAGTTGAATATGTAAAGTTACACAAAAGCATGATCAATTTAATTGGTACTGAAAAAAATACAGTAGCTATTAAATAAAAGTATATTTCTTATATATGTTATTATATATTATTGAGTCATGAATAGAGTATCAAACCAATGGGGCTGATGGAGCTGTGCCACACTTTATTTATACATTGTATGTTGCTTTAAAAATGGCTTGGGTTTCTATTTCCTTAAATGCCTCAGCTCCTCTTCCTCTCCTCACCTCCTTCGCTCCCGAGGGCGGGACTAGAGAGTAATAAGGAGGTAGAAAGGAGGAACGAGGAAGGCCTCTGATGTTTGTCCACTCCTGAGATGAGATGAATAGGCTTGTCCTTCCTAAAAGTGTGTGGTTGGAGAGGTATTTTATATAGTGTATATGGGGCTTGTTTTATATTTATAAAGGATTAAGTTTTAGTCTTAAAATAGTAAAATGTTTGGATTAATAAATTTATCAGGTGTAGTGAGGACATACAATATGTGCCTGGAAGCAGGTTGGGTTGGTTTGGTGGGTGAGCAGGTAGGTGAGGGTCCAGGTCGGGTGTGGGTCTGGGAATCCAGTAGTTCTTACAATCCAATCCATGTATCCACAGACATTCATACCTCCAGCTGGTGCAACACAGGCGTGGGTACGGTTACCGCTGAATGCATGGCGCCGTAAATCATGCCATTGAACACCACTCCTCCACCAGAGTCACCCTGTGGGAGAGATGACAGTATGTATTGATTTTTGCAAACTTTTGTGTAATTTTTGTGTTTATTGTGCTTATTTATATTAGGTGGTAAACGTGCAATGACTGTAGAAAAGATAACATGCCAACTATGGACTTGTAGCACTCCTCTCTTTGTACATAGGATGTTTGATATGATATAGTTTAAGGTAATGGGGAGCTCCTCTGCCAACAGTCCCTGGCTCCTGAAGTCGATTAGCGTGGTGTCTGCAATGGAGCGTTTGCTTGAGTTTAATGAATGCACATATAAAATATTTTTGTGTTTAGGTTATTTATCTTCATCATGTCATGTAGGGGTGGGGGGGTGGAGCCGATCCAGCTGAATAGGGCGAAGGCAGGGTTCAGAAGCTAAAATGAGATAAATTAATATATTTAATTTATTGGATTACCAAATGACTGTGATAATGTTATCAAAAATAATATTATTGCTTTATTATTGGGCCCTGTTGTGGATGCCGGCCTGCCACCTGAACCGTTTCACCTCTGAAATACAAGAAAAAGAAAAAAAGTTTTCCTCAGAGTTCCTCAGGAGCTGAGCTTTCAGACTTATTATAGTTGATCACAACTCACACGTTGGGAGGATTTCCACAGTCAGGAAGTGGTACAGGATGAATCTGAGTAGGGTTATTTAGCTGCAGCAGTAAGATGTCATGGTTCTGCTCCGGTTGTCCCGGAAGAAAGAGGTGTGCTTCCTCCGGTGTTCCTTGACCTCCTGGATGGATCCCTACAACTGCTCTCATAGTCCTAACAATAAGTAAAGGTTAGAGAAGACCATCACTGAATTACTGTAAATACATTGTATTTTAATAGGCACCCAATAGGGATGGGATGGTTCATAAAATTCACAGTTCGGGGGGTTTGGGGTCGCGGTGTTCGGTTTGGTACAGCGGTAAAGACCTTATCATTTCTGTTCATACGGTTCAGGAATCACTGTGTGCTGATGTGTCTGTGAGACGGCGTATTATAGCGCTGCTCAAGTACCTGAATCATAAGCTGAAATCCAGCATCCTCCACGGCTGCATCAGGCTGCAGTCTTTGGCTATAAACATCCTGTGCTTTAGTTGTGTTTCCTGCTCTGAGTCTGCATGTAGAGGCTGTTTAAAGGCTGCTGGGAGAAGGAGTTGCTCTTTCCTCCCCGACTCTCTCCTCCTATCAACGGACACACCGGAGTGATGTCTCCGTAAATCATTCATCATATTGGAAGTGTTGCTGCTAGCATTAGCCACACGTGTTGCACAGCGCTGACACACAGTTGACGTTTTATCCTCCACTTTTTTCCCGTCACCGTCAGACGTAACACCAAACCCGTAACGCTCTCACACAGCAGAGAGAAACGACCCGGTGGATCCTCTACCTGAACTTTATCGTGTCCTCTCTCCATTTCCTGAACCAATCACAGCTGGACTCTGCTCTTCATCACGTCTCTGCCAGCTGAGAGTCTGAGGAGGAAGGAGGCGGGGTCACGCCTCATCAGTACGTCCTGTCTTTGGCGGTACAACACATTCGCAGTAAAATCTGGTCTGCCCTCGCTGAAACTGAGCCAATAATAACACACGACTGCAGCTTCAGTTACACTGCGCATGTGTTAAACCTCATATTCCTGTCCACCGTGTCCCAGCCTCTTTCCATAGGCCCTGACTTCTAGTGTGACAATAAACCTGATGAAAAAAATACACAATCAGCCTCATAACCTGTTCAAATGAACCGAATGATACATACACGACCTGAACGTGAGTACTCGGGTAGCGTCAGGTGTGAATGCCAAACCTGGTGAGATTGGGGCTCATTTAGACCAAACCAGAGCTGGTGATTGTTGGCAAGACGAACGACAATGGTTTGGTGAGTTTTATCTTGTTTCTGTTGAAGCTGAAGGCTGCGTTTGAAGATACTACGTCAGCTGATCTCAACATGAACAAATATACGTGGATGATGATGTGTACACTAATGTGACAGCTGAGTGGTTGGGGATCAGGGAATCACAATCATACTTGGGCACGGCATGAATCAATCGTTCTAAGATGAAAACGTTCAAAGTATAACTAATGCCTTTCTTACCTTGCTGCATTCCAGCAGTGTTCGGCAGTCAGAATCCACTCGTCACTGATCAGAGAGCCGCCACACATTGTGAAATCTACACCAGGAAAAGTTACATATGCTCTCACTTCAACGTGGTACAGACGCTCAGTTGGTCCACAGTCTCGACCTCCGATGATCCTCTTCTGCAGCTCCACCACTGAGCTCACTGCGACACCTGAAACAGAAAGTCCTCCACCAGGTGACTGTGAGTTAGACGGTGGGTGGTGTAAAGTCATCCGCTGTCTAGAAACTCATTAATATACATGTTGAACAGTGATAAAAGTGGTCTGATTGTTCCTAATTGAAGCCCAGCATTAGAGTTTTTTACAATAGGTAACACACACATCTCTACAGTGAGTTCATTTGAAGCTCAGCTCAACAGTTAATCTCACATCCAACCAAAACACTTGATACACATCTCAGGAACAACTACACCAACACCATGTGTCCTAAAGCAACGCCAACAACAGGAAGCATTAGATATACAGGCTGCTTCACTATTGTCTTTGAAGTGTCTTTTATTTCTTTATCTAATTATTCAGCCTAAAAGAAGATTTGATAATAACACACAGAAGGACACTTCTTTATTGCATGAATTCCTCTATGTGGCTGAGGAATGGAGAGTCGGGTAAGTTTTCCTGTAACAGACTGTCAGCAGAAACAACACTGGTGGCAGGCAGCTCAGTTTGAGTTTTCCTGGAGGGCCTGACGTCTCTGTGTCCTTAATGCCATCCACCATCTGCTATCTCAACCCCTGGATCTGCCCCTTATCACTAAGAGCTGCACCATACCACCTATTTTAACCGTCTTCTCTAGAAAAGAAACAGATGAGAGCCATCATGAAAACAGAAAACAGCCAGTTCATTGTGAGGCGTTGCTTCTGCTTCAGTCAGAGGCCACTTCACAACACAAGCTGAAGAGGTTTCAATGTTTTGTTCTGCGATATAAAATACATCAATAAATATCCCTCTGGTCAATTCTGAAGCCTTTATGTATTTTAAAAAGCGGTTGCTGACAAATTAGACTACTAAACATCATCATTTTTTCTGCCTCGTTGCGTGGACTTGCGTTCGCACGGCCGTCGTGTAGTTCATGTATAGCCTAACGTTCGATTTTTACTCCTAGCGATTACATTTACAGTCAAAAAAACAATCAAAATTTTGTATCCTAAAATGATCAAAATGTGACAGTACCATAAACGTTTGTTTGCTACAGAGCTCATTTTCTGTAATAATCCAAAACCCTATAGAACAATCCTGTTGGCTTTTTGTGGAGAGAACCAGGACGAGGCTAACTTCCTGTTTGGTCTACAGAAATATGTCATCCCTGGAGCACATCTGATGGATTAACTCACCTCACAGTACATCACTGACATACAAACTACGTCAGTCACATAGATTTGTAGAAGTAAGTAGCAAAAGGTGACCACTCACTGGCCCACAGCAAAAGGATCAGACGCGTCATGACGGCCATCTTGTTCAACGCCTGCCCTCCTGGTGGACCAGCGGTGCCTTTTTTAAATGTGTTCACACCGTACTGTTGACCTTCGGGCCACCAATCACCTCATGGAGGTTTATCAACACAACCCCATTGGCTACCAAGGTCTGCATATGGAACACATATGGAACGTTTGATCACTTATCAAGTATCCAGGAAAATGAGTCAGCAACGTGACCACCAACATGAAGCTGAGATCAGTGTGTATTCAAGTAGACCAACACAGATATTACACAAGTTCATGATCAAAATTCAGGCTAATTTAACTACATTTGGGGTCTAATGATGCTGCGATGTATAATCATCAAAGACCAGGTCCACTGTAGTATTTTTAAATTTTATTTTTTTTAAATGTGATCGCTGGCTCTGCTATATTGTATCTTATCTTTGGCGCTCAGAGTATTTTCATATGTAACTGTCCTCTGAAGATTAAACACCAGGTTTTATTTCAGTTACTTAGTAAAATATTTCCTCTTGCCGTTGGCTTCTCGAAACAGAGGAGTTCAGTCAGTATTTTAATAAACTTATCGTTAGCACACTACAGCTACGTTGTCCTTGTAGTGAACGTATCCAAATGCCAGTTTGAATCTCACTATCTCATTAAAGCAACCATCTTTGTGTTCAGTGACTTTTTGAAAATGGAGGTGATCTAACAGAAACGGTACACTGCATACGTTGCAGAGAGCTTTCTGTCTTAGCATATAGTCTGTATTTCAGGTAATATGTCAGGTATTGTTCTGTACTGGAAGGATAAGTTGTGATCACACTGACTGAGGAAACTCTGTCTGTTTCTCTCTCCTTCTCCCCCAAATGCACATTCAGGCACACGATGCAGCATCGAAGTACAAAGAGCACCAGTTCACCATGTCGTCACATGAGAAACGATCAGTCATCGTTATTGTAGTCCAGGAAACAGAGTTGGAAAGAGATCAGAGAGTGGTTCCCAATCTGTGGTCCAACCGATCAATCTGAGGGCTCACAAGATGACACACACAAACACACACACACACACACACACACACACACACACACACAGAAATACACAGTCATGTTTCCAGACTTTTGAGGACATTACATTGACTTACATCCATTTCCTGGAGACTTACCGTCACCCTAAATGTAACTACTACTTGCCTAATCCTAATCCTGACCCCTAACAGTCCAGCGATCAAATTTTAGCAAATGCTAAATTCACAGAAATTCACTTTGCTGTCTGTCTCAACACACAACCTTCACATGTGGGTTTTTATTGTCATTTTTTGGCTTACAGAAGATTAAACTGATCATCTCCAGTGTTCACATAGAGCATCACTGTCGGTTCATAGCCTTTATTAACTAACTAGTCAATAACATCATTAAATTCAGGACAGCATTTAAGTGTGTGTGTGTGTGTGTGTGTGTGTGTGTGTGTGTTTGTACACCTGTCTTTGTGAGGACCAGGTTGAGTTTTAGACCGTCACAGTGAGGTCGTTTTTGGAAAAAGAGGACGTTTTGATGACATTTTGGTCAGTCCTGACTTTAGGAGAGACCATCAAAGGCCTGTTTGATGGTTCAAACTTGGTGTTCAGGTTCACGTTAGATTTAGGTTTAGTGTAAGAGTTCAGGTCAGTAATATAGATGTGATGGTAAAGATTAGGATAAGGGCCTTGGAATGCATTATTTAAAGACGGAGGTACAAAGAGCCACTCTCCCATCTCCTCTTTCCTCCTGTTTCCTGGACTCTCCTCTTCTTCTTTTCCTTCCTGTTCTTCAGTGATCGTTTCTCATATGACCATCAGGCTAACTGGTACTATTTGTGCTGTGATGCTGCATCGTGTGCCTGAATGTGCTTGTGCATCTGAGAGAGACAGTTTCCTCAGTCCGTGTGATCACAACTTATCCTTCTAGTACAGAACAATACCTGACATATTACCTGAAATACAGACTATATGCTAAGACAGAAAGCTGTCTGCAACGTATGCAGTGTACCGTTTCTGTTAGATCACCTCCATTTTCAAAATGTCACTGAACACAAAGATGGTTGCTTTAATGAGATAGTGAGATTCAAACTGGCATTTGGATACGTTCACTACAAGGACAACGTAGCTGTAGTGTGCTAACGATAAGTTTATTAAAATACGGCGTACTATCACATCATGAGGCCAGTAAAAACTGTTTGAATGTGCAGACTAGTATTGCCTCGACTGAACTCCTCTGTTTCGATAAGCCAACGGCAAGAGGAAATATTTTACTAGGTAACTGAATATAAAACCTGGTATTTAATCTTCAAGTTACACACAAAAACAGCAAAGCCAGTGATCACATTTAAATTAAGGTACTGAAAAAAAGTACCACTGTCCAGCTACACGTTCTAAATTAGAAAGAAAGATCATATATCTCCTGTATATATACTGTATACTTATATATTCATCTGACAGTCATGAAATACAGCAGTATCACAACACAATGGACGGCTGATGACGCAGCTGTGCCACACTTCATATTTCATACATCCTGTATGTTGCTTTAAAATGATGGCTCTGAGGATTTCTCATTTCCTTAAATGCCTCAGCTCCTCTTTCCTCTCCTCACCTCCTTCGCTCCCGAGGGCGGGACTAGAGAGTAATCAAGGAGGTAGAAAGGAGGAAACGAGGAAGGCCTCTGATGTTTGTCCACTACCCTGTTGATGACTGTCAGACTGAAATAGACGAACTTGTCCTTTCCATCATTATCTAACATCTTATGTCTCTAAAAACAACAGTGTGTAGTGATTGTGAGTCATCTTCATTTTATTGTAACTGACACAAGCTTGTAGCAGAGTCATGTTTATCATCGTCATCGGTGCTTTTATAAGAATATCAGACTATTATATTTGGGGCCTTGTAGTTTTTCAATACAATCACTGTATAGTAACATGAAAAATCTGGTACGTTTACATATGGCAAAATTTGTAAAAACTGTAGATATCTTTTTTAAAACTTATTTTATCTTTTACCAAAACAACAGTTTAAATTTGTAACTCAGATATGATCTTGTGAGACTACAGTCATAGAATCACAGTTTTTGTCTTAAAGGTCTTTACAAATAACAGTCAAACATTAAATCAGTTGTAAATGGATCAATTACAAATTTAGAATAACTCAACAATTTTCTTAATACAGGTGAAAATCCTGTTAAGTGACAGGACATTTCACATTATAGTGCACTTTGGACATGCCAGGTTGGGTCTGGTTCTGGATGTGGGTGCAGGTCCAGGTCCAGGTGCAGGTGCAGGTCCGGTTCCAGGTCAGGGTGCGGTAATCCCAGTAGTTCTTTCAATCCAACCCATTACTCCACAGATATTTATACCTCCAGCTGGTGCAACACAGGCGTGGGTACGATTTCTGGTGAGTGTATGGACGCCGTAAATCATGCCATTGTACACCACTCCTCCACCAGAGTCACCCTGTGAGAGGTGTACATATTGATTACTGCAAATTTTGAATACTTCATTAATTTATTGAAATACTTACTTTTAAGGTGATAAAATGCACAATGAGTTGAAGAAAAGACAACGTTAGAAGCCATGCCAACTTACTGCACTCGTATCCACTCCAACTCTTTGGTAACATAGCTCGAATTGCTCCACATTGACAAGCGTGGTGTCTGCACATTGGAGAACGTTTGCTCTACCACGTTCTAGATGAAATGTACACATAAAATTATTAATTTTTTTTAAGAATTAAACAGCATCCTTAAATGAGGTTATTTATCTGATTTATCAAAAGCAGATAAATGTGCCAGCTGGTTTGAAAAGAGTGTACTGTAAAAATCTACGGCATGTTTTTGTGTTAGTTTGTATGTACATGATTATAATTAGGAAGCTCCAAACATTTAAGACTAACTTAATATGTATTTAAGGTAAATATGTTTCAACGGCGTTACCAAATGAACACAAACTGTGATAATTGTTATCACAAAATAATGATTATTGACTCACGTCTTTCATTATTCGGGCCCATAGTTGTGGATGCACGACCTGCCACCTGAACCGTTTCACCTCTGAAATACAAGAAAAAGAAAAAACAGAAACAGTTTTCCTCAGAGTTCCTCAGGAGCTGAGCTTTCAGACTTATTATAGTTGATCACAACTCACACGTTGGGAGGATTTCCACAGTCAGGAAGTGGTACAGGATGAATCTGAGTAGGGTTATTTAGCTGCAGCAGTATGATGTCATGGAGACGGTTGAAATGAGGTGTGACTTCCTCCGGTGTTCCTTGACCTCCTGGATGGATCCCTACAATTGCTCTCATAGTCCTAACAATAAGTTAAGGTGAGAGAAGACCATCACTGAATTACTGTAAATACATCGTATTTTAATAGGCACCCAATAGGGATGGGATGGTTCATAAAATTCACAGTTCGGGGGGGTTTGGGGTCGCGGTGTTCGGTTTGGTACAGCGGTAAAGACCTTATCATTTCTGTTCATACAGTTCAGGAATCACTGTGTAGCTGATGTGTCTGTGAGACGGCGTATTATAGCGCTGCTCAAGTATCTGAATCATAAGCTGAAATCCAGCATCCTCCACGGCTGCATCAGGCTGCAGATCTTTGGCTATAAACATCCCGATGCTTTAGTTGTGTTTCCTGCTCTGAGTCTGCATGTAGAGGCTGTTTAAAGGCTGCTGGGAGAAGGAGTTGCTCTTTCCTCCTCGACTCTCTCCTCCTATCAACGGACACACCGGAGTGACGTCTCCGTAAATCATTCATCATATTGGAAGTGTTGCTGCTAGCGTTAGCCACACGTGTTGCACAGCGCTGACACACAGTTGACGTTTTATCCTCCACTTTTTTTCCCGTCACCGTCAAACGTAACACTAAACCCGTAACGCTCTCACACAGCAGAGAGAAACGACCCGGTGGATCCTCTACCTGAACTTTATCGTGTCCTCTCTCCATTTCCTGAACCAATCACAGCCGGACTCTGCTCTTCATCAACGTCTCTGCCAGCTGAGAGTCTGAGGAGGAAGGAGGCGAGGTCACGCCTCGTCAACGCCTTGTATCTATTACACTGCGCATGTGTTATACCTCATATTCCTGTCCGCCGTGTCCCAGCCTCTTTCCATAGGCCTTGATTTCTAGTGGGACAATAAACGGGATGAAAAAAATACACACTCGGCCTCATAACCTATTTCAGATGAACCGAACGGTACATAAACGAGCTGAACCGGGACGAGCGAACCGAATGATTCAGATTTTTACCCGAACTGTTCCCATGACTGCTGCTTCAGGACTTTATGATATTTCTCAAATATATGAGTGACAGTTTCATTTCAAGGTATAATATGTAAAAGTTGTCGGCTCAACGGAGAGAGAGAGAGAGAGCAGCGATGGTCGAGCGAGCTACGCAGTGAATGAAGAGAGGGAGCGACATTAGTGAGAACAAAGCAGTGAATCAGAGAAATAAAACATTATTTCTGAAGCCCAGAAATGTCCTGAACACAGCAAGTTAAAAAGCAGAGCGAGAATGCAGGCAGAGAGGGCTGCAGGGTCTCCACCACCCACTTCTGGTGGGTCAGAAGTGACGACTGAGTGGGATAATTTCTGCATCTGTCTGTATGTTTTTTTGTTTGTTTGTTTTAGAAAATTCCTGCACATTATACCTTTAAAAACTAGTAACAATATATGTGTCACCTCCAGTGGTCTCTGATCAGAGAGCCACCATGTCCTACCATTATCTGTCTATTATCAATCTCATGTGGTACAGGTGCTCAGATTTGTTAAATTTTAAACCAAGAGTGTCTTTTTCTAAGGCAGCCTTTTACATTTGAATGTGAAATAACAATAAGCAAAACATATTTTTGGGTGAAATGGGCCTTTAAGGGTGCTTTTACATCTGGGACCCTTGACCCCAAAGTCCTGTTTGTTTGATTAGTGTGAACACTTCATACCATACTCGCGCACGGTTCATCGATCTCGAGTCCACTTGAAGAGGTGGTCGGGAGTACAGCACCTTTGGCTTTATTCATACACTGCTATGCACATCGGCTCAATTTAGTACTGACTGAAGGGGCCTCAAAGCTTATAGAATGCAAGATCTTTTTCGCCCACCTCAATGGCCTTGCTGCATTTTTTTCTAGATCGCCTCAGCGCACGCAACTACTGGACGAAATCTGTTAGCGGCGTCTCCCTCGTGTGGCACCAACACGGTGGCAGTACACATCCAGAGTGGTCAATACAGTCTTTGAGAAGAGAGATGCTCTAAAGGAACTGTTTGATCACATTCTGGAGCATCATGACGAGTATGATGAGGACTCAGTGCGCTGTGCTGATGGATTCAAAGCACGTCTGGATGATTTTGAGTTTTGTTTTTTGCTTCACACATTTAATGGTATTTTTGAGTATTCAGACGTGCTCTTTTCAATACTACAGGACAAAAAAACTGGATGTACAGTTTTGTCTGGCCAGGGTGAAGGAGTTCTGTGACACCATTGAGCGACAGAGAAGCCGATATGAGGAACTCTACGAGGATACTGAACGCACCGCAGGCGCTCCGAGCGCACGGAGAGGTCAAGCGTAAGATCCTCGCGTGCACTACCGCCAACTCCATGGCAGGATTCTGGACAATATTATTTGCCAGACACAGACCAGATTTCAAGACCACGAAAAACTGATGTTTGTCACCCTTCTCGACCCCCAGAAGTTTCGGGAATACAAGAAACATTTCCCGCATGCAGACTTCTCCAGCCTTTTCCACTTTTTGATCTGTCACGGCTAAAAACAGAACTGACTGTAATGTATGCCATGGATGATTTTGCAGGAAAATCTCCCATTGATCTCCTTGACTTCCTTCATCAGAAAAATCTGAGTGAGAGCATGGGGCAGCTGTACACATTTGTATGTTTGGCGGTTACCATTCCCGTGTCCACTGCTTCTGTTGCGCGAACATTTTCAGCCCTAAAGCGTATTAAAACTTATGCCAGAAATACGACGGGGCAGGCTCGACTTTCGACATTAGCTTCGATGGCAATAGAAAAGGACCTCCTGATGGAACTGAAGCGCACGGATAATCTGCACGAAAGAGTAAGTGAAGTGTTTTTGAGGAAAGAGAGGAGGATGGATTTTGTCTAAAAATGATCCGAATTTTTGGTGAGTAAAATGTTGCCATTTTCCTAAATAATATTACAAGTTTATGAGGTTATTATTGATGGTTTTTATGTGTGTCGTGGCTGTAGGTGCAGTAGAAGGAGACTTGGAGACTTGTTCATGTTGTTTATTCAGTAAAGGCATTTATTGTGGGGTTATCTATATGCGAATCAACGGCTCTTTATACTGTATTTCTGCGTATTTCTGCATTATAAGATGGCTTTTATAACCATAAAATAGTTATTGAGGGGTGGATTGATTCAGACGGAGCATTACTGAAGGCCTAGGTGTGAAATGCACGGTCCGCCACGGGGAAAGATGAACAACACTGTTTTTTATCTTGTTTCTGTTGAAGCTGAAGGCTGCGTTTGAAGATACTACGTCAGCTGATCTCAACATGAGCAAATATACGTGGATGATGATGTGTACACTAATGTGACAGCTGAGTGGTTGGGGATCAGGGAGTCACAATCATACTTGGGCACGGCATGAATCAATCGTTCTAAGATGAAAACGTTCAAAGTATAACTAATGCCTTTCTTACCTTGCTGCATTCCAGCAGTGTTCGGCAGTCAGAATCCACTCGTCACTGATCAGAGAGCCGCCACATATTGTGAAATCTGCACCAGGAAAAGTTACATATGCTCTCACTTCAACGTGGTACAGACGCTCATTTGGTCCACAGTCTCGACCTCCGACGATCCTCTTCTGCAGCTCCACCACTGAGCTCACTGCGACACCTGAAACAGAAAGTCCTCCACCAGGTGACTGTGAGTTAGACGGTGGGTGGTGTAAAGTCATCCGCTGTCTAGAAACTCATTAATATACATGTTGAACAGTGATAAAAGTGGTCTGATTGTTCCTAATTGAAGCCCAGCATTAGAGTTTTTTTACAATAGGTAACACACACATCTCTACAGTGAGTTCATTTGAAGCTCAGCTCAACAGTTAATCTCACATCCAACCAAAACACTTGATACACATCTCAGGAACAACTACACCAACACCATGTGTCCTAAAGCAACGCCAACAACAGGAAGCATTAGATATACAGGCTGCTTCACTATTGTCACTATTGTCACCTGTAGAACTTCACTATTATTCACTATTGTCTTTGAAGTGTCTTTTATTTCTTTATCTAATTATTCAGCCTAAAAGAAGATTTGATAATAACACACAGAAGGACACTTCTTTATTGCATGAATTCCTCTATGTGGCTGAGGAATGGAGAGTCGGGTAAGTTTTCCTGTAACAGACTGTCAGCAGAAACAACACTGGTGGCAGGCAGCTCAGTTTGAGTTTTCCTGGAGGGCCTGACGTCTCTGTGTCCTTAATGCCATCCACCATCTGCTATCTCAACCCCTGGATCTGCCCCTTATCACTAAGAGCTGCACCATACCACCTATTTTAACCGTCTTCTCTAGAAAAGAAACAGACGAGAGCCATCATGAAAACAGAAAACAGCCAGTTCATTGTGAGGCGTTGCTTCTGCTTCAGTCAGAGGCCACTTCACAACACAAGCTGAAGAGGTTTCAATGTTTTGTTCTGCGATATAAAATACATCAATAAATATCCCTCTGGTCAATTCTGAAGACTTTATGTATTTTAAAAAAGCGGTTGCTGACAAATTAGACTACTAAACATCATCATTTTTTCTGCCTCATTGCGTGGACTTCGTTCTGTGCATTCGTATGACCGTTGTGTAGTTCGTGTATAGCCTAACGTTCGATTTTTACTTCTAGTGATTTCATTTACACTTAAAAAAACTTGAAATAAATCTTGCTGATCAAAATGTGACAGTACCATAAACGTTTGTTTGCTACAGAGCTCATTTTCTGTAATAATCCAAAACCCTATAGAACAATCCTGTTGGCTTATGGTGGAGGGAACCAGGGCGAGGCTAACTTCCTGTTTGGTCTACAGAAATATGTCATCCCTGGAGCACATCTGATGGATTAACTCACCTCACAGTACATCACTGACATACAAACTACGTCAGTCACATAGATTGGTTGAAGTAAGCAGCAAAAGGTGACCACTCACCGGCCCACAGCAAAAGGAGAAGACGCGTCATGACGGCCATCTTGTTCAACGCCTGCCCTCCTGGTGGACCAGCGGTGCCTTTTTAAAATGTGTTCACACCGCACTGTTGACCTTCGGGCCACCAATCACCTCATGGAGGTTTATCAACACAACCCCATTGGCTACCAAGGTCTGCACATATGCAAAGTTAAAGTGAAGACAGGAAAGCTACGACAATCCAAACATTATAATATACAAAGAGGAGGCTGTCCTCACAGACGGAGGTCAGACTGTTCTCAGGTCAAATTCAGGCTAATTTAACTACATTTGGGGTCTAACGATGCTGCGATGTATAATCATCAAAGACCAGGTCCACTGTAGTATAGTAGTAAATATGCAGTGTACTGTTTCTGTTAGATCACCTCCATTTTCAAAAAATCACTGAACACAAAGACGGTTGCTTTAATGAGATAGTGAGATTCAAACGTTTGGATACGTTCACTACAAGGACAACGTAGCTGTAGTGTGCTAACGATAAGTTTATTAAAATACGGCGTACTATCACATCATGAGGCCAGTAAAAACTGTTTGAATGTACAGACTAGTATTGCCTCGACTGAACTCCTCTGTTTCGAGAAGCCAACGGCAAGAGGAAATATTTTAATAGGTAACTGAATATAAAACCTGGTATTTAATCTTCAACTTACACACAAAAACAGCAAAGCCAGTGATCACATTTAAATTAAGGTACTGAAAAAAGTACCACTGTCCAGCTACACGTTCTAAATTAGAAAGAAAGATCATATATCTCCTGTATATATACTGTAGACTTGTATATTCATCTGACAGTCATGAAATACAGCAGTATCACAACACAATGGACGGCTGATGACGCAGCTGTGCCACACTTCATATTTCATACATCCTGTATGTTGCTTTAAAATGATGGCTCTGAGGATTTCTCATTTCCTTAAATGCCTCAGCTCCTCTTTCCTCTCCTCACCTCCTTCGCTCCCGAGGGCAGGACTAGAGAGTAATCAAGGAGGTAGAAAGGAGGAAACGAGGAAGGCCTCTGATGTTCGTCCACTACCCTGTTGATGACTGTCAGACTGAAATAGACGAACTTGTCCTTTCCATCATTATCTAACATCTTATGTCTCTAAAAACAACAATGTGTAGTGATTGTGAGTCATCTTCATTTTATTGTAACTGACACAAGCTTGTAGCAGAGTCATGTTTATCATCGTCATCGGTGCTTTTATAAGAATATCAGACTATTATATTTGGGGCCTTGTAGTTTTTCAATACAATCACTGTATAGTAACATGAAAAATCTGGTACGTTTACATATGGAAAAATTTGTAAAAACTGTAGATATCTTTTTTAAAACTTATCTTTTACCAAAACAACAGTTTAAATTTGTAACTCAGATATGATCTTGTGAGACTACAGTCATAGAATCAGTGTTTATCTTAAAGGTCTTTACAAATAACAGTCAAACATTAAATCAGTTGTAAATGGATCAATTACAAATTTAGAATAACTCAACAATTTTCTTAATACAGGTGAAAATCCTGTTAAGTGACAGGACATTTCACAATATAGTGCACTTTGGACATGCCAGGTTGGGTCTGGTCCTGGATCTAGGTGCAGGTGCAGATCCAGGTGCAGATCCAGGTGCAGGTCCAGGTCCAGGTGCAGATCCAGGTGCAGGTCCAGGTCCAGGTGCAGGTCCAGGTGCAGGTCCAGGTGCAGGTCCAAGTCCAGGTGCAGGTCCAGGTGCAGGTCCAGGTGCAGGTCCGGGTCCAGGTGCAGGTCCAGGTCCGGGTGTGGGTCTGGGAATACCTGTAATTCTTACAATCCAATCCATGTAGCCACAGACATTCATACCTCCAGCTGGTGCAACACAGGCGTGGGTAGAATTTCTGGTGAATGCATGGACGCCGTAAATCCTGCCATTGTACACCACTCCTCCACCAGAGTCACCCTGTGAGAGGTGTACATATTGATTACTGCAAACCTTTGAATACTTCATTAATTTATTGAAGAAAAGATAACGTTAGAAGCCATGCCAACTTACTGCACTCGTATCCACTCCATCTCTTTGGTAACATAGCTGGTATTTATCCTTATAGACAATCGTGGTGTCTGCGCATTGGAGAACGTTTGCTCTGTCACGTTCTAGATGAAATGTACACATAAAATTATTATTTTCTTTAAGAGGTAAACAGCAGCTTTAAATAAGGTTATTTTTCTGATTCATCAAAAGCAGATAAATGTGCCAGTTGGTTTGAAAAGAGTGTACTGTAAAAATGTACGGCACATTTTTTTAGTGTTTGTTTGTATGTACATGAATATAATTAAGAAGTTACCAACATTTAAGACTAAATTAATATGTTTTTAAGGTAAATATGTGTCAACGGCCTTACCAAATGAACACAAACTGTGATAACTGTTATCACAAAATCATTATTTCCTCACGTCTTTCATTATTAGGGCCCATAGTCATGGATGCATAACCTGCCACCTGAACCGTATCATTTCTGAAACACAAGAAAAAGAACAAACAGAAACAGTTTTCCTCAGGAGCTGAGCTTTCAGTCTTATTATCGTTGATCACAACTCACACGTCGGGAGGATTTCCACACTCAGGAAGTGGTACAGGATGAATCTGAGTAGGGTTCGGTAGCTGCAGCAGCATGATGTCATGGAAACTGCTCTGGATGCCCGTAGCGAAGCTATGTACTGTGATTTGCATTCTTACTGCGTTTGCTGGATTTGGATGATTCCTTAAAATTGCTGTCAAAGTCCTACAAATAAGTAAAGGTAAAAGAGGAACATCACTAAATTAATGTAAACACACCATATGATTATATTACAGGTCATTAATTATTGAATTTGAACAAGAGCTATGCAGTCTTCATATTTTCACTGCTGTAGTTTTTCACAAAATCATTACTGATGGCTGCTTCCAGACACTAAGAGTGAGAAAAATATTACCAAATATAAATGCAACACCTTTGTATAAATGCAACACCTTTGTAAATTTCCCCACTGTGGGACTAATAAAGGAATATCTTATCTTATCTTATCTTATCTCTTGTTGAAGTCAAACATCTACACCTATTTCTGCCAAATATTATGCACAAATTTGTCTACATCTGTGTTAGTGAGCACTTCCTCTTTGAAATAATCCATCCACCTCTCAGGTGGCAGATCAAGATGGCGGTTAGACAGCAGGATTATTGTACAGGTGAGCCTTAGACTGTCACAGTAAAAGGCGTTCATTTTTTTGTTCAGTGTATAACTAATACTAGTTTTTTGGTAAAACTGTCACTTTCTCACCATCCTGGAGGGACCCAGCAGTGAGCTGCAGTCAGAATCCACTCGTCACCGATCAGAGAGCCGCCACAGCGGCTCTCGTGGGTACCATTACTTCCTAACAACATCACGTGGTACAGGCGCTCAGTTGGTCCACAGTTTTGACCTCCGACGATTCTCTTCTGCAGCTCCACCACTGAGCTCACTGCGACACCTGAAACAGAAAGTCCTCCACCAGGTGACTGTGAGTTAGACGGTGGGTGGTGTAAAGAACAAGTCATCAACTGTCTAGAAACTCATTAATATACATGTTGAACAGTGATAAGAGATGTTTGATCGTTCCTAATTGAAGCCCAGCATTAGAAAGTTGTTTTTTTTTTTTGTTCATTAAAGTTACAGTTAATCTCACATCTCAGGAACAACTACACCAGCACCATCTGTGTCCTAAAACAATTCAATCTGTCTAAAACAACACTAACAAGTGTCTTATCTCATCTTCAACTGTCTTTTCCTGGGCCTCCCTCAGGGCCTCCTCCCAGCTGGAACATCTCCCTAGCGAGGCGCCCTACAGGGGCATCTTTACCAGATACCCAAACCACCTCAACTGGCTCCTTTCAACCCAAAGGAGCAGAAGGTCTACTCTACTATCTCTAAGGGAGACGCCAGCCTCCCTCCTGGAGAACCCATTTCTGCCACTTGTACCCACGATCTACTATCTATCTAGACTGACTGGTAGATCGAGAGTTTTTCCTTCCGACTCGCAACAACAGTACCAACCCCGCCGCTCCGATTTTCTGGCCAATCTCACGCATAATTGTCCCCTCAGTCGGGAACAACACCCCGAGGTACTTGAACTCCTTCACTTGGGGTAAAGACTCATTCAAAGACAATCTATCAGTTTCCTGCTGAGAATCATGGCCTCAGATTTAGAGGTGCTGATCCTCATCCCAGCCGCTTCACACTCGGCTGTCCGACTTACTGCTGAGAACCCGAAGTGTCTTTTATTTATTTATCTAATTATTCAGCCTAAAAGAAGATTTGATAATAACACACAGAAGGACACTTCTTTATTGCATGAATTTCTCTATGTGGCTGAGGAATGGAGAGTCGGGTAAGTTTTCCTGTAACAGACTGTCAGCAGAAACAACACTGGTGGCAGGCAGCTCAGTTTGAGTTTTCCTGGAGGGCCTGACGTCTCTGTGTCCTTAATGCCATCCACCATCTGCTATCTCAACCCCTGGATCTGCCCCTTATCACTAAGAGCTGCACCATACCACCTATTTTAACCGTCTTCTCTAGAAAAGAAACAGACGAGAGCCATCATGAAAACAGAAAACAGCCAGTTCATTGTGAGGCGTTGCTTCTGCTTCAGTCAGAGGCCACTTCACAACACAAGCTGAAGAGGTTTCAATGTTTTGTTCTGCGATATAAAATACATCAATAAATATCCCTCTGGTCAATTCTGAAGCCTTTATGTATTTTAAAAAAGCGGTTGCTGACAAATTAGACTACTAAACATCATCATTTTTTTCTGCCTCGTTGCGTGGACTTGCGTTCGCACGGCCGTCGTGTAGTTCATGTATAGCCTAACGTTCGATTTTTACTCCTAGCGATTGCATTTACAGTCAAAAAAACAATCAAAATTTTGTATCCTAAAATGATCAAAATGTGACAGTACCATAAACGTTTGTTTGCTACAGAGCTCATTTTCTGTAATAATCCAAAACCCTATAGAACAATCCTGCTGGCTTATGGTGGAGGGAACCAGGGCGAGGTTAACTTCCTGTTTGGTCTACAGAAATATGTCATCCCTGGAGCACATCTGATGGATTAACTCACCTCACAATACATCACTGACATACAAACTACGTCAGTCACATAGATTGGTTGAAGTAAGCAGCAAAAGGTGACCACTCACCGGCCCACAGCAAAAGGAGAAGACGCGTCATGACGGCCATCTCGTTCAACGCCTGCCCTCCTGGTGGACCAGCGGTGCCTTTTTTAAATGTGTTCACACCGTACTGTTGACCTTCGGGCCACCAATCACCTCATGGAGGTTTATCAACACAACCCCATTGGCTACCAAGGTCTGCATATGGAACACATATGGAACGTTTGATCACTTATCAAGTATCCAGGAAAATGAGTCTGCAACGTGACCACCAACATGAAGCTGAGATCAGTGTGTATTCAAGTAGACCAACACAGATATTACACAAGTTCATGATCAAAATTTACTAAAAGTTTGCTTTAAGTTGATATTTTTATTGAAAGAAATGAATTTACAGCTCTTTCTTCAGTTGCCAACAGTAGTAACTAGTGTTTACCTAGACGTCAAATACTTGCTGAAGGTGTGCTGCTGTGTTAAAACTTTAGGAAATTTTAACACAGCAGCACACCTCCATCACACAATTAGCCAAATGGTTAAATCAAAACTTTTTGGTCATGAAAAAACAATTCTGCATTTGATGCAAATGCAAAAAAATGTCTTACATGCACTAGATGCACTAAGTCATATCAAGACATATTAAATATCAAAAGATGGCAAAACCAACTCAATATCAAATCTGTCTTTCAAAACACCAGCACGTGTCAAATCCAAGGCCTGTGGGCCAAGTTAGGCCTTGCACCTCTTTTTATGTGGCCCACGAGGGCTTGCAAACAATCTATTATGCTTATCATTACAATTCTATGCCACTTTACAGAAGTACAGTGTCCTTAAACTACATGTACCACAATGCATCTTGATTTTGTTACACGCTCACTGAAGCGTCTTACAATCACCGGTTTCCAGCAGTGGTGTGTAGCAGCGGTGTAGCCAACTTGGCGACTTAGTCGCTATATTTAGCGACTTTCAGACCCCTCTAGTGACTCTTTTTTTAAGATAAGATATTCCTATATCCTCCTGACTACCAGCAGTTCAAATTTGTTCTCTGTGGAGGACATTTGTAATCCTGAATATTTCTCACCAAGTGCATACTACTGCATTAAATCCTGTTGTTCTCTACAGAGGACACCTGGGGCTTTTCAATGATACCAAATGTAAGGGGGTGGGTCTTTGTTACCTTTAACTTTTTCATCCTGCAAAATGGCCGCCGTCAGTGCAAGCACATTTTATGGGAAAAGGAAAAGTAAGTGCAAGGTATTCCTTTGTGTTTCCAAGAAGGGGAATTGCTTTTTGAAGTATCACGCCAAATAAGCACAAGTCAACACAAAACAAAAGTGATGATGGACAGTTGTGTGAGTGTTAAACCCTGGCATTTTGTTTGGGACTAACTGTTTGCCATCAAGGTTCAGTTTCACTCATTGCGTTCAGATGTCCACCGTGGACACATGATAGTGTCAAAGCACAACACAGAAAAAACACAAAAGTGATGGACAAATATGTGGAATGTTAAACTCCTCCTTATGTTAACTTTGATAATTTCTCCAGGACAGACTAGTTGCCGTCAAGGTTCCAATTCATATGTATGGTGTTCTGATGTCCACTACAGAGGACACATGATATCTTAAAAATAAAAACTTTTTTTTTTCAAAAAAATGCTTTCAGTGTTCTAATTACCCTACAAAGAGATGGGGATAAAAAAATAATGATAATGTGACAACTTTTTTTTTCCCTGGTAGTCAGGAGGTTATTAGTCCCACGGTGGAGAAATTTCCGAAAGAAAAAAAAAGAAAAGAAAAAAAAGCGATTAGTAACAAATCCAGCAGCTTTTTCTGGTTATTGACGACTTTTGGAGACTCTGGTGTGAAAGCAGGTATCGTTCTCTTCAAGACACTGAGAGTGAGAAAAATATTACCAAATATATTACAGCTAGATGTTAAATCTCTCTTTGAAAACACTAGCACATGTACTGTACTGTACTGTGACATTAATTGCTCTATTTTGTCTCATGAGTTGTTGCAGCAATTTTGGACTGATACCATTTGTTACACAGATTTGGTGCTAAATTCAACCATTTTTTTTTAAAACAAAATGAGAATTGATATAAATGACCAAATAATTCCTCCAAAATACCAGCTAGACACCAAGACCTTGAGGAACACCAGAGAAAAGCAACACTGATTTGAAGATTTCTGCAGGAAATGCATTTATTGGTAATTGGATGGGAAGCACAAGTGTTGTGTAAAGGTCTCAGAAACCCCCTTATAGTCAGTGTAGCTAGGAAAGCCATCCATCCTCTGAATGCTCTAGGTCTCTAGTTACCAGGATGTAGTAGTAGTAGTAGTAGGTCTCTAGTTTGTGGCTGTAAAGTTTCATGAGGCTGTGATTATCCTAGAGGTAGTAGCAGTAGTAGTACTAGTAGTAGTAGTAGAGGCTGTGATTATCCTAGAGGTAGTAGCAGTAGTAGTACTAGTAGTAGTAGTAGAGGCTGTGATTATCCTAGAGGTAGTAGCAGTAGTAGTACTAGTAGTAGTAGTAGAGGCTGTGATTATCCTAGAGGTAGTAGCAGTAGTAGCAGTAGTAGTAGTAGAGGTCACCACAGGTCATTTTATACAGTGATCAATGAAATGGCTCCTATGGGGACTAACATCATCACACATGAATCCAGTTGGACTCATTGATCCACCAGAGTCTCAGCTTTACACTGAGACCCAGATTTTGGGATTCAACACTGTTTAGGGACCCAGTATGCAGAAACACACCATTTTAGAATAAGTGAAAATAACACATTTATACTACATGCAAAAAACTGCATGTGATTACCATAAAGTGGGCATGTTTGTAAAGGCAAGACTGGTGGGTACCCGCAGAACCCATTTACATCCACATATCAGGAGGTCAGAGGTCAAGAGTCCCCTTTGAAAATGGACATGCCAGCTTTTCATTGTTAACATTTAAGCCAATTTTGGAGCGTTATTTCGCCTCCTTCCATACATTATTTACCGATACTGATACGCACCGGGGTATCGATACTAGCGATATTTAGATCGATGGGCCCAGTGACCGCCCCTATCTTGTGAGCTTATCGTCGCCCACCTGTGCATGACATCAGAGTAAGTCGGGATCAAGTCATGCCTTGCGAGGTGATCTCCGGTGATCGATTCTGTACAGGCCTGGCTCATCTCCAACCAGCCTATTTGTACGCCTGAAGTAGAAAATACCAGCGAACACGTCTCTGGATCTTGAAAAGGTAGCCTTCGCCAATGACGGCTTATTGCTGAAACACGTTTAATATAATAAAGAACACACTTTACTTTGTTCCTCCTATATAAACGCCTCCCCATGACATCAGGTGGGACAAATACATGACAGCTCCTTTCTGCCCTTTTGTGTAGGTTTATGGTATTTTTTTTTTTCTAACCCAAGATATTCAATTGCATTAGGCTATGTGGATGTATTTGAGTGGAGAGTACTGTTTGTTTGCTATGAAGCAGGACATTCAGAAATAAGTTTTGGACCTTGAATGAACAGAGTGAGAGTTCTAGAGGGATGAATTATTGAAATGTATGTGGATTCCTGTTTATTTTAACTGAGGAGCTCAGTTACCCAAACACTGAGGGGAAGTGCTGTAGGCTGTTCCATAGCCTTTATGAGCTGACTATGGAGAACAGGATGACTGTGTGGAGGGGTTTGGGGTGGCGGCTGCGCTCTCTGCGCGCACAGACGGAGCTCCGACGCGTCATGGCACAGCTCTGATTGAGACTCATTTAACCTCCGATACAGAAACACCAGACTAGTTGGACTGTGGTGAGTTATTTTCCCTTTTTATTTTGTCTTTATCTGTGATCGCTGGCTCTGCTGTGTCTCCCGTCTTCGCTGCTCAGAGTATTTCTCATAGTGAAGATTAAACGATAAGTTTCCGTCAGTTAGTAAAATATGTCGTTGGCTTATCGAAACAGAGGAGCTGGAGCTCACACACACCCTGAGGCTTTATCTGCTGAATTTGCCTCACGGTGTAATAACACATCGTATTTTAATACCCGCTGCTGTCCGGGTGGTGAATGGATCCAAATACCGATTTAAATATCACTATCTCTCATTTGACACAAGTAAAGGAGGAGTTGAACCCTCCTGCTGTCTTCCTGTCGACCATACAACACTTCGGTCTGGTTTGACTGTTTATAAATTATTATACCCTATTACCACAAGTTTTGCACTTTTTTTTTTTTTTTATTTCCGTGACATTATACCAAAGTTTTTAGTGAAAATTGTATATGTTATTATGAGCTTATGAATTATTTTGACTACAGTTATTATCACATACAGTCAGAATAGTGTTTTGAAAGCATTTAATTTTTTTTTTTAATTGCAGCACATAATGTCACCTTCCCCTCAATTTCGACCCAGCAGGACCACAGTTGCTATAAAGTTGAATAAAACACCCAGAATTCAATGAAAGCAGTGGTCATTATTTTATAAATTTTTTTTGTAAAGATCATAGTAGGGAACCATCCATGTTATTTGGGGGCAATTAGATAAAATAAATCCATATTTATGACACAATAAAGTTTGAAAATGGGTCAAATTTGACCTGAGGACCACAGGAAGGTTAATATCTAATATAATAACTGTAATAACAGCAGGAACATGAAGCACCCTGTACAGTTGATTTTCTAAACTATGAGATAATCTTCACCTATATTTCCACGTATTATGTCTGCATTGTTCTGTATTGGTGGGATGAGTTTTGAGCAGACATGAGGAAGCTCGCTGTCTGCTGTCCTCAGACCAGTTGATTAGCAGCAGCAGAGGTATCAGAAAACAGAGACACATATTCATGTTGCACCAATTCATGTCTGTTTGACTTTTGCTTCACCTGCTGTTTGCTGTTTTATTGTGAAATACTGGAGACTTTAACCTCCATGTGCCTCTAAAACCCGTCAGAATGAAAACAGCCTGCTGCTCACAGCTCACATCCACACAGAGGCCATGAACTTGTGATGACGGATCGCAAGTGGACATCGATTTGATTTTAGAGGGGTCACAAACCAAAAAAAACAAAAACAAAAATGTTTGGGAGTCACTGGGGCAGAAGACTGAAAAAGAAGTATAAAGAGAGAAAGAAGGGGGAGAAGAAGAGAGGAGATAAAACAAAGAGCGACGCGGGGGAGAAAAAGGAGAGGAAAGACGGAAAGAAGGAAAGGAAAACATACATACAAATGTATAAACCGCTACGCAGCCATCCGATAAGAACCACACTGAGCACATGCTTCATTTGCCTCATCTGTTGTTGCACCTGTTAGTGAAGCATGGCTGCTGAAATTGATGGATCAGTCAGTTGAGTATAAAATATGCCAACCTCCCTCTCTGTAGCTGTCTGGGGAAACACAGGAGCTTTTTATTGAACTGGCAAACATCCATTCTAATGTAGCTTTTAAGGCTTTTAGTTTATTCTGTTCATCTGGCTAATTTGGCCGGTAATTACATGCATTTGTTTGGACTGCGTGCTGCGTGGGAATAGGAGTTAATTGTGGCTATTAGAAGGGCTGTGCAGGTCAACACAACATCAATACAGAAACATAAAAATCCACCTTTATGTTCTCTGTGGGTGCTGCAAACTGTTCATCATGTTTGACCTCACTCAGACTGAAATGACTTATTTGAATGTGTGTTTATCTCTATGCACGTGTGTGGTTTTGGAAAACCACATTCAAAACAGGTTCTGCCAGCACGTTTGTGTTCACACGTCTGCGTGTGCATGACGAAGCTGCGGGAGAATTGATCGGACTCGGGCTAATCTGTGACCTCTTGTCAGTCTTTGTAATGAAAAGTGTGGAGGGAGCGATGTGGCGGGGGTGTAGACCTGATCCATCGCTGCAAATCCATTAATGGAGGAAACACTCCCGCGGGGAATAAGACTGATGGATCGTCACTTAGCTGATGGTGTATCTCTCCTCCACTTACACCCCCTCGTTGATCATTCATAAAAAAAGCATGCTTGTAAAGCCTAGTACACATATAGTAATTAGTCCACTATCTTCCTGAACAGGGCATCTTTGGGACAAAATCACGAGTGTGAGCATGAAGGCGATATAAAGCCTCTGTGGATAGACTGTATGGGAGGGAGTCACTGGTTTTTCACTTTGATATTACATTTCTAAAACCTCATTCAAGTCAATTCAGGGCAAGTTTATGAAAGCAATGTGTTTTGTTCAGCAAAATTAACTGTTATTTATTCCGAGTTACATTTACTTTTACTACAAAACAGGTACCGCAATGGCCACGAAGACTACAGGCCAGCCCTGTATCCTAAAATTTACATTCCCATACAACTAAACTGCATTCTCAAACATGTTTGGAGGGAAATATTCTGCTGCTAATTACATTTGTCTTTGAGGTATCGATCGTCCACAGAAGGCCGAAGCAAGTGACGCAGTGCAACGAGCGATGTATACAAATACATGGAGCAACCGTTAATCACGTAGAATAACAACGTTATTGAGAGTAATGTGGTAAAATAACGATTATAACAACCGAGGCAGGCAGGAAGGAGGGGTGGTGGATGGGTCAAGCAAACACAGTTAGTAAAATATTTCGTTGGCTTATCGAAACAGAGGAGCTGGAGCTCACACACACCCTGAGTATTTATCTGCTGAATTTGCCTCACGGAGTAATAACACATCGTATTTCAATAAAAGAAACTTCGGCACAGTATGGACGCTCTTGTCTGTGCAGTGAATGGATCCAAATGGCGATTTAAATATCACTATCTCTTTGTCATTTGACACAAGTGCCTTTGTGTTCACTGACATTTAAATATCTGTGGTCATCCAATAGAAACATTAAGCATACTGTATGGTTTACTTTCTGAATTATGAGATACCCTTTCACTATATTTCCACGTATTATGCTTATATTGCTCTGTATTGGTGGGATGAGTTTTGAGCAGACATGCTGTCCTCAGACCAGTTAATTAGCAGCAGCAGAGGTATTAGATAACAGAGGCTCATATTCATGTTGGTTTGACTTTTACTTCACTTACTGTTTGCTGTTTTCTTGTGAAATAAGAAAGTTGTATTACAATCTAATTTTATAGGAGACAGGGTTGGTCTGTGTTTGAACTAAATGCTCAGATCAGCAATAATAACGTTGCTCATGACGTACGTCATTGCAACATGATCTCGTCCCTACTCGTCACTATAATGCATTCTGGGCAGGATCTTGATGCAGAAAGTTTGAGGTTGGTTAACATTGTGAAATGGCGACAGTTATGTGAAACGTGACAGTTTGGTTTAGGCAACAAAATGATTTGGTTAGGTTTAGATAACAACATCATGGCTGGGTTTAAGTATGCTTCTAATGTAATGTCTCCCATGTTGAAAAATCTCTCGTTTAGGTACATCTGGAACAGATAAAAAATTTGTGATTAATTTGCCATTAATCGTAACTAAACATGTACAATCAAGCAATTAGCTGCGATTAAATATTTTAATTGACTGACACGCCTAGGTTTTAGTTAGATGCCTGAAATAAGGTCTGCTTATTAAGAAGCTTAAGATATTTTAATATTCTATGACATAGCTTTTATGTCTTGGTTGCTAACAAGTGGCTAAATGAGACTACTCATCATCGCGCCAACTCGTCCACTTTTGGGGTTTAATTGCACTCATTTGATCGTGGTGTAGTTCATGTATAGCCTAACGTTAGCTCTTCACACCTGCTGATTGTATTTACACTTAAAAATGGTGTTCATTTGTGAAGATTATTTTGCTGAACAAAAGAGATCATAAATGTGTGTGCGTGGGAGGGGTTTGCAGCATAGTGGTGCAGCCATGTGTGAGGTGGTGGTTTGTGCCCTGCAGCATCAGATATGGCTGATCAAGTGTTTGTGTGCATGGAGTTAAGCCCGTGAACTGAATGACGGTTAATGTAATGTAATGGCAGCTCAGTGTAATTAGCAAAGAGGGGGCATAAAACACTTAATTCCTACGAAATGTTTGCTAAAATGCCACGCAAATCCTTTCTCAACCTTTAATTACAAACCAGGTAGGGTGCAAAAGAAACAATGGAAATGCCCTAAAATGCATCTACAGAAGGTCATGAGCATTAATTCATTTAACTGACTAAATATTTAGCAGACAAGCCGACCTTGTCTGTTTTTATTTTTGCACTAAGCTGTGGCTTGAAGCACTATGAGGTAATTACACAGGCCTCTAACAAGCACAGAGTCAACAACACTGTTGATGTAACAGCAATGACTGCTTTTAGAGAATCCAGCTGTTGAAATTTATTAAAAGGCTGAATGGTTTGCTTGTGAGGGATGTATTTATAATGTTTCCCATCTCTGCATGTGTGCTCCTTTATCTGTACGAGAGGTTTATCAGGTACCAGCAATATGACCCGTTAAAGCTCAATATACGATTGGTTGCTTGACACACTAGACAGAAATGTAGTTTAATTTATATTCAAGTATGAAATAATAACCCCATGTATAAGTAGGCCTTTTATTGGATGACTCGCTCATTTGTAAACGATGACAACTGAAGTCCACTTGAATGGTCATAAAGTTGTTAATGTTATGGCTGATCGGTGTATATCATTCCTTCATTCATCCTCAGCTTCTTATCCGGGGTCGGGTCGTGGGGCCAACAGCTTAACATTAACCAGCTCTGACTGGGGGATCCCGAGATGTTCCCAGGCCAGTGTGGAGATATAGTCTCTCCACCTAGTCCTGGGTCGTCCCCGGGGCCTCCTCCCAGCTGGTTGTGCCTGGAACACCTCCTTAGGGAGGCGCCCAGGGGGGCATCTTTACCAGATGCTCAAACCACCTTAACTGGAGCAGCGGCTCTACCCCGAGTCCCTCACGGATGGCTGAGCCTCTCACCCTTTCGGCCGCTTGCACCCGCAGTCTAGTTCTTTGGGTCATGACTGATTGGTGCATCTCTGACTGCTAATTTACACATTCACACATCGACAATGTTTTTTTTGTCAGATGCTGCGAAGCCTGCATGCTCATAGCCAGCTGGAGAAACCCTGGGTTCACTTTCCATCGTAGGACCGCTGAGCAGGAAGGTGGTTGTTTGGATTAGTTTAGCCACATATTGTGAAGATATCCTGGGTATGTTGAACTCACCGGCCTCAGGATGGCAGGTTATGCTTACAACCTGATGTTTTTGTCTGTGCTGCTTGCTTTTTGCCTTAGCACATTTGGTGCATTTCAACATCTGTAACACAACGCGACGTAACACAACGCGACGTAACACAACGCAACGTAACACAACGCGACGTAACACAACGCGACGTAACACAACGCGACGTAACACAACGCGACGTAACACAACCACGTAACACAACGCGACGTAACACAACGCAACGTAACACAACGCAACGTATCACAACGCAATGTATCACAACGTAACGTATCGGAATGCACCATAAGAGAACACAATGTAACAGATCATAACGTAACCTAACGTAACATAACACAATGTAATGTAACACAACATAGCGTAACACATTGTAGCGTAAAACAATGTAACGTAACACAACGTAAAGTAAAGTAATGTAATGACTTCATCACTAGCGTCCAATGTGATGATACAAAAGACAGAAACCTGAACTTTCTGCTGCAAAAGCTACTACGATTTTCATTTTATATCGTTTTTAAGAGGATCACGTTAACAAATGTACATTTTTTGAAGGTTAATGAGCATCAACAACAACAGGAAAAATATATGTCAAATTTAACTGCCATTGGCCATTAAATATTTTGACATCAAAGTTTCTCCAGACCGACAGTATCTGCATACACACACATACTCTCATTGCTGCCTTTGTGTGTGAACGTAAAGCGCAGCAGCTCTTCAATCAGCATTCATTGGGACTCTCGTTCGTCTCTTTTCATTTGCTTCGCTACAGGGCCTTGTCTTGACCTTACATCGCCATAGCAACATCTCTCAGGAAGTTTTTCTTAGAGCCGGCCATAGAACGGCGAACAAAGGAGGTGACGCCTTGCGAGGAGACAGATTGTCTGTCTGCTCTATTGTGAGTGTCAGAGATTAGAGTGGCAGGTGGACAACCTGGAAAACACATGGAGTGTGTGTGTGTGTGTGTGTGTGTGTGTGTGTCAGGGAGGTCTTCAGTCACGATGATATATATGCAGTATATATACATTTTTTTTTGTAAAAGGCCTTTCTATGTCTGTGACATCACAGAAGAAGATGTCAATGTGTTGCACACTACAGAAACCATTCAGGATCCCAGATGTTACCAGCTGGTCCAGGGATTCGGGTCATGTGGTGATAAACCTGTCTGTCCTACAGGTGGGCATTATTGTGATTTATGATCGGCAGAAACCCACAGCTTGCTCTGCATCTCTAGACTGAGCATTCTGTTCCTTTTCCTATGCATATTTAATATGTTAGAAATGAGCTTTTAATGACTTTGTCTTTATTATCACTTCAGGTCTAAGGTCAAGCAAATGCGTCAGTGCGATTTATTTCGATATTTCGTTTCTGTAAAGGACAGTGGGCATCGTATCCTGTACAGATTGTAAAGCCCCTTGAGGCAAAACTGTGATTTTGGGCTATACAAATAAAGTGAATTGAAATTGAATTGAATTTTCTATAAATGTGGTTGTTAAAACGTAGTTGGGGTGAATTTATTTTAGAGCTCAGGAAATACATTAAATTGACCCAAAATGAATTAAAAATTACTGTATATTCACCAAAATACTGTATACCAGTCATGTTTGCATACATAACATGTCACACATCATTCTACTGGTCACACGGCTGGATTACAATAATAGAAACAGAAATAAACAGACAATATGGATCGAAGATTCACATAATTCATAATCACAGGACAAGGTTAAGAAAATTTTGTTGCAGATCTTTGAGACTTTTTGCAGAAAGCAGCATATTTGTCCTCTCCCATGTTAATAAGAGTATTAAATACTTGACAAATCTCCCTTTAAGGTACATTTTAACAACAAAAAAATGTGTGATTAATTTGTGATTATTTGTGATTAAATATTTTAATCTAGCTTCACATCATTGTAACGGGGGACTTCCTCAGTGTTGTGCAATTATCAGCAAGCATAATATTCTCTACTTAACTTATAAATTAACATCAGGTCAGCATATATTGTCCTCTGGTGTTTACTCTTAGTAATAGAGGTCCTGACCTCCGGCCACGTCCAGCCTATAAGAAATGTCACGGACGGAAAGAGGAAGATTCATTCATGTTTTCTTAACAGAGAAGATGCCTTAGAGGCAATGGTGTTTTTTTCTTAGCTGACCTTTAGTTTCAAATAAAATAGTGCTGTCAGTTTATTAAAATAGTTAATCCCGATTAATCACAAATTAATCACATTTATTTATCTGTTCAAACTGAATCTTAAAGGGAGATTTGCCATTTAATCAACATGTGAGGGGGCAGATATGCTGCTTTATGCAAATATTTATTACTGAAAATCAATTAACAACACAAAACAAACAGCTGTCAGTGTGCCAGTCAAAAAAAATCAAACTATTCCTTTAAACAATAAACAAGAACTGCAGAATAAGACATTAAAACTTTAAAAAGAACATATATAGTGTTTACAGAAAGGGACAAAGGATGAGAAACAACGACACAACTTCACTGACGGATTTAAAAAAATCGAAATGTGCGCTGCTGCTGATGGTGTGGACAGTCAAAAGTTTAAAAAGTCTGATTCAATCTCAGTGAAGATTGTAGAATATTTAACTACCAATCAACTTCACAACTGTCTTTCCGTCACAACAAAAACAAGCACCGAAACAGAAACATAACATATTTACTTCTATTAGTACAAGACTTGTTTATGACGCCACCCTGGCTTCTTAATCACTACCGCGCCATACGCAGGCACACCCTCATCCCTCACAGCGATGGCTGATAATTGGTGGTCTGTTAGGAACAAAATGTACTGACCTATGGATGAAAAACAACTGAGGCATGTCCCCCGCAACCTTGACTTAAATGCATTAATATGGATGAGAGGATGATGGGAAGAGAAGAGGTGAACAGGCATGAAGAATAATTTACAGTGCTACAGCATACAGGCGAAAAAGTCTGAGATATTACCAAATCAGCAAACGAGGGGAATATTTCTGCACTGTGTCCAAATAAATATGATTTTTGTTCTACCCTTTTAAAAGTAGACAACAAAAATAATAGGAAAAAGATTATGTTGATTTTATTTTAAAGCTGTCAAAATGAACGCAATAATAACTCGATGCAAGTTTGTGTTAACGCAACATTTTTTTCACACATTAACATAACTTGTGAATTTTAAGTTGTAGAGGCTCAGTTTAAAAACAAACAAACAACAAACAAAAACAAAGGAATCCATTGGTAACAACCATGCCATAGCTAGCTCTTCAGGAAGGAGGTTAAATAACGCTCCAAATTTATGCTAAACTTCAGCGACATAAAACCGTCACAGGCACTTTCAAAGGGGTCCCTTGACCTCTGACCTCCAGATGTGTGGATGTAAATGGGTTCTCTGGGTCCCCACCAGTCTCCCCTTTACAGACATGCCCACTTTATGATAGTCCCAGTCAGTCTGGATCAAGTCATAGTCAAGTCAGCACTCTGACACACTGACAGCTGTTGTTGCCTGTTGGGCTGCAGTTTGAGTTATTTTTTATGCTAAAGTCAGAACCTGTGAGGGTTTATGGACAATATCTGGCATTGATTTATGTTGTTAATTGATTTCCAATAATAAATATATACATACATTTGCATAAAGCAGCATATTTTCCCAAAAAGTGTGATTAATCACTATTAAATATTTGAATAGATTGAAGTTTAGACAAGTTGGATGTCATGTGAGCCAGACCACCTCTAAAGGCCTTTGCACACCAAGTCCATATTTTTTGTGTTCTTATAATCCAATAAAAATTGTTACGCTCAGAAACTTTGCACGCTGAGTTTGATGCATTTTATTATTTTATGTGTTGTGAAGCAACACAAGCATTCATAAGCAAGAAGCAAGAAGCTATCGTTTACTGTCTAATCTTTCCTTCATCCTTTGTTTTGTTACCATCCCCGATTCCAAGCTGTACTGCAATCTGCCACGATCTACCTTTAAGTTCTGCATCTCTATCTGCTTTCCTTTGTTTGTCGTAAAGTGCTTTGAGCTGGGAAAGGAATGAATCAAGTGAGCTAGCTGATCAGATGCCATTTTGAATGATGACGTTTGTATTTACGCTGGTCAAACAACTCTGATTGTCATTCTGATCATCATCATCGTTCTTAAAGCTTTAATGACAAATCAGAGTGTGTAAACATGATTGAAACAACGTGAGGTCGTATTTATCTTTAAACGTCCAACAATAAATACATACTTGGTGTGCAAAGAACATAATGTAAAATTGTGTATGAAATGTGCAACTTTGCTTTCCCTTGCAGGGCCATTGACCTGTGACTGATGGGATCTTATCAGCTGTTGTTGCCTTGTATTCCTTAAAGCCTCAATGGAGCTCATCCAGGCCACCCAGGAAGACGCTACAGCTGCCTGGAGCAACAACTCCACCCCCCTTACTCCCATTTCCTGCTCCTCTCCACTCCGTCTGAAGCGCTCCTCGACTTCGCCCCGAGTTATGGCTCTTTCCTTTTTAACAGCACCTGCCAGAACTGCACCGAACCGGAACGTGGATCCCTCCCTGGCTTGGCTGGAATCTTCATCCCTCTTATCTATGGGATAGTGTGTGTTGTTGGCCTCGTGGGCAACACTCTAGTCATTCACGTTATTGTCAACTACACTAAGAATGAGTCAGTCACTAACATCTACATCCTGAACTTAGCCATTGCGGATGAGCTCTTCATGCTGGGCCTGCCCTTCCTGGCAGTGCAGAATGCTCTGCTGTCTTGGCCCTTTGGCTCTCTAATGTGCCGCGTGGTCATGACAGTGGACGCCATCAACCAGTTTACCAGCATCTTCTGCCTGACCGTGATGTCAGTGGACCGGTACCTGGCTGTGGTGCACCCAATCCGCTCCTTCTGGTGGCGGCGCCCCCGCGTAGCCAAGGCCATCAGTGCCACAGTGTGGGCGGGCTCCTTTGTGGTGGTGCTGCCGGTGGTGGTGTTCGCCGATGTCCTGAAGGATGATGGGAACTGCAGCATTGTGTGGCCTGAGCCGGCAGAAGTGTGGAAGACGTCTTTCATCGTGTACACGTGTACTGTGGGCTTCTTTTGCCCCCTGCTGGTCATCTGCTTGTGCTACCTGCTGATCGTCATCAAGGTACAGTACAGTTTTGTCCCTCATTTCGGTATAGTGGACAGCTCAAAAACTACAATACCCATGAGCCCTGTTGCTATGGAATGGAGAAAAAATCAGAGGCGGCAAATTCAAAATGTTTTGCTGTTGAATTTGTGAACAAAACACAGAGTTGCTGAATTAACCAAAAGTAAATCCAGTTAAGCTGCAGATTTTGTCATCAGTTGTGTCAACACTAATTTTTAGCACTGTAATCTTGTCGCATATCTTCAAGCAACGTATGCTCATACAACGGTCATACAAGCAAACATTTCCAGCAGCATGGGCGATCAGCGTGCCTGTGTGAGCCCCTGCAGGGGTTTGGCAGCAAAGCTACTTGTTGTCTGGGTTAAAATAAGTATGTTTTTTATGTTACTCTACTCAACTGATGCCACACAGTTACGTACCAAACAGCGGTCTCCTGGGTGAAAGTCTTGTGTTTGATTCCTCCACCCCGACCTCCTGGTGCCATGCTATTGCTCTGACGGCCCATTATTCTGAAACATATTAGCATAACATAATAACAATAACATAATATAATACACAATAGCCTGAAAAATGTCCCAGCAGCCTGTTATCCTGGACAGCAGCACATGGCTAATTATAATACAAAATTATGCCATCTAAACCTAACTAATCTCACTCCTAATGCCTAAATCTAATCACCCATTCCAACCAACTATTTAACAAGATGGGGAGGTCGTCATCAGACCGTGACCTACAGCATGCACTGGGGCGGTTTGCAGCCGAGTGTTAAGCGGTCTGGTGAGAGTCCGCCAAGTCTGAGCCCTGAACGTCATGGCTCGTGATTACGGGAGTTATACATGAATTACAATGCATTACTTTTCGTAGGTGAATGACAACAGGCTGCTTGAAGCTTAGTGACTGGATGTTTTGTGCACCCTGGGAGTTGTAGTACTTCTCCACTGAAGTTTTTATGTGTGCATGCATGTACCTTAGACTCACGTTCATCCCAGCCGTAATAGTGTTCAGCTGTGAGTCATGCACCATTAACAACAAAGCAAAAGCTGTATGGAAACGGCAAAGTCTAATTAAACTTTTTTTTTTTCTCTCATTGATGGTTAGAAGACCAAAAACAGTTGTTGTGTTTCCGGTTCACAGCCTCTTCTTCTGCTGTCTTTACTGGTGGGTTACAGCTATGCGTAGCCAAATTACGCTGCAGCTGAGTTTATCCGCTCCAGACCAGTTGAAGGAAACGTGTCTGTTTGACATTTCAGTTGAATGGAAATACAGCTATTTCTCGGAGGAAAGCTCCCAAAGCCAGTGGTGCTTGAAACAGTTTATACCACTTCCCAACTCTGCATGATGATATTTTTAAATCAAACATTTTTGCAAAAAACAAAACAAAAAAAAATACTGTTTTTAAATGAAATCCCTCCAAATATAGCTGAGAAGCCCTTTAAGGCGGTAACATCAGAATCAGCACAAACACACTATTATCCTTTTTAATTGGACTGTTCTCCATTGACATCATGATGATGGATGATGTTGGAGGGCACTTGTACCGAAGCAACATTTGTACAGATAATGGAAAAGCCCGCTGTGCCAGACTTAGTATGTTATGATTCTGTGGAAAAACAGAGAGAGAGCATCTACCACAATATATGACACAAGTAAAGCTACGTTAAAGCTAAGTTTCTCTACAAGTCATTTTAATATTGAAAGGACCAATACTACCCCCCCCCCCTCTAACCACTAGCGATGTCTTTCCACATAGATAGTGTTGGTTACATATTTAGAGTTACGTAGCCTACTATTTACCGCTTTCAGGAAAGGAAGCCATGATGTACAGGATTAGTAAGGTAAACTAAAAGGCATATTTGTTCCATTTATTCTAAAGCACTGAAAAATTACAGAGCGTATTTTCAGGAAGAGCGTCGCACTTGCTCGATGTAATCCACTGAACTGTCAACAGTTTCCATGCAAACTATTTCTTTGGCTATAACAAAAAGGACTCACACCATCTTCAATAGAAGAAGCTTTACTTACGAAACTAAAGTAAATTTCACCCAATTAAAGGGTCAGCTTAAGTTATAACAGATGGGACGTGGATATCAGAAGTGTCAGTTGTGTGTGCTGTGTATCAGTGGAAGATGTACTGTAGGGGCGGATGCTGAAAAGGTACAAAGCAAAGCCAAAAACTAAAGCAACATAACCAAACGATAGGGAAGCAAAGCGAAGAAGGAGACATAGTCAACATGACGTCACCCTTCAGTCTGTGGACTAGCATTTTGAAGCCTCAAGTTTGGCATTTTGGTTGCCGCCATCATAGTTTTTGGAACCAGAAGTGACACAAGAGGGTTGAGCTAAGTACACTGAATAAGACAACCAAAAAAGTTATAATTAACTTTAATGAACTGAAAACAGTGAAAGGGTTAAAGTTGTAAACAGGACGGCGCTGGGTAGCCGCCAAGGTAGCCCTGCCCTAAAACAGGGCTATCCACCTGTTGTCCACCTGTTGGTGACCTATGCCCTAAAGCATCCTCTGCTTTCTGGTCTATTTGACTCTAAATGGGACCATAAATTACTAAATGAACATCATGCTGTATTGAAGATGACTTGAAACTAGCGACTGAGACCATAAACTTGTGTTTACAATGTTTACTGAGGTAATAAATCAGAGAGAAGTAGCCTCAGTGTCTCATAGACTTCTGTACAATCAGACTTTCAGCCACCAGAGGAGTCGCCCCCTGCTGGCTGTGAGAAGGAATGCAGGTTTAAGGCACCTCAGCATCGGCTTCACTTCTCAGACCCGGTGTAGCCCCTTGGTCTGGAGAAGGCTGCCAGCTTTTTTTAATTTTTAAAATGTGGGTGAATAAGACAGGTAAACATTCTTTCTCTTTTCTTTCAAAGGTGCGCAGTGTTGGAAAACGGGCGCAGGCCACGTCCTCTCGGCGTAGGAAGTCAGAACGTAAAATCACCAGGATGGTGGTGGTCGTGGTGGCAGTGTTTGTCCTTTGCTGGCTACCGTTCTATGTTCTGAATATCGTCAACCTCCTGGTGGTCCTGCCAGGGGACTTCCGGGGGCTCTACTACTTTGTGGTTGTGCTGTCATATGCAAACAGCTGTGCCAACCCCATACTGTACGGCTTTCTGTCCGACAACTTCAAGAGAGGCTTCAGGAAGGCCCTGTGCGGCACGTCACGCAGGGTGAAGAACATCGGGGCCGGCACCGAGGTTCAGCGACCAACGGAGGAGTGGGGCGGCATTGTGCTGCAAGCACAGAAAAGTGAAGGCGTCATCGATGTGCATAGAAAAGAAGAAGAGGAGGAAATCAATGGAACAGGAGGGGCCATACAGATGAGGGAAATATGTAAAACGTCACAAAATGGAAACCACAGTGGTTTAACAGAGGGCTCAAAGACACAGGTGGTGAGATGTAAACCTGGACCGGAGTACTCTAGTCAGAGTGGCAAACATGAGAAAGAGCCAGGCTCTGATCCTGCTGAGGTAGCGTCCTCTATGGCCAGTAAAACTAGAAACAGTAGGTCACAGCCGGAGGAATGTCTGGACAAAGTGCTTGAGATCAGCTATCTGTAACAGACATGACTGTAGTGGTTTGTGGTACATGCTATGAAAATCAGCCATACTGGATTGAAACACTGCTGCAGGGATGGTGAAGTACGGTATGTAGTTATCGTGTCAACCAGTGTAAGACATGCAGAAACACTTGAATGGACAAGATTGACAGCTGAGTTTTGAGATTTAGGCTTGTTCTGTTGTCACTCCTGATCTTGGATTGTAAAACTGTCCCCTCGAGTCCCCCTTAAGTATGTGATCTAACTAAATCAAAGACCATATTTTATATACTGTATGTATTTATTGATGTCTTATTTAAAAATGTATTTCACTTGTTTAGGTATGAAACATGTCAACTATGTTTAATTTGAAACAGTCCACAAAGCTACTGTAGATTGTAATGTCTGTAAAAACACATTTCAGTGTCGTTTGGTGCTTTTGTTGAGTTTTTGTGTAACAGCATCAGTACTGTGTGAGCTGAGCATAAACACTGTACACTGGGACACGGATGCATCTCAGCCACTGTAACGGCTAACTGACAACAACTTACTTTAGCGGACTACCCGACAGTATAAGAGGAGGTTTGAAGACGAAGCAGGTTTAAACTCTTTGTCACTGCAACTTTAGGTGAGATATGATTTGGCATCAAATCTGAAAGATGCTAGTGAGGAAACAGACCATCATGTTTGTGTTTATTTATTAAATCCTCTTATATTATGAGGGAAATGCGTACAGGTCAGGCCTATTTTTTATAACACATAGACCAAATACGTCCCCAATGCACAGAAAAACAGCTTTTAACTTTCTCATGAATGATGTGCAAAGACGTTTCTTTACAGAAGGACAACCTGCTTTGTGCTCGTAGTTACTATGCTGATATGGTCAATGTAAAGAAAATCAATGGCTAATGATGGTTGAAACAGTAGGAGTGTGTTTTGTAGTGTATTGTGAACTCTATGTTTTATGTCTGATTTAGAGCAAATCCCAGATCAACAGGTTATATTCAGGCTAATTTGCCAAAGTATTGCTTTTATTTTCTATGATCACAGTATTTGCATTGAGATGCTGTATCATCGGCAGCGCTGTCAGAACTTTGGTAAAGTACAAAAGCCAAGTATAATGTGGTAGAAGTGGGCTAAATGCATGTTTACAGATGATATTCCTCCATTAGTTACACCAGTTTATCCTTTTAGAGAGCTAATTTACTAGGGGCAGTGGTGGAATGTAACTCAGTACATTTATTCCAAGTACAGTACAATTCTGAGGTACTTACTTTACTTGAGTATTTCATTTTGTGCAACTTTATACTTCTCCCTCACTACATCTCAAATGGAAATTGATGATGTATTATTATTATTAATCTACCCAGCAGTAGTTAAAATGAGCTCCACTAATTATAATCCAAAAATATAATATCATTATGCATAATGTGTACTTTGGCTTTTAGTGCTTTCAGTATATTTTGATGTTAATACTTTTGTACTTAACACAGTTTTGAATGCAGGACTTGTAACAGAGTATTTCAATGCTATGGTATTACTATGTTGACGTCAAGGTCCAGTGTGTAGGATCTGGCGGTATCTAGCAGTGAGGTTGAGACCGCAACCGAAGAAGAAGAAGAAGAAGAAGGCACATTTTATTGATCCTGAGTGGAAATTCAATTTTTTTCACTCTGTTGTGACTTTTTACACAGTACACACAGGCCTGAAATACATACATGCACAAAGAGGACCTAAATACTACTAAATACTGTATATGCATCAATAGAGAGTGAGGGGACTGCCCACGACAGGCCCCCCGAGGAGCTGGGGATTCGATGCCTTGCTCAAGGTCACCTCGGCAGTGGTGGGGACTTGACACTCTGGTTGACACACTTTAATATTATCCCGTTAGGAGTCGTGGGGGAGCTGATGCCAGCTGGCATTGAGCTGGGTACATCCTGGACAGGTCGCCAGTCCATCGCAGGGCAGACAGACAACCATTCATGATCACATTCACAGTCATCAGTTAAACCTGCATGTCTTTGGACCGTGGGAGGAAGCCGGAGCACCCGGAGAAAACCCACAGGGACAACATCCACATCCACAGCCACTGCAGCACCGTGCAGCCCCAACACATTGGTCCTTTAAGTCAAATTTTGAATGCATGACTTGAGTATTTTTACACTGTGGTATTTCTACTTTTACTTCAATAGGATATCTAAGTACTACTTCCACCACTCCTCGGGAAATTTAAAGTCCCCAGTGTCTTTAGACTGTGGGAGGAAATGATGGAGGAGCACCTGGATGATTCCCATGCAGGGACAACATGCAAACTCTACAGATGATGCTGGTATGTAAATATTACTGTGCCACATTTAATCTTTAATCTCTCTTTAATCTGCAGCTATGTCACTTGAACTATACTGCATAGTATGTACATGTGCACAGTCTGTAATATGTACATGACATGTTTATAACTGTTGTCACATTTGTCATTATGACCTCAGCTTGGCTGTATGTTGTTCACCAAGAACGACTTGAAACCAATTAAAAAATATTCCTCCACTTTATTGCAAAATGTTTCTTTCACAAAAGAAATGAGAAACGCACCATGTTAGTGATGAGTCAAAGCTGGAGTCCAGTTTATTCTGCACCTGGTTAACTGTGAAAAAGAAAGACCGAAGCTGCCCTCTAGAGGAAAAACAGAGTGGAGGGGAAGAATATTAAGCATTAATCAGATGGTTGGGACGCAGCAAAAAGGAAGATATTTCAAAATGACCAATTGCTTTCTCATATGATGGGCACTTTGTCTCGTCTTCTATTTGCAGTGAGTGATAAGATTACAGATTTGGATGGTGTCTTGATGTGTATTTGAGGGGAACAGTTTACATCCGTCCATGAATAAATTCATCCACTCTTCCTTCAGTCCGTCCTTACTCCGGGACTACTTCTCCTATCCACTTGAGGTAGGGCGGGTTGCCCTGGTCAATAGGCAGGCTGATGACCTCGGCCACCTCATACGGATGGTTGGAGCTGAAGAGGACAATCATGAATCAACTCAGTGCTCACACAGGTACACAGTATATATACTGTATAGTACTGTATAGTAAACAGCAGTAATACTGAGTCAGTAAGGAGCTTTAACATGAACTTACCGGACAAATTCAGCAAGAGCAGGCACCTTGGAACTTCTGGTTTTAATCATCTAAACAGGAGACAGTTGTTGGGTCAGCTCCTCACAATTCAGCAGTCACTGGAGTTATACATTTATTACATGCATATTTTGTAAATATTGAAAAACAACCAATTCTGAGTCGAGGACACCTAAATGGTTTGCCCTCTACTAATCTGATATTCTATGAAATGCTCATTCCTGATGGCGGTGGTCTGTCTCTAGCTGTAGCAATGACAGTAGCAGTAATAGTAATTTACCCTGTGTTATAGAAACAAGCTTTAGCTGCATTTAGAGAAAATACTGCAATACTTAGTCAACACTCACCAGCAGAACTTCATTGTCCTCCTCAATCTTACCCTGCCATTCATATCTGAAGGAACAAGACAGAAAAAGCAATTATTTCATCTAATAAATCCTGTTGAGTCATCCTTACTTATTTGTTCAGTACCACAATACCAAAATAATCTATTTCAAATGCTGCCTGAGAAAACATGTCATTCATAACCAAAAATAGTCATTTAGCAAAAACACCCGGTGCACACTGAAAACACAAACTCAGTCGAGCATGACGCTGACAAGCAGCCGCCTCAACACTTACACTGATGTGATTGTTGGGACAATGTTGACGCAAGCAGCTAGCTTCCTTTCCACAATACCCCTGAGAGACAGAAGAAAATAACCAATCAGCCACAAATGATTATGCATGAAAGACGAAAGAACTTGTCTAAGCGCTAAAGTTATTTCCAATCACGGGACATCCCATTTTCATTATGTCCAGCCAGTAACAGACGGGTGAGACATCAAGAGGATAACTTTTATTTATTTTATTCTATAATCACGTTAACCTGCTGAGACTTTATTTTCCTTCTACCGGGGCCGTAACTGTCTTAATATACAATCATGTGAATAGAAATTCAGTAAAATAAGGTACAAGCAGGTAATTGAAATCATTTTTCAGCACAAAATGGGCTATTTGAATATGTATGCTGCGATGATACCACAGGACAGCTACTATAAAAAGTTATAAGACCAAAAAGACAAAAGAAAAAGTAAAACTGAACTTTAATATTTGAACAATTAATTTTCTCCAACAATGTGCAATAGTTTACTATCGTCACATTCATAGCCAAGGCTTCAGGTAAAAAACAGCAACAGCTAAAAATAGACTCCAGTGGGACAGCAGTTGGGGCGGCAGTAGCTCAGTCTGTAGGGAGTTGGCTTGGGAACCGGAGGGTCACCGGTTCAAGTCCCGCCATGGACCAAGAACTGAGTGTGAACTGGTAGCTGGAGAGGTGCCAGTTTACCTCTTGGGCACTGCCGAGGTGCCCCTGAGCAAGGCACCAAACCCCCAACTGCTCGGGGCGCTTGTCAGGAGCAGTCCCCTCACTCTGACATCTCTCCATTGTTGCATGTTTGTGCATGTGTGTGTTCGGGTCTGCATGTACCGTGTATAAGTAAAACAACAGAGTAAAAAAATTGAATTTCCCCTCGTGGGACTAATAAAGGTTGATCTTCCTCTTCTTCTTCTTCTCTACAGCACAGACAAAAACAACATGGCATATTTACATTTCTATCACAATGGAGCCAGTATTACTTTGCAGCTCTCCGCCCCTTTGTGAACCGCGTCACTTCCACCAATGTCTTGATGTGGCTCAGATAACTATCCTGATATATCTGTATCTATATCTACCTAACAAACACAGCTTGTGATTGGAGAGGAGAGATTCAACATGTCTGCCAGAAATCTTATCCACTAAAACATTAATGATAAAGAGTTTGTATAGTCAGCATTTGATAAAGAACTATATAAAACATTTAATTAGAGTTTGCATGTTCTCCCCGTGTAAGCGTGGGTTTTCTCCGGGTACTCCGGCTTCCTCCCACCATCCAAAGACATGCTGTTTAGGTTAATTGATGACTCTAAATTGCCCGTAGGTGTGGATGTGAGCGTGAATGGTTGTCTGTCTATATGTTGTCTGTCTCTATGTGCCCTGCGATGGACTGGCGACCTGTCCAGGGTGTACCCAGCCTTCGCCCAATGCCAGCTGGGGTCGGCTCCAGCCCCCCCGGCCCCCAAAAGGGATAAGCGGTTGACGATGGATGGATGGAACATTTAATTATTGCTTTTATTATTTTTCCTTGATGGATTAGCCTCTGGCTAGATTATAAGAACAAATGACAGCTCATTGTAATGGTAGAGCTGTGAGCTGTGGGACAGTTTTTAAAGTAAGCAACATCTGTTCCAGAGATATTATTAAAAGTGTGAAGTGAGTGCTTTTATAATTTCTCCAGAGGGTTAAAAAAAATGTCTAAAACAGAATTAAGATATTGCTGATTGACTCACCTGGCCAAGTCTTTAGCCACTGTGTCGTTAGGACAAGTGACGAAGGCGGCAGAGTGTGTGCCGGACATGTACGTCTCAGATGCCATGGAAAACGCCCTCAGTCCAACAGTCCTCAGCAGCGGGAACATAAACACACTCAGGAGCACCGTCTGAGAGGAGGACAGGAGGAAGATGAATCCCAACCAACAGCAACAGAACAAAAATGCATTCACAAAGCAAACCATCCCATGTGTTGTGTTGGAGACATCTGCATGCAGCTTGGAGCATCGAGGAAACACACACACTCACCACAACCAAAGCTTTCAAGGATCCACCTCGCAGTGTCTCTGCACCGGGCAGCTCAATACGCATTGCCTGAGCAGGTCATACACATAACGGTTAGCCAGCCACGGTGCTGGAAGAAGTACTCACATGATCATTTACTTAAGTAAAAGTAGAAACACCATCATCTAAAAATGCTCCATTATAAGCAAATGTCCTGAATTCAAAATGTTTCTTAAGTAAAAGTACAGAAGTACTACTAGCAAAATGTACTTAAAGTATAAAAAGTACTCATTATACAGAATGACTCCTCTAAAATTGCTATATTATAATAGAATATTATAATATTCTGTTCTTCACTTATAAATATATGTAGGAGCCTTTTAATGTAATTGACCAGTTGTGGTTACTTTGTTTACTACTGGTACAGCAGATTAGTAGTACAGTATTGTATTATATCATATTAACATATTTTATTTTGTGTACAAAAAGTGTCTATGTGTCAGTCACATGTTGTGGAGTAAAAAGTACAGTATTTCTCTCTGGAATGTAGTGGAGAAGAAGTATAAAGTAGCATAAAATGGAAATACTCAAGTAAAGTACAAGTACCACCACACTGTATTGAAGTACAGTACTTGAGTCCACTAAAGACATACCTGTTTAGACCCATATGCACCAGGACTTTATTAACTGTTTTTATTGTGCACAATGTTTTTTCACTAGTGTTTTTAGTTTTCCACTTTTTAAACACGTGGCTCGTTTGGTCACTTCAGTTTATGTTTTTTTTTCTTGTGTTTGCACATGCAGCGCTAGTGTAAATACATTTTTACTTTTTTTACTTAAGTAAAATGTACTTGGTTACAATTGGAACTGCTGATAAGCACATAAAGCTGGAGTATTTGGAGTATTTGGTTCTAACTTTGCATCTCCAGTGAACTTGACTACACAGAGCTGTACTACAGTAGTCAGCCTTCTTCTCTCACTTACTTTGAGTGACTTCATAAGATAAGCCGGCACCTATTTGCCCACAAGGATACTACAGATGCGATCAACAAAGACTGTGTACTAACGTCTTCAGTCATTTTCTAGTTTGTTGGTGACTTGTAGGCGAGCTTTGTTTAGCTAGCACCGTTAGCATGTGTGGTCGCTAGCAGTAACGTTAGCAGTTAGTTAGGAGAAAAAGCAAACACTACAACACTACACGACGAGCTGACTATGTCAGATAGTTTCATTAATACGGACGGGGAAAAGGCAAGATCGGTTGCAGGTGATTTTTCCTGTGATTACCTTCTGACAGCTGCCTGCGCCTGGCTGTGCTTGGAGAGCTACACCCTCTACCGTAAAGCGAGACGGCAGTATGTTTGTCAAACTGTCGCAAATCAGCTCTTCTTCTTCTTCTTCTTCTTCTTCTTCTTCTTCTGATATTAGTATTATTAGTGTGTGTGTGTGTGTGTGTGTGTGTGTGTGTGTGTAATATATATATATATATATATATATATATATATATATATATATATATATATATATACTAAAGATTTAAAGGACAGTACTGTAAATTCACACTAAATAAATAGGCCCAATCACTTGGGTACATTAATTGTAAACAATGAATCACAAGGACAGCAGCCATGTACATATTAGATGTACTGATCTTTCACAAGTGTTAGTTCGTTAGCAGTACAGCTGTGTGTTACTCTACTTTTACTCCACTGCATTTATTTGACAGCTTTAGTTAGATAGTCTACTTTGCAGATTCAGCTTTTTAATACAAAATATAAACCAAGGAATACATTATGATGTTTTAGTCCTATTACAGGTTAATCCAGTGGTTACCAAACTTTTTCATGCCAAAGACCCCCTAAACTGAAATAAATTAGACCATGCACAGACCCCTATTTGATGACATTTTGTTTGAAGGTCCCCAGTCTGATTTTGATGATGTTGTTTTTCGTTGTTTTATTAGGCTACAGAAACTGTATAAAACCCATGACCAACATAGTCACACATTCTGTCATTGTGTTACTTATGAATGGACTGTGAAAATAGTGAAAATAAATGAGTCTCTTTAAATGAGTCTCTTCTTTTGCTGGGGACTCCCTGGACCCCGGGGGTTCCCAGACCCCACACATACTCAGCAGTATAGAGTAAAATTAACTCCACCTTTAACAGTCTACACATTAAAAATGATGCAGGCCTACACATTAATGCATCACTAATTATAATCTTATGACATATACTGTGATTTTGGGCTATACAAATAAAATTTACTTTAGGCTTCTTTAGGTATAATGGGATGTTATTTAGGTAAGATTTTGAATACAGGACTTTTGTGTGTATTTTTACGCTGTAATGCTACTCACGTAAACTATGTAAATACTTCTTCCATCATTGTCTTCAGTAGTCGTTTATTCATTTAGCCATGCAAACCCATGAAGGCTACACCATGTCTTCACAGATTTCTCCATTGTTATATTCAGTGCCTTGACAAGGATGTAAAACAGTAAGACAGCCACATGTAGGATTTGAAAAAATACCAAAGAGCTGACCAGACTGCTGATTCATTTGATATTTTGCTGAGATAATCGTTGGGAAAAACTACAACAACAACTGACTTGATCTTCATGCTTTTGTTAACTCGAGGGTGGCAACGTGCAGGACACTCACAAATACAGTAGGCTGTAATACGGTAGTAGACCTATAGAGGCCCCTCCAGACCTCTCAGAAAACTCTTAAATTGGTGGTTCAGTGGTAGAGCGGGAGGTGTTGGTTCCATTCCCAGCCAATGCAACCTTTTAACAAATAAAAGCATCATTTATGTGTGCAGAAATGATGATTTTGGAGTTTTTTTGTACATCTAAATGCTAGATGTGACTTTTGTGAAAGAGACCATCAAACCACTGCTCATCATTTTGGCATTATCTGCAAGACTTTAAATGGTCATGCAGTGGTCAAAACAGTCTGCAATACATACTAATTATTATATGCACATGCTATGTAATGCATGCAATGTGCACCCACTGATTCTCCACTATCACTTCTAGAGTTTTTGTACAGAAGACAAGACAAGAATGTGCTTTATGATCAGCTCTGGTGACTATAACACACACATACACAATAAATCAGTTCCCGTCAACAGGGTACCAACAATGATTGTGATTGTCTGTGTGTACAAATGCTTGCCCTGTGTGTGTGTGTGTGTGTGTGTGTGTGTGTGTGTGTGTGCGTGCACAGAGAGAAAGCCACTCTGTTTGATAACATCCACCACCTCCCTCACCACTCCCTCACACATACTAATATGCACACACTTACACCCCCCCCCCACACACACACACACACACACACACACACACACACACACACACACACACACACACACACACACACACACACACGTGCCTCGTGCACTCACAACTAGACAGATTGAGCTGTAGCTGATCTGAGAGCTCTACCAGGAATGCACGGACACACATCAAGATGCAGCTAGACGTATTAGCGGAGCTTGTCAAGCTTTTGCAAGAGCAATGAGGAGCGATGGAAGGAGGGGGATATGTTGGTGGTGGAGGTGGTGGTGTTGGTGGAAGGGGAGGGGGTGGGGGCTTGTTCCCATGGAAACTGTGCAGTCAGCACATCTGTACGTGTTATGCGCTGTCCTCTCTCATCGGCATCCCGCGGCCTCTCCCCTCCACAGCTGGACATGACAGCATGCGCTCACATGTATAAGACGCATACACTCACGCAACAACACTGCCCTGACCCCGTTGCCATAGTGACCATAGAGCCCTCAACCCATAGGATGTTATCTTAGTGTATGGAAAAAAAATGCATATCTGTGTGTGTGTGTGTGTGTGTGTGTGTGTGTGTGAGACAGAGACCAGACATCCACACAAGTTGCTGCTGGCACTGAGCAACTGTCCTGCTCTCTCTGTTTCATCACCAGATTTTGCCCTCCTTTATTCTCTCTCTCTCTCTCCCTCACCCCTTCTCTCTTTCTCCCTCTCTCTCTCTCTCTCTCTCCTTCTCTTCCCCACTGTCTTTTTCCTTCTCTCTCTCTCCATCTCTCGCCCCCTCTCCCTCCAAGCATGAGGAGAATCAATATGTTTTCAATTTGCAGCAGAGCCTTCATCCTCTGCATCCTAATCAGGCTCCACTGGCCCTTTAACGTCCAGAGAGAGAGAGAGAGAGAGAGAGAGAGAGAGAGAGAGAGAGAGAGAGAGAGAGAGAGAGAGAGAGAGAGAGAGAGAGGGTAAAGGCGGACTTCAAGTAAAGGACATTTCTAATAAACTGCTACTGTACGATGTTCAAGTCAGGATCAGTGGAGCGAAAGCTGAAGAATGTTTCTCTACTGTCTCACTGCCGGCTGTATGATGCCTAAATCCTGACGTCACGTCCGGGTTATCCAAACTTCTGTAACTCATTGCAAAATCTCACTGAAGGTTATTTCACTGGAATTTCCATTTGCCAAGAAAAATGAGTATTGACGACTAATTTGTTCACTCAAAATAACTCCAGATCCCAAAGCCCAAAGATGACCATGTGCATACTGTAGCGTGTTTTATTTTATCCAGGATGTTCTTTTCTAAGGTCTAATGTCAGCTGGTGGGTGCATTACAACTAAACATCCACCGATCTGATGTTTTGTTTTACATGTATTCTGTATTTTTTGTTTGTTCCTGTGGCTGCTATGACTGATTATCATTATTATCTTATCTCTTTGTGCCTCTAAGGCAAATTAAGCAGGCTGGTCTCATACACCGTTAATAGCTATACCTACAAAAACTATAATTTGTGTATATCCCATGGAATAAATTCAGATGTAATCCACATAATTGTGAACGAGGAAGCATAAACAGGTGGATGGGTCCAGCAAACACAGGGCTTTCATCCAGATGACCACTGCTGGTGTCTCATGTTTACGATCCATTTCCGCTGTATAAACGTAGTAGCTTTAAGCCCGACCACATTTCCAAAACCTGAATGTAGTGGTTTTGTTGCATTGTTACATGACATTGTTATGTTATTACGTTATTATCTGAACACAAACCATGATCTTGTGTCTAACCATAACCAGGTAGTAAATTGCCTGAACCTACCCGATTTTTCACAATGGTAACCACGTGGCATTGTCCGTTTTTTAAAGTGTGACACAAAACTGATAAAAAACGTATTTATTGGTTCAGAATCGTCAGGAATCAACATAGGCCTATCTGTGGTTTGCAGAAATATCTAATGCCAATATTTTTTCTGGCAATTGATGGTCCAAAAGTAATTAATGAACAGAGAAGCTTTTACTTCTGGAGCCTAATAACTGCTCCCACTCTATAGGACATGAACAGACGTCAGAAAGAGAGAGAGAAAATGGAAACAGCTGAGGGTGAAAAAAAGGAGAAATCTTGATGGAGCTCTTGTCTTTCTCCCTCTGCTCTCCTCTGCCCCCATTAACACCGACTTCTGAGGAGGGAGGGCCACCTTGGGAGCTCCCTCGCTCCCCCAGGAGACGCGAGGAGGGAGGAGTTCACCTCTGTAACAGCAGGGTCTGGGAGACAATACCTTGGAGGACTGAAAATCCACAGCAATTAGCCCGTCTCTCATCATCCTTATTCCTGCACTTATCTGCTTATTTAAATTGCACCCGGTTTCTTTAGAAGGAGACATACTCTGACCTACAGTCTTGACCTTGAATATGAGGCTTTATAGAGGTGACTCTTCATCTGTAGAAATCCTCCGCATTTTAACTGTATCTGCGGTTTTCAGCCAAAGAGTCAGGAGGTTGACAAGATATTATAAAATACTGACTATGTAGGAGTTTCAGCTTTATAAGTTAAGTCAAGTAAGTTTTACTTGAAGTGCAATATCACAAATTTGCCTCAAAGGGCTTTACAAACGGTACAGCATCGACCTACGACACTTCATCCAGCCCAGTCGCACAGCGGTTAGTGAAATAGTCATGAAATCTGAAGTATTGATTTGTGTACACAGACATGAACTTTTTTCATGTTGGTCGGCACAAAATCAACAAACGCAGCGTAGGCAGGAGATCACGATGGATAGGTAGGTCTAAAAACGCAGGACTTCACCCAGGAGACCAGCGTTCGTGTCCTGTGTGAAACTTTATTTGTAGCATAACTCCCGTACTTAATTATGGCACTTCTGGCGTTACTTTGACCTAAACCACGATCTTTTCCTAAACCTAGCTGAAGCGGAAATTGACGCGTGTCATGTGTTGCTGGACATTTGCAGGAAAACATAGACACACACACAAAAAAATACATTGCTGAAAGTCGTGCTGAATCACAAAAAATTCAAAATTCATGTTTATGCAGTCAGATAGATTAAATTATGTGACTATTTCATGAATGTTAACGTTACAAACTGGATTTTGACCAAAATATTGCGTAATTATGGGTAAGTGTTGTGATGCTATGACACCAACACTCTACATTATCAACGCTATGTTGACTGGTGTTTTTGCTTTTTTGTGAACTAAAGATTATTATACTACTTTAAGTATACACTTAGGACATTGTGGATACATTTTTTTTTCATTTGAAATTCATAAAGGTGAGTTTCTTGCCATTTCTCTCTCTGTATGAAAGTGTTCATCGGTGGTTAAGAACTGGCTAATGGCGCATGAATGACATGATGATTTTGTAAGTCGTTTTGTGGGCAGTATCAACAGCGTTCTTGCTTTCGGCATGTCTCTTCACACCACGTGGTCTGTACTGGCTGCAATGCAAATGCATCTATAGGAATACGCGGCGCTCAGAGCCAGTGGATGGGTCCAATAAACACATGGCTTTCAACCAGGATACCAGTGTTTGTGTTACATAAGTGACGTGTTTTCCACACTTATGTTACACGTTGTGTAGGTACATAACCATGTTTATTTGACAGTAACAACGCAGCGTTAAATGATGTGAAAAGCCTTAAATGCATTTTCATGCCCTTAGAATGCTGTTATACACCTGAGGTCATGTTGGAGCTGCAGTTACGAGTGATTTTCACTGCAGAAGAACGCTGAGTAAGAATACGGGAATGAGTATGATCGAATTACTGGAGGGCCAAAGGACTCAAACACATACAAGGTGAATGACCAAAAAAAACATAAAGAAAAAGAAAAGTTCGGTGATGAAATGGTTTCATGCAAAAGTAAAATCACAAGCAGGACAGTGCTCCAATTAAATTGTTAATTCATGCATGGATGTTTCAGGCATGAATAAACAAGTATGCAGTTTGCACACTTTATTTTTGCTTTTGAGGATTCAGAAGCCTTCTACAAATACTGTGTTGATGCATTATTTATCTAATGCAAATGAATCATGAAAGGAGGTCAGGAGGCCATCCCTTTAGTTAAGGTAAGAAATGCTGAAGATACCGGCAGTAGTAGAAAATTAAAATTACACTTTCTGAATTCAGACCGCAACAGATAATTTGTATGTGTGTGATTTGACACTGAAATGATATTTTGCCTGTTCTCTAATAAACCAATACATTTTGAATAAATGATCAAAGCTGTAGTGCAGCATTTTATGCTCTTTAACAAAGACCATATTTCTCATACTCTCATTTCTGTGAGTACAGCGAGCATGTTGCTGTTTACCCCTCTGGTAACAGCTTTTGATAACAGCGAAAATTTATTCTGACGGGGTCAGCTAATGTGAAACCCAAATTGGAATAAACTAGACTTAGAACAAAGCTGCAGCATGTAAAACATAAGATCGCAAAATAATAAGAGCTTCAGGTTTGTGCTGCATGGGAATGTAAGAGATTCACCATAAACTCTGACCCGTTTTATTTCAGTGTTCAGGCTGCCTGTTGTCTCAGTGATCGTTGTAATTTGTTGAGGGTAATTATAGTAATGTCTGAGAATGAATGTGGACATGAGTTATTTAAATGGCTCCACTTTTATGTTTCCACTGTAAATTAAGAGGAAACCATTCCAGTGGAAAAGCAGAGCAAAACCAAAATTCCCCTTTATGTTTTTTTCCTCCAAGCAACAGTAAATGAGATAATCATGGACTTCTTTACATTTTTCCATTGTTCTCCCTCTGAAAACAATGAGTTTGTCCTCCATCATGTGCTGCCACGACGTGACTGCAGCATGACGTGCTCTCAAACATGTACAGTACTCAAAGCCATACACTTCCTTTCTTTGCTCCTCTCTTATCTGCCGTCATCCTCCCTCCACGCTGCTAATTCACCAGCGCACCGCCTTCCTCTGCCTGGCTGTGACTTTGCTGGTGGCGCCGGAGCAGAGCGGACGAGAACTTTCGAAGTAGGCCAGGTTGCAGCAGGTAACGCAGAGTCATTCATGCAGACTGGAAGCTTGAAATGAGAGCGAGAGGAACAGGACACCCTGGATCGCCCTCAGGCAACCAGGAGGAGAGAGAGGAAGAGGGAGGGAAAGGGGGAAGGCTGAGGGAGGACTGCTTGGGAGTTCGACAGAGAAAGACTGAAGTGAGAAAGAGAGCAAAGAAAGGAAGACAGAAGAGAATGGAGCCAAATTAGCCTAAATTAGCAGCCCAGTTGCACATTAGTTTATTAAATAGTTTATTTAATGCATTTGATTCTTGTACATAAACACAAATTTAACACAATTGTTTTCAATTTGTATATAATCCAAGTAACTGTGAATCGGGAAGTATGAACTCACACCACGTAGGGAGGAGGTCCGAGTGGACAAGTGGGTTAGAAACACTGGACTTTCACCCAGGAGGCTGCTTATCATGTCCACATGAAACCACAAGTCAACATTGATTTATTTGTTATGTAACTTCTGTACTGAAGTTACAGCATTTCCAGTGTTATTTAACCCTAATTTGCGATCTTTTCCTAAACCAAACTAAGTAGTTTTGTTGCCTAAACCTAATCAAGTCTATCATTTCTTAAATCTAACTAAGTAGTTTTATTGCCTAAACCTAACCAAATTGGTCTTTTCCAAAACCTAAGTAGTTTGCTGCCTAAGCCTAACTAAGTTGATTTATTCCTAACTCTAAATAAGGAGTTTTATTTTGAAAAGACTGGAGTAGAAATTGACACGTGTGTCATGTGTTGCTGGGCGTTCATGGGAAAAAGCAAAAAGTGGTTGAAAGTTCGAGGCTGTGAACGTGAATAATTTCATAACTATTTCACGAAGTGCCGTCAGACTGTGTTGAAAATAGACCTGCACAAATAAGACTCTTGTTTAATTGTCTGTAAGTTCTGTTGTTGTGTCACTTTGTGTATAAAGTACTTCAAAATTAAAATGCCGTGCACATGCTGATGCATCCACCTTCTGCCAGCTCACACTCATTCTTACAGAAATGCTGAGAAAGCAGTAGTTTAACGACATGGTTAAACCCATCGATGCCGGAGCACGTTGGTAACCACATAACCACATAACTGCAGCGTCCTGGGTTTGATTCCAACCGTGGGACCTCTGATCCTCCTTACACCTCCTGTTATACCTCACTCTCTGCCCTGTTTTCAGTCTGTGCTGTTATGTGTCTCAAAAGGTGAAAAAAATGGCAAAAGCATGTATGTCAGCAGAATTCAGTTTAATTGAATGGAATCCCTGTGATTGGTGCTTTGGGTCACAGATGTTTTCTGGTTGTATGGCATCTCATCACAGCAGCTTTGTCACTCCCCTTGGTGTCACTTTATTTTTCAAAACCACTATATTTAGGTTTAGGAAAAACAACATGCTTTGGCTTAAAAGCACTGTGTTTGTACAGTGAAAATGACACTGAACATTGTGATCACGCGACATAAACAAACAGCTGTTTGTGACATAAAGCACGTGACACGAACAACGACCTACTGGATGAAAGCCTTGTGTTTGTTGGACTCATCCACCTCCCACATTTAAACTACGTAACCACACTCCTGGTGCACTTTCCCCGAGCGCTTAGTGTTGCAGCAGATAGGTTTACATGGTAGTTAATGGATTGTCCAGTGTGTTTCATACCGCCACTAAAAGGCGTCTTGTGCAGCGTGTCTCACTGACGGTCATGACTCCATGGTAGTGACCTCTCAGGCATATTAACACCTTATAAAGTTGTTGTGTTGAACAGTATTTTCACAACCACAGACACAGAGAAACTTTAGCAGTTATTTGGGTGGTGACAAATGTAAGTCCAATATTTACTCTCTCTTCAGTTGTGGTTTGGTCTCCACAACACATAAAGGAAATATTTCAACAATGCAAAATGTTCCTGCTGTTAGGTGCTGCATACTGTACGTCATAGGTGTCAAACTGGGGTATAATTATAATCCGCAACATGATATCAAATGTCTATTAGAGTTGGCCCACCGGTATATAGCGCATGAACCACTAATGCTACAAATCCCAGAATGCTCTGGTAATGGGAATATGAGCAACCTCATATTACCACTCATCACTAGAAAATTTAAGCAACATTTATTCACCATGTAAAGGACCAAAGAAACAAAGAATAGAGCATAAAAAGACATTATGATATGAAACACCACGACAAGTACAAGGACCTGGACATAAACCAGGAAGCTCTGATGCCACTGATGTATCTTTTATTTGAAATCTGATTTCTTGTGTTCATAATATTAAGGTTCACAGATTTGATGTTTAAGCAAAGCTAAAGTTTGTTTCCATATGACAAAGTTCATTATACACTGTATATACAGTGTATAAAACATTTACAGATGTGGTCAATTGTTCAATAAATATCGAGTCTGGCCTGCGACTTAGTCCCAGTTTATTTTTTGGCCCTCTGTGTATTTCAGTTTGACACCCCTGCTGTATGTAGTGCAGTGGGTTTATCACAGCAGTGTTTTTCTTTGAAAACAACTGTGGCTGGAAACTACACTGAACCTAAACAGTAAAGTTGCAGGACATAAAACCAAAACAAAGGGCTGAAAGATGCTAAAACGCTCTGTAGAGCTGAGGGAACAGGCCTTTCTCACAGCAGGCGTTTTGACTTGTCATAGCAGGAAAAGCACTGGTGTTACTAATAAGAGTAACGATGGCTCTGTGATAGTGACAGAATGCATCATACCAGGACCCTGAAATCACAGCAGCTAGATTGAATTCAGTCATCTTTAACTGCATCATTACCACCATTGGCGTAAAATGAACCAGTTATCCCGTTAGGGGTCGTGGGGGGGCTGGAGCCGATCCCAGCTGACATAGGGCGAAGGCGGGGTTCACCCTGGACAGGTCTCCAGTCCATCGCAGGGCACATATAGACAGACAACCATTCATGCTCACATCATGTTTGTGCATGTGTGTGTTTGGGTCTGCATGTACCGTGTATAAGTTAACAACAGAGGGTAAATTGAATTTCCCAAGGGGGAAAAAAAGGGCTATCTTTCTTCTTCTTCTTCTTCATCCACACCTACGGGCAATTTAGAGTCATCAATTAACCTAAATTGCATGTTTTTGGACTGTGGGAGGAAGCTGGAGTACCCGGAGAAAACCCACGCTTACAAGGAGAGAACCTGCAAACTCCACACAGAAGAGTCCCAAGCTGGATTTGAACCTGCGACCCTCTTGCTGTGAGTCGAGAGTGATAACCACTACACCACTGTGCAGCCCGTTGGCATAAAATAAGTTCTGTTATTTAAGTTGCAGATGTAAATTAGAATAACTGAACGTTGACTTGAGGTTTAAGATAAGATAAGATAAGATATTCCTTTATTGGTCCCACAGTGGGGAAATTCACACATTACAGCAGATGCACATGGGACACGAACAGCACTGTGTTTGTTTAACTCAGCCGTCCCCCCCGACGTCCTCCCTACGTTCGCTGCCACTTTCATCAAAAACATATTTGTTACGCATAAAAAATAAATGTCGAACACATACGTTACCGTCCAAAAGACAAAGTACTTTCATTGTGTGAGAATAGGCTTAACAGTGCTTACAAAAAAAAAAAAAAAATGAATGTCTCTTAGGAAATAGCAGGTCTAGCCTAAATGTACCAAAAGAAACACTTGAAACATGGACACAGAAGTTTTGTGCAGATTCATACAACTTTTTTTTTTTCTGGCAAAGGACATAAAAGCATATTGGTATAAAGCTCTATATTTTGATAGATATTTAGTGCTGCACTGAATATGTTGCCGGGCAAAGTGTAAAAGAGCATCTTAGGAAAACACCCAAACAACGAACTGCAGGCGTGTCATCGGCACACGGCCTGTGCAGAGGATTTTGTGGCTCTGCTCTGGTCTCCGGCCATCAGTAACCAGAGTGCAGCAGGGACTTGAGGCTGTGGCTGGATGAGAGGAGGAGGAGGAGCAGAGTAGAATGTTAAACATGTCCTCTAGACCCCAGAGGAGGAGGAGGGAGGGCGGCCAACATGGCAGACTGTTCTCTCTCTGCCTTACTCTTCGTCTCTCTGTTTCTATCCCTTTCCGCTGATTTCGCTCACTTTCTTCCTCCCACTCTATCTGCAGCTTCCTCTCTTCTTTGGAGAGCTCTTGTGTCTTTCATTTGGAAGCTGTTCACATCGATCAGTCTTTCCAGAATCTTCAGATTTAGTTTTGTCATTGTAATTCACTCAGTGTATGAAATGTTATTAGGCTAAAGGATTTGCGTCACTGAATGAGGTAATATTAATTTGGAGAAATTAATCATGGTCTTTCAGAATGATTGATTGAGTGCAATATCATATAACTTTGCTGTACTTTTTTGGAGCACTTAAACACCCTCAGTTAACAAATCTTACAGAACTAGATTAGACTAGATTCTCCCTCAGTTAATGCAAATTGTAACAGCACTAAACATTTACAGAGGAACTTCTTCCAACAAGTAAGCATACAAAGTTACTGTGAGGAGCTTTTAACTGGTTGCTTACTCGTCAGATTCTGTGCAAAATCAGATGAAATCACGCAGGTTCACAAGAAACTCCTTCAACTCAGACTATAATGGGGCGTCTGTAAGCGACCGACCCAGATCCGGCTTCTTTGCTGCATTCGACCTGCAGTTGGAGCTCCAGCGAGAGGGGGAGAGGTCCGTTCCCAGAAGCAGCGGAGCAGAGCTTCGCCTCGCTGTTCTGCTGGGAGCCATCACCGTGCTGCTGGAGGCCCAGGCCGAACAGCTGGTCCCGGTGGAGGGAAGGGAGGCGCAGGAGAACCAGGACTGAGTGGGGCAGACCGTCAGACCCTGCTACAGCAAAAGCTGAGGTTTGTTGAAGGGAATCTGGGAGTCTCAGAAACACTACTGACAAAATCAAAGTCACTAATTAACACATCATCAACACATCTTTGTTGTTTAGTCCGACAACAAAAAACTAATGCAGTGACTTCCTGGAGGCTTGTCATCTCTGTGAGGTTACCAGGTAACCAGCCAAACTCTAGGAAGTCACTGCACCCAGCCAAGAATAGTCATAACCCCTTGTTATAATATGATACGTAAATTAGTGCACTCTAGGATGGAGCCAGACTAGCTGTTTCCCTCTGATTAGTCTTTATGCTAAGCTAACCATACCATCTGGTTGTTAAGACACGTCTGGTATTGATCATATCAGTGTATATGGGCGGCTGTAGCTCAGAGGGTACGGCAGGTTGTCCACCAATTGGAAGGTCACACTCCTGAGGGCTGTGCCATCAGTGTGTGAATGAGTATTTAGATTAGACCCTGATGGGCAAAGTTGGCACCTTGCATGGCAGCCTCTGATATCCGTGTATGAATGTGTGAATGCTGACATGTAGTGTAAAGCACTTTGGGGGGTCGGAAGACTAGAAAAGCACTATATAAATTTAATAAGTGCATAAACCAAAATGTCAAAGTGTTCTCTCCAGTTCCTTTACCAAAGCAGGGTCTTCACTGCTGCATTGATAAGGTTAATAAACATACATTTCAACCTAATAATCTGATGCAGGGATGAGTTTGTATTTGTAAGATGGAGAAATTCATGAGTAAAAACAACCCATGAGCAAAAGCAAGAAGTACACTGTGCATCTCATCACCCACAAATGGTGCAAGCAGCTGTAGGCCAATCGGTGACAAGACAGAGCCTCCCTCATTACATCCACATCAGACTACTGCTGCAGCAGTTATGGCCTTTCAAAGTTTGAAGTTTTGACATTTAATTACAGCATCCCCAACAGGCAACTTAGTGTAATTTCAAAATGCCAAAATCCATTGTTCCAAGTTTTTTCAGCAGTGGACCAGCAATGTCTGTGCAGGCATCCCCTGAAACACGTTGGATGGATGTACGGGTGAACTAACAGGCTGCCTCCTCTTGGCTTCCTCGTTTATACATTCATTCTGAGTCTCCTGAATCTCTTTTTCAGGCCAGAAGCATTTGCAGACTTGTAGCTGTAGTGAACAATTTTCCATATCAGAAGCTGCAAATGGCAGTGAGAGATACCCGTGAAAAATCTTCACTATGGTACCTAGAAATCATGAAGGGTCGTGTAGCAATCGCACCTCCTCTGTGAGGTAGCGTTAGTGCTGTATAGCCCACAGCCACATTGCTGCTACATGTGTAGGACGTGAGCTCCATGCGCCTGAAACGCCATCTAATCTGACAGATTTGATTTACTGCTGCCAGTATGCTTAAGAATAGGTTTTGGCTGATTGTAAATCAGATCATGTTGGTATGTAGTAAATACCGTTCAGGACCAGCTCGTTAAGTTTTAAATATTTGGATGGGAATACCTGGATGGATATCTACAGGTATGTTGTCCAAGTTAAACTGCTGACTTTACACCTAAAGTTCAGTTTACTTATCCTGGGACTACTCAGTCTGATAAATGATAGTTGCTGTGGCTCTAAAAATAACCCTGATGACGTCACAGCCTGCATTACAAACTGGGAGGGTTTAATGAAAGATGCTGCCAACTTGCATTACGAAGTCTGTGCACACACACATTACCTACAAAAAGTAATGCACTGAAATTTGTGTGTATCCCACAAAATCATTTTGTATTTAATAAACCAGGAAGTATAAAGGAGCAAGAAACAATGCAACATCAGTAAGTCGTGGTGGAGGGCTGAAAACTACACCAGACCTGCCAGAATGTCTCCCGTGTGAAACCAGAAGGCAACGTTGATTAATTAGTCACATAACTTCTATACTTAAGTTATGTCACCTCTGTAGTTATATAACCCAAACCACAACCTTTTCCTGAAACTAAGTAGTAAAACTAAAAGTACACTAAGTAAAGGTCCTGTTCAAACCCCCAGGAAGAGCGCCAGTGGTTGACACCTGTTCTTAGTGGCCAAACACTGGTACTACAACTTTCATGTCCGTCACGTGTCCCTCTGAACCTAAGCGGGTCATTTTTTGGGGGGGTGAATCAACATCCCAGAACAAACACATGAATAGCCCTTATTTAAATCGGTAGGCCCTAAGAGTTGAAAAATGAACTAATAGCTGAATCCAGAGTTATTTTCCCTCCTCCGTTCATGTGACTGACACCCAGACCAATGCTGGAACAAGGGCGGGTGGAGTTAGCAAGCCAACAGCGTGACCCCGTGACCGAGCCATGTGATAGAGCGGGTGCTGCTGCGCCGTTTTGGCTTCATGCGCCACTGAGCAACTTTCACAGGAATGAACGGGGCCCCGCCTCCAACGCTGCATCCAGTTCTCTTTTATACATCTGTGGTCCTGAGTTTGGCCTTTTTTTGTGATTAAGACTACCAACACTTTACATAAATGTGAGTCACATCAGCAGTGTTGATATCTGCTAAAACTTACATACAGTGTAACTTAGTTGGTTCCCATTTCTGCAATCAAACATCCCTTTATCCACGGCCAAGAAGAGAAACGAGCAGTGATCGATTAAAACGCATAAACCCGATGCATCCATGAACAAGAAATCACTATTATTGTCGCTTGCTAGTAGAGAATAGAACATAAACAGTTCCTGCTGCCTCTACGCCAGCCTGCTGCACTCAGTGTCTGTGTGTTTGTGTGTGTGTGCATCTGTGTCTACATCCCTGGCAATCCCCATGAAAACACCATGTGGCCACAGAGCAGCCTATCACAAGACGGAGACAGTTGCCGTGCTCCTGGATCCAGCGAGGGAGCTGTCCGTTTCAGCACCACGACGAGGCAGCGGCAGTAACCATGGTGCACTGTGAGGAGGAACAGGATGTGACTAATGAAACATAAACAAACAAACAAGATGAGAACATTTTTCACACAAACCTCAGAATATATTATGTGAATAATGAATAAATGTACAGAATGTGTCAGGTCACATACAATATGCAGATTAGGTCATTAACATGCCAGGTACTGTGGTCTAGTTCCACCTATGTGCACATCATTTGCATGCATAACTAAATAATATTTGGAAACTCCAAGCAAATGAATTAATTCTACTGTATAATGTTTGGAAAATGTGTCTAAATATAATATTTTCAGTGACAGAATCATTGTTTTGTGTGCGTGTCGAGGGGATATGAAACATATGACAGAGTCAAACATACAGAGAGCATGGGTCACTGAGCTTTACAGCCTAACCCATCTATTTCTGCTGAACTCGTCTCAGCCCTTAAGTGCTCGTTCAGGTGTTTTACACTCGCTGCTCACCCCCTTCATCACTGGTGTCTCATGTCTCCCCTGCCACCAGGAAATTAAAACACACATCAGTCTGCTGGAAAATAATAACCAGCTGACAATAGCGTGAACGTCGTTCTCTGTAGAGGTCAGAGGTCGGCGGGCCGCCAAAGGGATTCAATTTTTTTAAGCATCACTCATCAGATTCCTTTTTATTTAGGGCAGCCACATTGTAAAAACGATCTTTGTTCTGCATTCAGGCCTTATTTTAACAAGGCCATCCAGGTCAGGTTCATTCCACAATTAAAAACATACCAACAGTATTTACTGGGCTTATTACAATATATTTAGATTCTTAAACTTAACATTTGATAGTTAAACAGATGGTTCTATATGTCTGTTTTTTGAGCTAACGATGCTAAATACAGGGCAGATCCAGAATATTCATGGGGCACTTAAAGTATATCGTTATTTGAATGTACTGTTGATTTCCAGCTCAGGAATTCCCATCAGAGTGAGTAAATATTGTCCTCTCTCATCGCTCTCATCCTCAGCCTCTTATCCGGGGTCGGGTCACGGGGGCAACAGCTCCAGTTGGGAACCCCAAACTTCCCTTTCCTGGGCCACATTAAGCAGCTCTGACTGGGGGATCCAGAGGCCTTCCCAGTTCCTAGTCCTGGGTCTTCCCAATAAATATTGTAGGAAAGATAATTGAACTGCTAACTCAGTAAATGAAACATGAACTCAGATGGGGACGTTTGACTGAGGGTGCTCATTTCTGTAGTTTCACCTGTCATGGATATTACATAATGTTTCCTTGCTTTGCCTTCAGCACACTGGAAAGGATATCAAGGATTCTCCAAACAAGTTGCCTCACCAGGAAGCCACATGTGCTTTTCTTCAGAGAAATGAAAAACTGAGATTCAGCAGATGAACTGACTTGTTGAAAAGGATTTTTTGTTGTTTTTTGCAGTGCGCTTGTTTTTGCGTAAAGTGCTGCTGCTGCGCACGGAACACCCCCCTCCTCCGCCTCCTCTTCCTCCTCCTCTCTCTCTCTTCCTCGCTCTCTGGTTGTGTCGATTTTTTTCATCCGCTGCTTCTAACCATCATCCACCCCCTCCTCCTCCTCTCCTCTCTCCACTTCTATCTCAGCTCTGCGAAGAAGAAAACGAGGAAACCAGGATTGATGTGTTGCTCGGCTTGAAATTTTTACCTTTTTTGTTTTGCGCACACAATCCCCGCGCCTGACAGCCTTGCCAAACAAACAAAACACTGGTTTTGGTGATTTCTGATGGTTTTCATGTGATGACAGTAAGCGGCTGTGTGTGCTGGTTGTGCTCCGGTTGGCCGTGATTTAACCGTCTAGGATCGTTTGGATGCTGGAGGAAGAGGCTCTGACGCCCCGGGAAGCTTCATCCACCCCCCCACGTCCTCCTCATTCCAGCGACCGGCTGCATGACCGGTGATGCTCGGCCTCTCCGCCTGGATGCGCCCCTCTCTCCGCGGTGTGCCGTCGGTACCGCTGCCTGTATCCCCCTATAGCAGATTTCCACTGTCGCTGGAGAAAGGTCTAGGGACCACATATGGAAACTGGGGATCAGAATTTTAGGAAAAAGGAAGACTAAGCAGGCTGTCGTTTGGTTTTCTTAACTTAATATTTTTTCTTCCTCTTTTAGGCTTGATTTTTTTTTCTTTGGGAGAGAGGGGGTAATCGTCCCTGGTTGGTTTATTTCTCTTCATCTCTGAAGGAATGGCTGGTTTTCATGGCAGTCATGGTACCGGCTGATTATTTGGCATTATTTATCAGTCTGTCCTTGATTTTGGGGGAGCGCTTGGTTCTTCTGGTTTGAATTTGTTCTTTCATTTCTTTCAGCACATGCAGTCCTTATTTTTTTTTTTCTCATCATATTCTGGGCCCTGCCTGTCTGTCTTGCCTGTTTCCCATCACCCTTTTTCCCACAGAATACATGTGATTCTTCAGAGATGAGCCTCCATAACTCACTGATCCACTGGGGAACATCAAGGTAGTCAGATCTCATCCTGAAAGGTGTCATCATCTGTTGGAGGTCTCGGCTTTTTGCCTTCTTTTTGGGGCCATTTTAAATATACCAGGCTGCCAACTGTGTTAGTCTTAACCACCCTCCACCCCCACACCCCCATGTTCCTTCATCCCTTTTCAGTATGAATTAATTCACACTGTGTGCATGTGTGTGTTCATCCGTGCACAGGTGTGTGTGAGTGAAAGTTTAGCTCTGTGAGTGTGTGTGTGTGTGTGTGTGAGAGAGAGTAACAGTGTAGGCTGTGTGTGACGGCCCATGTGGGAAAAATTAAGCACTACATGCACATTACTCCATACATCACCGTCGAAGCTGTGAGGATTGTAATAGCTGCTTTAGTCGGCTCAGAAAGCCAAACTGAGGCCTGAGACGACCACAGAGAAACAGAGCAAAATCCTCCATCTTCTCATTATCTTGGCCTTTTTCAGAGTTTGACGTTTAGAGGCCTTCCAACTCGACAAACTAGGCCTAGATCCCAGACCAGGTCTCTTGTGGGATCTGCTAGAAGCCTGTGTTTTTAGGTCAACATTTTTTTTTCCAGAGTAGGGCAACTTACTGCCACTTGAGGACTAGAATTTAGAAACCTTTGTAGCTGAGGGTTCTGTCGTCCTCGCCAAAGTCTGTTTGACCCGTCTGTTGGGCCAAACAGCCAAACCACCACCCTCATCTTGATTTTTCACTTGGCTGTTGTTCCACCCCAAAACCAACCATACGATTTCCCCCGAGCTCCCCTAATTCCCCCGCCCCCCCAGCCGCCCCCCGCTACCGTCGTCCACCCGACGCCGCCCACCCCCCGTTTTCCGAGCTGGCGTGGCGACACAAACTCACAAATATTTACTTCCTGTACATCAAGAGGAAAGGGGGCCCCCCTTTCGTGGAATGCGGCAACATGGGTGTGTTTGATCGCGGAGTTCAGATGCTGCTGACCACGGTGGGGGCCTTCGCCGCCTTCAGCCTTATGACCATCGCCGTGGGGACAGACTACTGGCTGTACTCACGCGGCGTCTGCAAGATCAAGAGCACCAACGAGAACGAGACCAGCAAGAAGAACGAGGAGGTGATGACGCACTCGGGCCTCTGGAGGACCTGCTGCCTGGAAGGTACTGAATAAGCCACATGTATATATACTGTGTATACATGCACAGATACACCAACAACACCAACAACACCACCACCCCACTCAGGGAGAACGATTCCTACATGCCCACACACGCATCTACAGAGTCCTGCATTCGCTCTCACATGCCCACACTGTTCTGTATGTACTCTGCATCCGATACTACACATGAAAACGCTCCCTCTGCTCTATCCATCTATCTATCTATCTATCTATCTATCTATCTATCTATCTATCCTGTCTCACAGTAGTTTGTAAAATAGTCACAAAATCTAATTTAATTTGATTAGTGTACACAGACACTAATTTCAGTTTTTCTTCATGATGCTCAGCGCAACTTTCAACATATTTTTCGTGCATCTTCCTATGAATGTCCAGCAACACTTGTGTCAATTTCCAGTCTTTTTCAAATGAAACTACTTACTTAGGTTTAGGAAAAAACACTTGGTTAGGCTTAAGCTACAAAACTACTCAGGTTTAGGAAAAGATTGCGGCTTGGGTTAAAATAATTCAGAAAGTGGCGTTACTTATGTACGGAAGTTACGTGACAAAAGCTACTAGTTAGCTTCAGGAACAGATCATGGTTTGGGTTAAAATGACTCCACAAGTGCTGTAATTCAAATACAGAAGATTCATGACAAATCAACACTGACTTCTGGTCTCATACGGGACACAAACACTCGTCTCTTGGGCGAAAAACTTGTGGTTTTGACCCACTGGTCACCTCGACCTCCCCCGATGTGGAGTTTGCCACTCTCTGTATTTTGCAGGTCACAATTATGTGGATTACATACAAACTGATTTTGTACTGAACATCATAAAAAAAAATAGTTGATGTACATGAATCAATACATTACGTTTTGTGATAATGCCTGGGCTGATCTATCTATCTGTCTTTCATAATGATTTATTTTACTTATAAAATTGCAGCATTCTTCATATTTACTATGGCGTTGGAAGCCTTACCTATACTGTTGAAATGTTGAGCGATGGATGCAGCTTCTTCCCAACAGGTGATCTGGATGAAGCTACCCAACAAAAGGTGTTTGGTTGCTTTCCTTTGTCCAGGGTTTGGGTTGTCATTTCGATCCGACACGGCCAGTGTACAGACTGGCCTTTTAACTGTCCCGGCAGCTCGGCTCATTAGCACACTGCCACACCGGACCCCAAAGGACACACGTGGTCCAGCCCAGTCCTGCTGTAAGCTTGCAACTGTTGTCGTTTTACATTCTGTTGAAAGGAAAAAATATGTAAAATGTGACGTTTATCCTCACGATGGGCTGATAAATGTTTCCAGTCTGTATTTAGACAGGTGAACAGGCACACTATCTTCATTTTCTATAATAAAAATATATATATTTTACTTTCTTTTGAGTAAATCTCTCCTCTCTGTGGCAGATGGATATACCGGTGCCACATGCCGGCATTCTTCTGGGTATGTTGTTTGTATGTTGCATGGGACAAAGAATTTTATCCCCTATTTCTGATAGAGGACACACATTGTGATCCAGACATTGAAGCTGGGGTCTGACTGCACCACATGGGGTCTTGGTCAGAACCCGTACCTGGTTTTATGGGTGTTTACAGGTTAAAAAAAAATGTTCATGTTTCTCTTTGGGCTTGTGGCAAAAATTACATATATGTTAGAACGTTTTGAGTTAAAATCTGGACAGCTGCATCTGCATTTGAAATGGAGACAAGTTCAAATGTGGCATCAGCTGATTTTTCCCTGCTTAACATACGTATCATTGAAACATGTGGACTGAGAAAAGTGTTGGGTGTGTGTACGAGAGAGAGAGATGATATGAAGGAAAATAAGTAGTCCTGTAGTGTGAGTATACTATATTAATGCAGATGAAGAATAGTGAGATGCGTCTTTATGCGTGGATTTTTCCTGTGATTAGCCTTAACTTCAGTCTCTGATTCCAACCTTAGCATCATACATATACTGTAAGTGTCCTGAGCCTCAACATATAAAAGAAGAGCGGTCCCTGCAGAGGGTCAGGACATGCTCATACCTACACCACGCCTTTGAGATCCATCTTCATCCTGAATCACATACTAACGCTGCCCCAGATTCACCCGATCCACAGGACAAAGCTGTGGGCTGATGGCACCTTTTCAGTGCATTTGTGGTATTTCTCCCATGATTCAGTTGGCCATCTTTCAGCGATTGTCACAAGAAGAGATGCTGTCTTGTCACGTTAAATGTGGGTTTATGAGGGAAGGACGGAGAGATAGATAAAAACACAGTGTAAGTTTGACTCAGCGACCTGTATGTCAGATGTTGTCCAGATTCCAACTTGGAGCCAACAGGTTTATGTACGAACTAATGCTCATGTAAACACATGGAAATGAAGATCTATTGCTGGGTACAGACTACGACCCAGAGGACAGCCAGTGACGCAGTCATGTGGGAAAGAACGATAGCCAATAGAGAACCAAGCAGACTGAGGAACGAAGGACAACCACCACTGTTATATGACTAATGCATTAGGAGTTATTAAGCTTGTCGCGTTAGTCGGTTTTACTGCACAGTGGTCAGTACATTACGTACCCACCACCCCCCACTGGGTTTAGCTCAGAAATGGAGGACCAAGTTGTTTATTTAATGTGTCTCCATTGAATTTTCAGTACAAAGTAAAAACTAACATCTCGGATTCTTCCAGCCCGTCGTCCTCCATGTTTTTTTTTTTTTTTTTTACACTAAAGTCTTGTTTGATTGCGGGATGTTTTGCAAAGTTTCTGTTTATTTTAGTGGGGACTCTTGTTGTTGATGAATGAATCTATTAGTGTGTGTTGAGCTGTTTTGGTCAAATCTCTCCACACGCTGTAGGAACAAAACGGTTAAATTCCTCCTAACATGTCGTTATGTGTGAGCTCGCTCACATTTTCAACATCGGTTAAGATTTGAAAAATCTTTTAGTGTGAGCCATCCTTAAATGGCTGTTGTGGAATGACACACGTTGCTGAGTCAACACTCTTTAGTTTGATGTATGTCATAATTAGCATCTACCTATTACTCATGTACTGTGTGTGTTTGCATGTACTCAGGCATATCTTGTTGTGTCTTGTTGTGGCGTGACTCTCATTGTCACTTTGGCTGATCCTGTCGCACGTCTGGTCATTAAAATATATCTTCAGAGAAAGCAGAACGTGTAATAGTTTAATCTCTTTACAACATGCTAACCAAATTTACTGATCTGATATTTTACAGAAAAATGAGCAAAAGTTGGAGGAGTTCAAGCAAAGCAACACTTGTCTCTTTGTCACAAACGTCTCTTTGTCAGGGAGAACTAGTGTCAACGTAATGTCAAGTCACTTATCTTAAAATGAAATAAAACTCCTTAACTCACACAAAAATGGTGATCACATCACTCCGCAGTCATTACAGAACTGCTACATTACATAATGTTGTCTTCTCGCAGCAGTCTCGTCACACGTTGTTGTCAGTTAAACTCCCCATCTATGCTCACATTTGACTTTTTAGCGAATGTTTTCTGCTGATAACGGGGCCGACAGCTTCACGAGTGCAGGTGAAGCTGAAATATTATAACAGACAGAAGGCTGTTTAAATAAGTCTCACATCACCACATTCAGTATTTCTACAAAATCAGATACTATACTGTATTATTTGTCATTATTTATTCAAACAGCAGTTTTACAATTGGCTTTTACAGTTTAACTGATGCTTTCGAAGCTTTGTGGAGGCCTCTGATGTTTTGAAGAGGTCGGGCCTTGACACAGTTGTCATGTTTCCATGCACAATGCACAATTCATATTAGAAAGCAGCAACATTTGACACAACTTTCTGAATTGAGCAAAAATGTTTTTACGCTCGCTTGAGGTGGGTTTTTTGTCGACACATAGCTGATGCTCTAAATGGGACATGGAAACACTGCCGAATAAATTCTGATGAAACGAACATTTAAGTCACATCTTCAGCTGTTTCTGCCGTCGGCGTCTTTGTGGATTTTCCCATAATGTATGAATGCTTGTCCTCGTCTCCGGTTAACAAGAAACATGTCCAGGACTAGCTGACATGAAAGATTCAAAATTGCTCTATTAAAACAAATTCCTCAAGATATATTATTTTTGCATTTTTCTCTCGTAGATCGTTAGATCGCCCAGTCAACTTTTTTTTTTCAGGTCACAACCTCTTCTTCTCTTCCTCTGTTTACTGGCAGATTACAGCCAAGCGTAGCCTATAGCGCCAACCACTGACCACACTACACTGTAGCTTACTGGCTCTAAACCAGTTCACGGAAACAAGTCTACTTTGCATTTCTATTTTTTTTTTTGCGACAAAAGTTTGCGTAAATCCATTTGACAGTTGAATGGAAACACGACTAGTGATGTCTTAACTATTTCATTGTTGAATGAAAAGGAAATGACGTCCAGGTTTTTGCTGTTAATGTCCACATCTGTGAGCAGCTTCAGAACGTCCATCACGTCTTATACACACTTGTGATAACAACAGTATGATGTTGGCAGGTGTCATCTAGTCTATGACATGAAATAGTCGTTATGAAAGTCAAACTGTAGAAAGAGCAGCAGAAACGCAGCTAAACACGCAGCAGGTGTGAACAAGTGAATCACAGCTGTGAGATAACGCAGCCGCCACGCGCTTATCAGTCAACATATACAACACAATACTTTCAGTTTCACACGGGACACGAACACGGGTCTCTTGGTTGAAAGTCCTGTGTTTGTTTGACCATCCACCACCTCTCCCACCCGCCCTGAGTGGACTCTCATGCTTTTAACACTACTTCACTTGTGCTGACCGTTGAATAACGGCATGGATGGGTTTGCATTGGAGTTAGCTGAAAGCCCGGGTCGTCACCTGCTGAGAGGGGTCGGCCGAACGGCGGTATTTGACAAATCGGGAGTGACAACGGATTGAATGACCATCATTTTCTATGAGAAAGAAAAAAAAAAAAAATGTTGAGCTCATCTAAATGAATTGTTCTGTATTTTGTGTTCACGTTCTGTTCGTCCTGCGTCATCATCAGCTTTCTCAATGATTAGCTGGTTTTATTTGAAATCACCTCAGAAGAAGACTTGCTTCACATCCTGCTTTTTCCAGCTCTGTTAAAAATGTGTTGCACGTGTGATAAAAGCTACCTGTGATCAACCATGTGACCACATTATGTAATGATATTAAAGACAAGGTCACGGGAGTGCACTCATTGCTGGAAACGATGCAGACACTGGTTTGTTGTGAGTTTATGGACAAAATGTGTGGATTTATTTAAGTCATGAAATCTTGGCAGAGGTTGCGAAATTGTGTCAAATCACCGACACATTTTGTCGATGTGAATGCAGCCACGCTGACTCACTCCATGTGATATGCTTATTTTCCCCGCTAAGTGGCTTTACTTTTCACACTCTAAGCTCGCTCGGTGTCCTTGGCACCGGAGATTTGAAATGGTTAAGAGCAGAGAGGAATCTGAGAGAGATCCAGCTCTCTCTCTCTCTCTCTCTCTCTCTCTCTCTCTCTCTCTCTCTCTGTGTGCTTCGCCTTCAGAGCTACAGTTGCTTTATAGCTGCATGGTGCAGAGAAGAGAACGAGAGAGAGAGGAATTGGGAGGTGTTGAGAAAAGAGAAAATAAAAGAGGGAGAAAAAAGAACAAGAGAGAGAAAGAGCAGGCAGCCGTGGTTTTCTGTCACACCCCCTCAGGCGTCCTGTGCTATCTTTAACACACAGGCCTACGTTCTATCTAACCTATCTTGCCCTGGCTTTTAACACAATACGTCACAGTGTGTGCTTTTATTTTAACGCTCGGGACATGATGTATTAGCAGATACTGCTGACTGACTGACTGTCATCACAGCGACATGGTAGCATCACAAAACAGGAAAGATCACACATGACAGTTTCATGTTGAGTTCCTTAGAGCGGATTTCATGCTTAGGCCTGTATTCAAATGTAATGGTGTTTGTGTGTGTGTGTGTGTGTGTGTGTGTTAGTGTGTGTGTGTGTGTGTGTGAGGCAGGCTGTCTCAGAGTGCATTACGGCGATGACATTAATTATGCTAATAGCCATCAGCTCCGTTAGCTTTGCAGTGCTGATCATCAACAGAGCCTCTCCACGCTGCCTCTTTATCTAAAGCTCCAGCTACTGATACGCCAGGAGAGGGAGTAACTAATAACATGGAGTCAGATTACAGAGAATAACGCACACCGCCTTTTTATCTAAGCTGGGGATGGGGAGCACAAATGGCATGTAATCTGATTACTGAGCTAATGTGGTTGGAAATAAATCATAAGATCTCAACGAGACGTGTTGTAGGTAGAGATGGGGACGAGCAAATTACATGAGATCTGATCTCAAAAAACCCACACACATTGGTGCTTCATCTGAGGCTTCATTACTCGATATCAGTGACGATTACAAGCAGATTTATTCGAAAGTCAACTCATTATATGAGATGAAATGATAGTTCTGTTAACATTGTTCAAATTACAGTCTACACTTGTCACAATGCAAATAATGACCTTTCATTTTGTCCTTTTCTGATGGCTTCTCAGTCTCTCAGATAATGACCATTAACCCTCTGAGACCCACAATAAACCCATTTTTGTCTTTTTAGGGGGGTCCAGGGGGTCTTTAGGGGGAGATAGCAGATAACAGTAGACGTCACACAGAAGTGGTGAACATCATCTGAAAGCTGGAAACCTGAAGATTAATCTGAGAAGCTGCTCAGCACTGTGTGAGAAGTTATTTGAGTCATAAATCAGAAACAAACATTATTTAAGTAATAAATTAATTTAATCATAATTAACATTATGACTGTATATTATTGTGATTCCTATGCCCTATTATGTCTCATACACTACACTGTTCCAACAGTTTTTGGGTTGATACCATTTGTTACACAGATTCGATGCTAAATTTAACCATTTTTTACTACCCAAGAATTGATTAAATGTTAAACAGCTTTAGAGTTGTTTCGTGTGCATGTAATTCAGAATTAGAGCCTGCTTGTTGTGAAAGGAAACGTATTATGGACCAGTCATTAGGTTTTGATAAGCTGCACCCGTTCTGACATTGTCTTACCTACAGAGATTCACCACCTTTAATGTTTGTTAAATTCACAACAAAGTTGGATTTATAAGCAGAATATGAGTCAAAAGTAAGAAATATCCTGCTGTGTGAAAGACCTGAGAAATTAAAGGTGAAACAGCCTCCATGAACAAAATGATTATAGGTTAGCCCTGAAAGGCAGAAAGACTTTCCGTTTTTCCAAAACAACAACTGAATACGTAGACACACCAAAAGACAAAACTTTGTTTGTATGTAAGGGTTAGGGTTAGGGTTAAGGGTTAGGGTTATGGGTCCCTGTTATGGGTTAGGGTTAGAGGTTAGGGTTAGGGGCTGAGGTTAGGCTTAGAGGGTTAGGGTTAGGGTTATGGTTAGAGGGTTAGGGTTAGGGGTTAGGTTTTAGGGTTAGGGGTTAGGGTTAGGCTTAGAGGGTTAGGGTTAGGGTTATGGTTAGAGGGTTAGGGTTAGGGGTTAGGTTTTAGGGTTAGGGGTTAGGGTTAGGCTTAGAGGGTTAGGGTTAGGGTTATGGTTAGAGGGTTAGGGTTAGAGGGTTAGGGTTAGGGGTAAAGGGTTAGGGTTAAAGTGTTAAGGTTATGGGTCCCTGTTATGGGTTAGGGTTAGGGGTTAGGGTTAGGGGCTGAGGTTAGGCTTAGAGGGTTAGGGTTAGGGTTATGGTTAGAGGGTTAGGGTTAGGGTTATGGTTAGAGGGTTAGGGTTAGGGGTTAGGTTTTAGGGTTAGGGGTTAGGGGTTAGGGTTAGGCTTAGAGGGTTAGGGTTAGGGTTATGGTTAGAGGGTTAGGGTTAGGGGTTAGGTTTTAGGGTTAGGGGTTCGGGTTAGGCTTAGAGGGTTAGGGTTAGGGTTAGGGTTATGGATAGAGGGTTAGGGTTAGGGTGAGGGTTAGGGTTAGGGTTAAAGGGTTAAGGTTATGGGTCCCTGTTATGGGTTAGGAGGTAGGAGATTAGGGTTCGGTTTAGGGGAGTTAGGGGTTAGGGTTAGTGTGTTCGTTTTAGTGTGTGTAGAGGGTTAGGGTTAGAGGGTTAGGGTTAGGGTTATGGTTAGAGGGTGAAGGTTAAAGGGTTAGGGTTAGGGTTAGGGTTAGAGGGTGAGGGTTAAAGGGTTAAGGTTATGGGTCCCTGTTATGGGTTAGGGTTAGGGGTTATGGTTAGAGATTAGGGTTCGGTTTAGGGGAGTTAGGGGTTAGGGTTAGTGTGTTAGTTTTAGTGTGTGTAGAGGGTTAGGGTTAGAGGGTTAGGGTTAGAGGGTTAGGGTTAGGGTTAGAGGGTGAGGGTTAAAGGGTTAAGGTTATGGGTCCCTGTTATGGGTTAGAGTTAGGGGTTATGGTTAGATTAGGGTTCGGTTTAGGGGAGTTAGGGGTTAGGGTTAGTGTGTTAGTTTTAGTATGTGTAGAGTGTTAGACCTCATGATGTACTAATGTGATCCAAAGTGAAATACAACTGATGCTTCCTGTAATTCCTGTAAGATCATGATGATTTCAATCTGTTCTCTCTGGGGTTCATCGTCCCTCGTTAGCATTTCACAGTCTGCAACCAACACCTATTCAGTATTTGATCTGAATCATAATGTTAATGGTTGATCACCAAAGACCTGTGGCATGAAAAGACTCTCTCCCCTGAACTGACAAAATTTGAAATGCAGATCAGTGAACATTTGGAGGTGAACCCCATCACTATAAAGTATTAGTTTCAGTTCAAGAGACCAATTTTAAGGAGAACAAAATGTCAGATCCTTCCGTCGAAATGCTAAAAGATGTAACTCTGTATTTACGGTGTGTTATGGAGGAGTGCTGGGTAAGGAAATCAGAGCCATTGTTCTGCCTCTGCACTGAGGCTGGCAAACAGTCAGCATCCAGCAGCGCTCTGTGGGCGTGCTGCTGTTGATACTGTAATAGAAGTGACTGTCGGGTCACGGCAGCTGTCAAACCTCAGCCGTCGATGTGCTGCAGCCGCCCAACTCCTGGAGACTCAACAAAAAACTATTAGAAAGGATTTTTAGCTTCATAACATATTTACATGAAAATATCTTTATCATGTGATACACAAGCCCACCAGTGTTCCTGTTGTTATACTACACATTATTTCCTGAAAATCACATCACGTGACCATTATTGGAAAAACTGTAATACATGTTTGGTTCTACAACATCCATTTCTAGCTTTCAGTTTCTAGCTTTAATTTAGCTTTGCTAACATGGCTTCAGGGATGGCAATTGATTGTATTAATAGCAGAAAAACAGAAAAAGTATTTGTTTTGCTTGTTCGTCTGGGAGGATAAAAAGGCCTACTGTCCATGCAGCTGCTGGTGGAAATACTGTAGGAACCACATTAATTATCCTCAGAGTTTTACTGCAAATACTTTATCTTACATTAACCCCTTAATATGCAGTTTTCCCATGTAAGGGAATCTTATTCCAACCTGTCTGACTGTCTCAAGTGTTCACTGAAGTAACATGATGTTTATATATAAATATTAAATATATGAAGGGTTCAATCACAAAAACAGATTTGTTTTTATTTGATTTTGATTTGATAATTTTTATAATCCAGGGAATGTCAAACTAGTGTTAGGTTGTTTTGATATTTAGCCCTAATTAAAAAAAAAAAAACTTAAATATTTTTTAAATGTGCATTGAAGGGACTAGCAGTCAAACTAGTGTTGATTTATTCTTTGTAAGAATGACTTTTATCTATTTTTTTGGTTTGTTGTGTTGTTTTTTCACATTATATACACTATATTCTCTATTCTTGTGCATGATTTTATCAAAATTTACCCAAAACTGAACTTAATATATTTTGAATTTTTGAGAACTTTTTGGATCAACTAGAATTTAAAATAAACAACAGAGATGAAACAAACAAGTAGGAACCAAAAATAGGTGTTTATAACAACAATTTACAATATACAATGTCTGAATAAGAGTCAGCCTATGAATCTGGCTGAAGTGCAGAGTTGAAAATCGCTGTGACACTGACAACATTACAGACAAAACAGATACGTTACGCTGCAGTTTTAAACCTAAAACAGAACAGACAGCGTGACAATGACTTACACAAAGGAAGCAACGTGTCCACAGTATAAACGTTAGGTAAACTTTGAAAGAGTCAACGTGTTTTTAAACTACGGTTTGTAAGATATGTCAGGAAAAGTTTTCCTACAAATGTCAATTTCTACTCCAGTCTTTTCAAAATAAACTTCTATCTTCATAGGAAACAACTTAGTTTGGGTTAGGCAACAAAACCACTTAGTTCTGATTAGGGAAAGATCAACTTGGTAAGGTTTAGGCAAGAAAATGTAGGATTGGCAACAAAACTACTGAGGCAGTGTGAGGAAAAGATCACGGATTGGTTTGAAATAACACCAGAAGTGACATTAATAAGTACGAACATTACGTGACAAATAAATCAACGTTGACTTCAGGTTTTACATGGGACAAGAACGCCCTTCTCCAGTCGGTTACTTTTTGACCCAGCGATTTACCCCAGCCTCTCCCTACACAGCGATCGCTGCTATTTATACTTGTTCTCAATTACGTGGATTACATGTGAATTAATTTTGTGGGATATATACGAATTACGGTGCATTTTCGTTTCGTAGATATAGCTACAACCGATGGAGAGGACTGACTGAGTACATTTCACACAACACAGTCTGACAGCAGTTCGGTAAATAGTCACAACACTTAATCTGTTTTACTCGTGTACATAGACACGAATTTCCCTTTTTTTCCGTGACGATTTTCAACAACTTATTTCTTGTGCATTTTCCTACAAACGTCCAGCAACATGTGACACACCTGTCAATTTCTGCTCGTCTTGTCAAAATAAAACTAATTACTGTAGTTAGGTTTATGAAAAGATCATTTGTGGGTTAAGATAACACTGGAAGTACTGTACAGAAGTTACGTGACAACTTCGTGGTCTTCTGGGTCAAAGTCTGCTTTAAATACTTCCCGGTTCACAATTACATATATGTATTTAATATCCGTATATTTGTGCTCATGACGGCATACTCTTGTATAAAAGTGCACATATCACAGTCCTCCATCCAGCAGCCATCCAGTCTGCCCCAGTTGGATTCACTCAGTGTTCCTGTCATCCTGGATGGATGGCCCCGTGTCGGTGGTCCAGCTGTGGAGGCTGGCTCCAGAGATCCAGCCTGTCGTGGACTTCCATGATGGATCTTGCCCCAGGACAGTCTCTCGTTCCTGGGCACAGACCAGAGCTGCCCCAGGGGCCCCCAGCCTTGACAGGTGGAGCTCAGCAGGCTCTAAATGCTGCGATTAATCTCCATCGCGGGTTTGAGAGCGAGTGAGGTGTGTGACAGGAGATATGTTTGTGGGAATGAGGTGTGAGTGTGTGAGAGTGTCGCTGCTCTCTGTGTCTGTTTGTACCAGCATTCAATTTTAGCTTTCATCACACTCAAAATCATTTTGTTACTGAAGACATCTGAACCTCTTGAACCTCTTGAAAATCTCCCCACAGTTCATATTGTCCATCTGAGCTGTAGTGCCCTAGATTGACAGAACACGTTGTCCTCTGTGGCTGGAAAAAACGACCTTTGGGCTTATGAAACCTTTTTTATGTAAAACCCATTAGACAAGTTGCAAATTCACAATTGTTAGTTGTGGCACAGTGTTCAGCCGTGGCAGGTACTGTGCATGTTTTAGAGGTTTCCTCATGACAGCTGTGATGGAAGTAGACCATTTATGATTAGAGTCGTCACAATAATCGCTATATTGCAATTGCTATTGACAAGCCAAACTCTGGGGGTGGCAAGCATCCGCCACAACAGCTGTATTGAAGTTTTTCCTGTTTTTGAATTCTTTGTATCAGGAGTGAGGTGCATTTTAAACGATGCTACGAACTGCAGCAGTGTGACGAGGCGTTAAGCGTCTGTTCTGCGCGTGTTGCAAAACTAAGGTGTTTCTTTTCTGGTCACTGAGGGTTGACTCTTCATCCAGAGCCAGCGCTCTACCTTGTGCCGACATTTTTACATTCGCAGATATTCACTATAATAGCAGCCAGATGCAACTGAAGTGCCTCAGCTGAAAAAAACAGTGTCTCATTGCCTTTCTGAAATGGTCACTTTTTTCCATTTAATATATAGGCTGTGGCCTAATAATAAAGGTTATTTATACAGCACTAAAATCTGAATAAATTAAGTAATTTGCAAAAACAAATAATTTTGCATATTGTGCTGTTGAGCCAATCATTGTCACTGCAGGAGAAATTCCTTAAGTGCATGGAAAGGTGATGTTTAAGTCGAGTCAGTGTTATTGAGCCTTTGTAGAGAAAGATGAGTCAGACACTGTAGTGATTTGGGTGAATGGTTTAGGAGATTTATTTTTAAATTGGATGCAACAACACTAGTACAGTGGTAGTAGTACATTAGTCATATTAGTGAAGTGAAGGAAGTTTTCAGCAGCGATCAAACAACTCGTGTTCAGTCTGCTTCAAATGAGTCACACCTGTGAGAAGGGTTTACCTGGCTGGTAGATTAGACAGACCTGTAAAAGTAAAACAGAGCAGATGTTGGGATGCAGTCATTATCTAGCAGGTTTTCCTTATTCTTTTCCATCCATAGCAAAAGTAAACTCACTTTTTTTATTTGATGTTATTTTTGTATTTGCTTTAAAAAACTTTATTTTCTTTTGAAACATTTCCAGAGAAAGTTGTATTTTGACTGTAATTATTTAATGCATAATGAACAGAATTAAAAGACAAATAAAAACAAAGAATTTGCAAGCAACAAAGTAAAATATCACAAAATAAAACATCAAGTCAGAAATCAGAAATATTTAACAACTGTCCTTGAAAAACAAATTAGGATTAATACCATATATTATATTATTAACTGTTAATTTTGACTAATGTAAAGCTGGAGGCGTTGTGTCAGACAGCAGTATCATGTTAAGTCATATCACGTTAATGATTGAACATGTGATCAGTTTGGCTCTTTTTACAGTATATACACATCATACTGCATTTATTATCTTCTCAAGCGGTGGTTAATGACCGTCTCCTCATTAGCTAATTAATGCAGTCACTCCAGCTTCCATTTACAGCAGCTCTCCTTTTCCTCTTTCATGGCAGTGTGGGGTGTCTAAGGCCACATGGCACCGCGTAACTATGGCGATTCAGCGCTCTGTTGGCGGCACAAGGCCGCCTGTCAAACGGGCATCAAGGCCTCTCAATCAAAGAGGCTGTTTACGAGCACTCGCACGCCACCTGGGACTGACACCCACTCTGCTCGGCCCCACGGGACGGACATCCATCACACACTCAGAGTATCCACAGCACATTTACATGTAGGAACATGCACACACATACTGTAGGTAAACAGGTGTAGTAGGGATGCCAGGACACAGGTGTTTAACATGTTAAATGTAAGCTCAGCAAACACACACAACATGTATCACATGGTTGTTTATCACTCTGAGTATTATGATCCAGATTAAAAATACATAAACATGTTCTGTTATTCAAAGAAGAAAAAAAAATCTGATGATTGTGCTTCGTTTCTAAGCACTAAACTAAATGTTAGCGGGTCCAAAATATATGTATGGAAATGTGACTGTGATGCTGGTATATATTAATTTATCTTTTCATGGTATATATGGACATATACTGTATAAACTAGGGCTGTCGATAGACTGAAATATTAAATATCTTAATCGTAATTCATTGCAACTACACAATGGTGCAGCGGTTAGTGCAAGAGGGTCGCAGGTTCGAATCTGGCTTTGGGCTCTTCTGTGTGGAGTTTGCATGTTCTCCATGTGTTTACATGGGTTTTCTCCGGGTTCTCCGGCTTCCTCCCACAGTCCAAAGACATGCAGGTTCATTGATGATGTTGTCTGTCTCTATGTGATGGACTGCCAACCTGTTCAGGGTGAACCCCACCAGAGACAGCTGGGATCAGCTTCAGCCTCCCCACGACCCCTCACAGGATAACTGGTTGAAGATGGATGGTTAAACATGGGAGTGGGCAAATATATTGCTTTACTAAAATGTATACAGTGAGTATATTTATAATTGGAAATCAATTAACAACATAAAACAATGACAAATATCATCCAGAAACCCTCACAGGGACTGACTTTAGCATTTTGGTAGATGGTACTTGAGGCTTTCATCCAGGAGACCGCTGTTCATGACCTGTGTTTCACTGTTTGTATCGTACTTTAGTTCTTTTCTAAACCTAACTATAGTGGCTTTGTTGCTTAATCCTAAAGTGGTGGTAAGCATAGCTAGAGACGCCAAGAGGAGTGACGATTCGGGATGAGAATATGTTGCTATTCATTCATTAATTTTGAGGATTTTTACAGACCTGAAGAGATAAAAGATAGGAGTTTTACGCAGGAAAAAATAAATTAGAGACGATGTAAAGAAGCATATACTACATCACTTTGTGTAACAGGGGTATTTCTCCTTCCTTTAGTTATCTTGTGGCTGTTCTGATGAACCCCCTCTCTTGCAGCGTAGTAACAGAATGTCATGTGCTGTGTTTCACAGGAGTGACCGGCGTTTTACCGTAGTAACAGTATGTCACGTTCTTTGTTTTACAGTATAGTAGGTTTAGTGTGGTGTAGCAGAGAGCTGTTGGCACCTCCACACAGTCTGTTTAACGCCTGGTGGGAGAGGTGCTGACAGGCCCAACTGCTTCCTAATCCTGCAGACATCAGGAGCCAAAGGGAATGACCAGGGAGCCCGGTGTGAGCGTATGAGCAATATGTATGTACAGTATGTCTCCTTCTGATTGATGACATGATGATCTGATTGACACACTGCTGATTGCATTTTGGTACCTTTGATTAAATCACTTGTGCGGTCGTCTGACAACAGAAACAGAACAATATAGAAACACTTTACTCTGTAAGACAAAGAAGTACATATATCAGCCATCTTTGTTTAATTAAAGGGTCTATTGATGTCGCTCGCCAAATCGATGCCACCAGAGCCTCAGTGTGAATGCAGGGTAAATCCGCTTCTGCTGCACTGTGGAGTTAAGTCTTAATAACATATGGTCAAACTGATGGAGTAGCAATGTTGCATGAGTCAGAAACACAGTGTCATACACATTGTGTGTTTCTAATCTCACTACGGCTGCATTCGACATCGCCTATTTCTCAGTAGTATGCAATATAAAACGGGTTAAGTGATTTATTTTGCAGTATACTAGACCAGGCTTTAGGAAGAGAGAGCACTCAATGAGCACATGGAGCAGCTGTTACAGCCCAGGTGAGCTCAATCAAGCTGACGACACTCTCTCGTCAGCCAATTGCTCGCCAGGGACGTCATACAATTAAGACAATGAAAGAGGTTTTTTTTAGTTGAGTGAATTTTATGCAATGTGGACAAAACCTGTGTCACAATGACTGAAGTTCCCGACTTGCCACATGTGAACATTTTCATGGGACCTGTTGTTTTTGCTGTGGTCAAAAAGAAATCAGCGTTGTGTTTCCACTTTCAATAGCAGCTGCTGTAGTGGATGTTGATTTGTGTAAGAAGGAAAAAGCTGAATGAGAGACTGAATTGAGTTACAGAAGCTAGTGGAACAGATGCTAGCTGTCTATAAATATACACAGTACATGTACACACAGCAAATAAACAAAAGTGCTTGAAGAAATATCATTTTCAGATGTTCTAGTTTGCTGATAGTGTTTGCATGTACATGTCGGGTAGCCTTATCAAGCTCTCCGTCGGGGAGAATCAGCAGGTGTACGTAGACGTCACAGAAACCCAGCAAGGTGTCAGGTCAGGGTTTCATGGTCGGCGTGGGATGAGTTTAGAGCTACGCGCCAGATGTGACTAAGTCACGGTGCAACATTAAGGAGGCTATGATGAACTGCTGGTCTGCAGCTATTCCTCAGTGTGTGACAGAGGCTGCATTTCTGAGGTTCCCTCATTTGGGAAACATCATATGCACCTCGAGTGTGTCGAGGAGAGACTCTGCATCACGTATCTGTATGTATTCATTTACTTCTACCTTTGTGAGGACTGAGACTTCGAGGGAGGCAGCAGAACAGGCAGGAAGAACCCAAATGGGCAGATATTTCATTAATTAAGTACCTCACAAAACTCCATACATGAGGAACGCAACAAAGCATAACCAACAAAACACAAGGTAAGGGAGGGAGATAACGACAGGTGAATCTCATCAAGGGGAAGGGGAAAAGGAAAAAAAGGGGGAAGAAAAAAGAGTCTAAAACCCACAGAGGCTAACAGTTTAACAAGTTAGCTAGTGGCTAACAAAATGCAAGAAATATAAAGACATAAGAGGAGGAGGAAGATGATGTCGTTGAGAATATCAACAACAATTTATGACTAAAATTACAATATACTGTACAATATTAACTTAATTATATTATTACTTAACTTCCATGGGCTCCACCATTTTTCACAACATGTACAGACACGTCACAAGTCATGAGGGGGCGTTCATATGGACCCAACTCTTAAACACAGTAAACAGAACCACATTTGACGGCACCAATAATTTTTCCAGATATTCCTGCAGGGTCAGCCATGTTAAGAGTGTTTTTTTACATCCCCAGTCGACTCAGAAGAGCATCCTGACCTGAAAGCACTGATTTAACATTGTGAATATTAAGCATGTTCAGCATTTACGATGGGACATCCAGTATCCTGTATGTGGGAAACCTGCGATGCCAACGTGAAAGCTCTACACAAGACGTCAACTCTGAGCTTTCAGAAACTTTCCACTCACGACATCACGAATACGACATGAGGGGGGTGTTCACATGGGACCAGCTCATAAATACAGTAAACATGACCACATTTGAAGGCACCGTAAGTTTATGAAGCGAAAACTAACAGAATATCAACCCCTAAAGACTGGACAAGGAAAGTAGGTAGATTACTATAATTAGTAGGTGAGTGTTTTGTCATATCCTCCAGCTTTTCTGATTTCAGTGCTACAGTCATGGAGCAAAGCAGGAAATGGTGTAGAGGAAGCAACTCCCAAAGAGATTAAAATAGGCCATTATTCAGATTTAACAATTTGTCACTGCGTAGCCTTTTGGGCATGTACAGGTTCTCCAGCTGGAGCCTCTAATGGTTTCATCTACATATATGAGTTGAGTGGTTGGTTCCAGCAATGCCCCAAATTTATTTTGAGCAAGAGAAAGTAGGACCTTTGTGTGTGATTCGGCTGTGTAAAATAGTCTTTCATGTGAAATCATGGATGCCCTGAAAACCTTGCTGGATTCCAAAGTGTTAAATGACTTTCTGCTGGTCTGTATGCACCTCATGTCTGCAGCAGTCCTCACCGATGGAGGACTGAACCACAGATACTGAGTCACACCGAGCTTTACAGTAAGTAGCTGGAGAGAGGATCAGTTACTGACACTTTTAACCACTCACTGATCAATTGCAGCTGCTAAATGACGCAGTAAAACACTGTGGTTGCAATGGGCAGGTGGTGTAACGCTGACATGGAGTGAAGTGCCGAAACACAGCTTGCGTGATCCGTTATTGCTGTTTGTTAAAGCTTCTTCATATCCTTATCTTGTTTTCAGTAGTCGTATAACAGAGAAAAAAACAACAACATGGTTTTCCCATTTACAGTCCTGTCTACATTCATATTCACCTGTTGTACTGAGACGTAAAGTGGAACTTTAATGTGTAAAGCACATCAGAGGAAACAAAGGCAGCCTGTAACATGGCGGTTTATTTTGTGAGCTAACTCAACTATTTTTTCGTGTAATTTTCTGAAGTAAAAGTTTGAAGCTTTCCATTTGGCAGGTTGGTTAAAAAATATTCTTGAACATCAGGAGAGCACACTTGTGTATATCCTCCTCTTTATGTCTTTGCCTTAAAAGCTTTAATAGTACAGGAAAAAAAACAGCTATCAAAGTATATTTGTGGTTCACCTGTTTCTGAAACTGCGTCGTTAACTATGTTTCAAGGGAAACATTTTCTCCTGAATTACGTTTGTTTCACGTATCACGTACCGATTCATCTCAGTTTACTTACGTACTGTCACCAATATCATCCCAAGTTTTATCTTAAATTTGTCATTAAGAAAGGTCTTAAGAAAAGTCTACGTCAGGTTCACGAGGTGTTCTTAAACACCATCGTCCTCGTGAACTGAAGGCGTGATTGAAACGTGCCAGGTGGTCCTAATTAGCAGGTAAACGCTCCCCATAGAGACACAGCACAGAAACTGAAACGGCCAGATTAAAGTGTAAAGAGATGGAGCACCAGCCAAACGTAAAATAAAAAACAACGTATAGTTCTGAAGTGGAGGTACATCTGCAGCGTCGTATTGATTGATTAGTGGATGTAAAATAACTCAAAGAAGATGCATACATAGGACGGCGTGTTTAGTTCAGTGTTGAAGTCTGAGTGTAATGTTTCTTTATTTTTAAGACTATGATGCTTTTGTAACCGGTGGACTTCTGTGTTGTGCGTTTGTGAACCTTATTTTATAAACATTTTATTATTTATATAAATCACAAAATACGTTTGTGAATTCTTCTGTGTGGATTAATTAAAAGTGAGACTGAGCTCTCTCCTTAATTACAATACATGACATACAAATGACACACAGAAACCAAGAAAGGCTCACTTATTGCATGCTTAACACCGTATGCATTATCGTAGCATTTATTTGCCTTTTCATGCGAACGTGTTGACTTGTCTATGAAACGCGGTGGTGTCAGCGAGCTGCGACTGTTTTACTGCAGCGAAGTGCAGCCAGTCGGTAAACGCCGACTTGTGTTACAAAGGATTTCTTCCCGCCTCAAACACATGAACACGCCTCCTGGTTGCAGAAAAATATCATTATTGTGGCAAACTGCACTTACTCACTGCCTGGTGGCAGAATAAGAAAAGAAAAGAAAACATAAATTCTACATAAATTTAAACTTAAAGATTAAAAAATGAAAATGAGAATATAAATGATGTGTGAAGTGGATGAATAAATTGTGGCATAAAATGACAGGTGAAAAGCCTAAAATGCATTATCATGACATGTGGATTGTACTTAAAATGACGCCTTCCCATGAGATCAGGTTGGACAAAACACAAGAGCGAGGAGGCTAAGACGAGGTTAAAACTCAAGCTCGAATGACTGATCGATGGGGCAACGAATCAGCTGATATATCTTATTATTATATCAGCTCAGAACAGATTTAGGATTTTGTGTTGGCCGATTAGTAAGAATTTTCAATAGAGAAAAGCAAAAGGTGGGTTTTGAGGTAATTCAGAAACTGAACACATCGCACTGACAAGTGTATTTTTCCGCTATGAAATGTCCTCTGCATTACGGATTTAGGTCACAGATAATAAATAATAATTAATTCAGGATCCTTATCAAACATGTTTGTTTACATCACGCGTTGATGCAAATGTGACTCGTAAAAATGAAAATTGGTCTTGGCCTCAATTTCATTATCAGTATATACAGTTTTAAAACAAATGTTGAGATGCAGCTGGCACCTGTTTTAAAGGTTCAGGTCAAAATGGTCAAAAACATCATTTCACTGATAAGATGTTTTTTATGAATATGTATCCCATTTAAAAGGTTTGTGTGTTGACTGTGAGAGAAACTCCACCGGCTGTGTTTTGCCCTCGCTGAGGAAGAAGCCGGTGCTTTAATATGCTCCTTGTGATATTAAATGAGAATTATTCTGCTAATTTTCCACTGCTGTTGAATTAGAAAGTGTTTTGAAGTTGTAGTGAAACACAGCTAAAGGCTGGCCTCTTGGTTTCAACATATTTATGGAACTAAATAGTTTATGAACTTCAGGAGGGCAAATATTTTTGTTTTTTTCAAAGCATTTTACTCTGCCCTCGCTTCATTCCTCTCTCGCTCCGGCGTTTGTTGAAGAATCAAAGATAATTTAGCCAGCAGAGGACAGAAGGGGGGAAGGAGAAAACCAGGTACACAGTTTTGGGCCTGATTCCCTCCAGTAATCATTAGCACAGCCAGGATTATTTTAATGGCTCTAACCCAGAGGTGTCAGACTCAGTTTGATCCGGGTCACAGCAGCATCGTGGTTCCCCTCAAAGGGCCGGTTGTAACTGTAAGACTATATAAATATATCTACTCTTGATCATATTACAAAATTGCCTCTGCATTTGATTATTATTAGTTTTAGTAATAATTTATTTAATAACAAGCTCTGAAAACAGAAGTCAAGGAAAAATAAATACAAACAAAATATTGTACAATTTATTTAATAAGTGAGTTCAGTAACAAAAACACATTTATTCATCAATATATCTGCATGTACGTAGACACAAATATACTGTATGTGGACACACACTCACATTTCTATGTTATTATAACATAAATCCATGAATTTATGAGAATCAGAAACCCTCATCCTTACTCATCCATCAAACATCAAAATAACTCTCAAGTCAGTAATAAAGGTCTTTTTTTATAAGATAAGATAAGATAAGATGAACCTTTATTAAGGGAATCCATTAGCTTAGTTTAACTTTGTGGTGGGAGTTGAGAGGGGCAGAACTCTCGTCCAACAGATCAATGAGCTCTGATCTAACGTTCAGTCTGTGGCGTATAAACTGTTATTGATCAACAGCTGATCAGCAGAGATCATGTGGTAGATGACAGTGGTGTGACAGTGTTTTACTGCCTCGTAGTAAAGAAGACAAACCGGCTGGTCTCCATTAACCACCAACATGGATCCTCTTTCTGTCCTTCCCTCTGCACCAACTTTTCTTTTCTTGGACATTTTGGTTCTATTCATATTATTTTACAACCTCATCACTCGGCGAGAGCGCCGCTGCTGGAAGCCGCTGATACTGAGACGTTTCAGTACACATATAAATAATTCGAGATGCATTGTGGGACATGTAGTTTAAGGACACCGTGCTTCTGTAAAGCAGCATAGAATTGTCTGATAAGCATGATATATTCTTTGCAAGCCTTCACTGGACACATAAAATGAGGTGGTGGGCCTAATTTGGCCCGCGGGCCTTGAGCTCTAATGATATGGTGCCTTCACATGTAACTCTGAACTTCTGTTACGTTACTGTCTGAGTCTAGAAGCCACCAGAGGCTAACAATTTAACAAACTAACTAGTAGGTAACATAATGAAGGATATGTAAAGACGTAATGACAGAGGAGAAAGATGAGCTTGTTGAGAATACCAACATTTTCCTCGGATATAATATAAAATAACCAAGAAAAACAACATATGACTAAAATTACAATATACTGTACAATATTAATTTATTATGCACTGATGAATGAACTTCCACCATTTCTCATAACATTAACAAACACATCACAAGTCGTGAACTCGGAGCTTTCAGAAACTTTCTACTGACGAGGTCGTGAATACGACATGAGGGGGGCGTTTAGCCCAACTCGAAAACACAGTAAACACGACCCCATTTGAAGGCACCATTAATATTTCCAGATATTCCTGCAGTGTCAGGTATGTTAACAGAGTTTTTTTTTACATCCCCGATCGACTCAGAAGTGCATCCTTACTGCACCCATTTCAAACTGCGATTATTAATCAGTATTTACGACGGGATATCCCCTTGTGTGTTGGAAACCTGCGATCCCACAGCGAAAACTCTACCAGAGAGGCCAGACACACAGCGACCCGACGTTAAAGATCGCAGTACGGACTCTACAAATGTCTAAATGTCCGGTGTAATCAGCACTGGTGTTGTCACAAGTTCATCAGCCGGTGGGAAACTGTCCTTACCGTCACATCCCGAGCTTCATGCATTTTCAGTACAAAGTAAAAACTAACATCGCTGATTCTTTCTGCCCGTCATCCGCCATGTTTGTTTACACTAAAGTCACATTTGATCACGAGAGATGGCTTTTTTTTTATCAGGACTCTTGCTGTTCACGTGTGGGTTCTCTCACATTTTCAACATCAGTAAAGATTTGAGAAATCGTTGAGCGTCAGCCTGCCTGATGACGAGAGAGGGATGGTGGAGGCGACTCGGTGGATCCAAACTCTGCAGCCATTGGCTTTTTCTTAAATGAAGGAGCAGAGGCGAGAGCTGCAGCGAGGCGCTACTCAGAATACTGGATGCTCCCTCCTCCCCTCCTCTCGTGTTCAATCCCTCCCACATTCTCGAGGAATCAATAGTCGCAAATTAATCATACTGCCCGGAGCGCTCAGAGAGGGACAGAGAGGTTTGCATGAAGACGGCGAAGCAGCAGCCGTGTGCATAATCACACCTTCAGTGCTTTGAGCCTGATTAGATGTTATTCATTGTTGTTTCACTTGTTTGGGGATGAGTAATCATTGTTGTCATGGCGATTGTTGTGGCGCCCCCGTTAGACATTCTTCATATCATTTCGGGGAGGAAATATATCTCGCCCAGCAGTCGGGAGATTTTAAAGCCACACCGACTCTGAGAAGAGCAGCTCTGCTCGCAGATATGAAAGTGTAAAAAAGTTTGTCTGGACTGGAAACATTTTCATAGGCGGAGCTGTTAAATGTGATGAAGATAAAATGATGTGAACCAGTTTATGAAATAAAACACTTTCATATTTGCAGGGGAGCAAATGCAAAGTTTTGCTTCACAGTTTAGACATGTTTGTTTTATATTTTTGTAAACTGAACACACATGGCCAATACACTTTCACACTATTATTTTTGATATTTATATTCTTTTTGTCTCTACATTTAATCCTTCATATTTTTTAATCTTTTTTATTGCAGTAGTTTTTAGCACAATAGTGTTCCACCCAGCATCTGACTAAATGTACGACTATGAGCAAATAAAACCTTTGCTGGTAATAAGAGCCATCAATGGTGTTGAATATTGTCATATTTTCTCATATTTTCAGAGTATATATTTTTTCCTTCTGCCTGGCTGTTAGCATTTATAGTATCTTTGCACTTTTAACATCCTCTAACTGATAAAAGGTAAATCCTGTCACTGCTTAAATTGGTTGAAACAATATTTTTGTTTTGACAACATCTGAGATCTAATTTTAGTAAAACTCGTTGTATTCGGAGGTCTCATCCAAGCTGCTGGACCGTCTTCGGTCTTTGTGTTTTGTTAATGGTCCTCTGTATTTTTGCTGACTGTCAGCACCTATTTCAAGGTTGATTAATCTATTGATTATTCAGTCAATAAATCTTTTAGTCTATAAAATGTCAAAAATAATGACAAATGTCTTCCACAATGTTCTACCAAGGACCAACGTGTTGACCAAGTAGTTATATCAAAACACTTTTACACAACAATTTCAGAATAAATTAACATTAAGAAATGCAAACAGGCATTTATCATTTATCAATGTGCACACACACACACACACACACACACACACACACACACACACACACACACACATTTCAAATATAAATTTGGAAATTTATAAAAATGCATCCACAGCCAAAATAAGTGTAATAAATGTAATGTATGCTTTAAGTCTGCAGCATCTTCTCAGTGGCGCAAAAGTTTTTTGCAGCTTTTTGCAATATTAATCCAGCTGCATCTCATCTGCATCATCCACTCACTCAAAACTGGGAAACTCAAATGTAATTTGCATTTTGCTTATTTCCTTAACTTCTGAGGAACCAAACGTTGAATGTAAATGAAGGCCTATTTCTGCATTGGCGTCACCATCCAGCCGTGGTTGTTGCATTGTGGTTCTTTCCTGTTTGGCTAGTTGTCACGTCCTCAGTAACATGGATTTCTTTGGACTTAAACCTGTAATAACTGATTATTTTGGCCATTTTGATGCAGTGAAAACATGTAAAAACAACACTGACATCATCTTTTAGCTTTTTAACTGAAAACAACTGGTGATGATGATGCAGAGTGATGCTGAAGAGTGAACTAAAGCAGCAGTTAGGTCACATTCATGTCATATTGTTCTCACATTGTCATTTGATATATTGTTTATTTTAGCGGTGCGTGGTGCACCGGTTTCACCATGACAGAGATACAACACCTGATAAAGGATGTCAAACCAACCGTTTCATCCCAGAACCTTGTACTTTTCTTTTCAGCGCCCATATTAACAGGTTAGAGCTGCAGAGCTGCCAATCAACCGATCATTTTCACCGTCATTTGGCTGAAAACTGCATGCATCACATTGAAAATTTAGGCGATACACGGCGAATCATGGTCCAACAGCCCGACGCCACGCTGGGTATTTACCAATGTAAATATGATATGATGTGAATTCAATAAATGTAAAGTAATTCCCAGTGTGGCTGTGATGAAGAGAGGTGAAAACACTTTGAAATAATAAAACAACAGTAGGCTAAATACACAATGTATTTTTTTCCTACTATTCTTTATTGCTGAGATCCAGGTTGCCTGACAGTCAGCTACAGTTCACTCACAACTGAAAACAACAGCATGACTGTTATTATTAACTCTGAATGAACATTTACATTATGGGACACCCTACTCCTCACAAAACACATGGAGGCCTATAGCTCGTTTTCAGTTTGGAGCCAATAATCACATCTGTTTTATTAAAGAAATAAAAAAAAAAAAAAAAAAAATCTAGTACTGTGACCCACCTGTAGTTTGTATACAAATATTGATTATAGCCTCAAATCAGCTACTAGTAAATGATCTTCAGACGTCAAACCTAGGTTACGCCGTACAACAAACACGCTGTACGTACCCGCTGTCTGACCAACCCTACACACACCCTGTGTTCCTCACACACACTTCCACAGCTCGCGTGACAGGATGTGTTGCTTTCTTTATCCAGGCTGCGAGCGTATGACTGACACGACCCCCCACAGCCCCAAACAACAAGTACTTCTTTTGCCTCAGGACACTTTTCAGTTGCATTATCACTACAGGAGAAATCATCTCCGTCCAGAAAACATCTGGGCGAGATGTCGAGACGGGAGAACTGGGGTGAGGAGGGAGGCAACGTATGGAAGGAAGGAAGGAAGAAAAACAAGAGGGAGATAGAGAGTTCGGGTAGGGAAAGAGAGGAAGAGAGGGATGGAACGAGGGGTGGAGAGAGGAAGGGAAACTGGGAGAAAGAGCAGATGGAGAGACAAACAGAATGAGGTAGCAGGAGAGAAGGAGTGAAAAGATGGGGATGAAGAAAAGTAGTGAAAAGGAGAAAGAGAAGAGGAAGATGGAGACAGGTAGACGTGTGCCAAACAACATCTGTGAAGGAGGGAGGAGGAGGACAGGTAGCTGTGGATGTGTACGGGAGAAAGCTTTCCAAACAACATCTGTAATGAGACCAACATCTGTAATGAGAGGAGAGGAAGAGGAGAGGAAGAGGAGGTCTTGGACTGTGCTGAGGTGACGACTGACGCTGCTGTGAGTGATTGTCAGTCGTGGTTCACGTTGTTGATGCAGCATCGTGACACTGGAAGCTCATAGACATGAACTCATGACCACAGGAGCATCAGCTGATGCGACCGACGCTTTCGTCTTATTTACTCTTCTGCTGATTTGGGAAAAAAAAACTGACTGAACTTGAGCTTTTTGGGAAACATCATCCATCACCGTGGCGATACCAGCTTCACTATTCATCCCATCGATCACTGTCCTTGCTAGCAATGCTTTCAGCTGTCTCACACATCGTCGTCTTCCCACTGCCACAACCAGAAAACAGTGCGGACTGTTTTTCTGACATCATTATGTTTTTACTGTATTTTTCAGGTCCTTACATGGCACCATTATATCATTTCAGATTTTCAGATTTCTTTCTTACATGTAAAGTCTCAGTTTCACAAACAATTGAATCAACAGAGATCGAGGCGGCTGCAGATTGGCTGCAAGACTCAGGGCATTATGGGAAACGCCTGGCCTTCGCCCGATCAAAGAGCTGATTGGCTCTTAGTTTTGACAGCAAACACCACATGTTGCAGAAAGTCTAAACTTTCTGTTTAATTGTAATATTTACCTCTAGATTGTTTATTGTCTATTAGTGTCTGTTGTGGGATGAAGGTTTCATCTGTTAAACGCATCTTATGTGGTCACTAATAATATCAATAACTATTATTATAAGTGCTTTACAAGATGGATATAAAAATATTAATTAAACATATATTTACAAACAAATACAAATAAATCCCAGTGTGCAAACTACAAGTAGCCTACAGATCAGATCTAACAGGATGTCACTTTTTCTGTGACTTCCTCTGAAGTCTTTGCTGGAAACGGCTGGAAACTGTCCGACTTGAGCCTCAGCGTGTGACTCAGAAGCAGCAGGGTGAGTCAAACCAAAGTTTAAAGTATGAAAATGAGAGATTAGTATACAAATAGAGGGCTAGACAGGCAAGAAACACCATCTAATAAAGGTGGCAGGGAAGTGATTGATACGGTACACCCAGGGAGCTGATTGGGGGAATTAGGAGCAGGTGTGCAGGCAGGTGGGACGACAAAAGAAGGAGCTGAACTGCCGGATGGTGAAAGAGCGGCAGGAAAGTTTAGATCTGGTAGAGGCCAGGACGTCTGTCAGCTCTGCTAAACTCACCTAAAATCTGTTTGATGCTACGCTTTGGACCTCGCTGTGTGTTTGAGACGCATTAAACCTGCCGTTCATCCACAAACACTAAATAAACACCAAAACAAGGTCCCATGTTACACATTATACTGCAAGTATAAAAATATGGATTAGTTCTTGTTTGAGATTGTAAATTATTGTGGTTAAGGTTCAAGGGTTTCGTTGACTTCATGGCAAAAATGTAGAAATGCACCAAATTCAATTTTAAGAGCAGCAAGGCTCCAGACTAACTGTTTTCACCACAGTCCCAAAAAACAAATTCAACCATCATGTAGTTAACGCAACAACAACGCATTACCGCAAATTTATTTTAACACCGCTATTTTTTTATTTTTTTTATTTTTAGGTTGTCGCGGGTTCAGTTATAATTATATTAAATAAGCAGCTTTGGTACAACCATGTTGTCGTAGCGTATTGTGAAGGAGGCTGAATAACTCTCCAAATATACACTAAATTATGGCGATGGAAAAACTGTCATGGCCTCTTTCATAGGGGTCTCTTGACCTCTGACCTCCAGATGTGTGAATGTAAATGGGTTCTCTGGGTCCCCACCAGTCTCCCCTTTACAGACATGCCCACTTTATGATAGTCCCAGTCAGTCTGGATCAAGTCAGAGTCAAGTCAGCACTCTGACACACTGACAGCTGTTGTTGCCTGTTGAGCTGCAGTTTGCCATGTTCTGATTGGAGCAGATTTTTTATGCTAAAGTCAGAACCTGGGAGGGTTTCTAGACAATATCTGTCATTGATTAGTGTTGTTAATTGATTTCCAATAAGATATACAAACATTTGCATAAAGCAGCATATTCTTCAACTCCCATGATTAAAAGAGTATTAATAACTTGACAAATCTCCTTTCAAGGTGCATTTTGAACAGATAAAAAATGTGTGATTAATTTGTGATTGATTGTTACTAAATATTTTAATCATCTGACAGCCCAAGTATTATCATTTAAATACTTGCTTTAATTAAATAATAATATTGCTATTAGTAGTTTCAATTATGTATTATAAGCTTTATTATATATTGTGCTTCAAACTGCAACAAACTTAGGAAACTTAGGCACTTACATTTAACTTAATTTTAACACTTAATTTAACTTTTAACATTAACACTTACATTTAACACTTAACATTAACACTAACATTTATCATTTAACTTAACATTAACATTTATCATTTAACTCAACATTAACTCTTCCTTCTTTGGTTGCAGCTTTGTAAAAGTCCTCTCTGCTTTAGTCTCTCAGCCAGCAGCCCCTCGGCTGTCCTCTCCTTCTCATCTCCAGACAGCTTTCTGGATGTTTCTGCAGGTTTTGTCTCAAGGTGACGGTTCTAGTTGTTTTCTTTGAATACAGCCACATGTTTGTTGCAAACTAAGCTCACAGCTTTACCGCCAACCTCTGCAAAGAAATATTTATCAGTCCATGACTTGTTATAGACGTCACCAGCAGGTGACGCTAACTTTAAACATCAGTGTCAAGTGTGACAGGAAGACGCACACTAACAGTACACAAGCATTTCAAAATAAAAGGTATTTTCTTCTTTAATGTTTAGCTTCATAGGTAAAATTGTGGTGTTTTGACTGAGACCTCGCGGGCCGGGCAGAACCATGACGCGGGCCGGATGATGCCCAGGTCTGGTGTATACGATATGATTTCCTATCGTCCCTTTGACCTGTTAAATGAGTGTTTATAGGCCACCACACCATCAGCACTGGTTGCTATGGACCTATATGAGCTTTAGCAGAGCCGTTGCTATGCGAGAGAGAGAGAGAGAGAGAGAGAGAGAGAGAGAGAGAGAGAGAGAGAGAGAGAGAGAGAGAGAGAGAGAGAGAGAGAGAGAGAGAGAGAGAGAGAGAGCCAGAGGCCCATGCAGAGGATGAGTCATAGCCCCCCCAGCCCTCCCTCCCCTCACACTCATACCCCCTGCTTTCCTTCCACTGACTCAATGGGACCTCACTCACACACACACACACACACACACACACACACACACGCACGCACGCACGCACGCACGCACGCACACACACACACACACACACACACACACACACACACACACACACACACACACACACCCTGGTAGTTTCTTACCAATCCTCTCAGTGTTAGCCAGATCTGTTAACATGCCTTCCTGGTGGATAACAGCTAATGGTTCATACTCATATGTGTGAATTCACATGCATGTCCATAAACACATAAACACAGCCACAAATATGTGCACACAAATACAAATATACTGTTTGTTCGTCACCACTTCTGCCCTCTACAACCACTGCTGAGGTGTTTGAGGGAGGAACTTAACCCCGCGGCTGCTTACTGAAGGACTGGCTGAACTTTGAGGCTCCTGGGTGTCAATGTGTGAAACTGAATGAACAGAAGCACTGAATGCTTCTCGATGGCCAGGTCTCCCTTTATAAATTAAGAGGAGGGTATCTGCATTATTTTAATTACAATCATCTAATCTCATGGAGGATATTTAGGGACTAGAGGTGGGACGGTTCATAAAATTCACGGTTTGGTTCATATCACGGTTTTCGGTTTGGTTCGGTACATTTATGGTACAACAAGGAGGTCAATTTCTAACTTCAATTTGAACATGCATTTATTTATTTGGCAAAATAAGTGAACAACTATTTGTCTTCACAACAGCAGACTAACATCAGGAACAAAACACTCATTGTCACATCTGATGGCTGCACTTCTGATCTAAAAGAAAAGTGACGCTGTGATATTTAAAAAGATTTAATAAACAGTAAACCTAAACCATCAGACTACAGAGCCTACTGCCAGCTTTAGTTTCAGCTTGTGCAGCCGAAGGTTAAGTTGCTCCTAAATGTTATGAAGATAATATATTAATAACATGGAGGCTCCGTAGTTTGGACCTTTGTAAATATCACTGCTACTGTTCCTCTCTTCACAATAAACTGCCCGAACACAACCACTGATCACTGCTGACTAGAAGGAACTAAATTCATTTATTTACACATGTTTCCCTTTCACAGACGAGCTAATAACTGCAGTAGTGCAACACAGTGCTGGTGGTTGAGAAACATGCGCAGTAAAATCTGGTCCACCCTCACTGAAACTGAGCCAATCACAGCCTCTCGTTTTGCCCCTTTGCTGCTATACGCAGCAAATTCCCCTCTGTGGCACTAATAAAGGAATGTCTTATCTTACTTTTGTTGCCTAAATCTGAGGAAGTAGTTCCCTGTGAAGACAGGAGTTTATTTTGAAAAGACTGTATGCATGTGACAAGCAGAAATTGACACCTGTTGCTGGACATTTGTAGGAAAACGAAGACAAAAGGAGGAATAACTTTCTCATAAGATGACACTCGAACCATCGTACGAGGAGACGATGCATCACACACCAGTGATCTCTGTCACTCTGTTTCAAATCCTCCATGCGAGAAAATCTCTACTGAACCCTTGTTACTCTTCCACTTGCTAGATGAATAATGTAATATTGTCATGTGGCAGAGCCATGTATGTATATATATGTACTTGGAGAAACAAATGTCACAATGAAAAAAAGCCTCTTCAGTTATAATAAAGTGCCTCTTCGAAGATGGTAGAAAGTTTCAATGAAAATAAAGCGAAAAAGAAAACACTTGCAGGCACAAACTTGCACAGAGACGTGCCCTGATGCAGGTAACCGAGTGGAAAGGTGTGTTTTAATCCCCACTATGATTCACAATGATCCAAACTCACAATCTGACAGCAAAGACGTCTTAAACAGACCAAGAGGGGGAAATGCACCAAGCTGCTGCCAGTTCTTAATCAGGAGCCAGTCGCCTCACCCTGCACAACAGCTGATCTGAATCTCTCTCCAGTCAGCTCAGAGGAACTGGGACACTCAGCCACAATGATTCAGGAAAAGGGAAATACCAAACAATCAGATATCACTACGAAACTTTATTATTTAAATATGCAAACATTACATAAAGCCAGGTTCAAAGATTCAAAGAATTTTACAGATTACCACTCCACAATCAGAAAATACTGTTGTGAAAATACATGTTTTTATGAATAAAACTTTGTATAAATCAGGCTTTATATGTACAAACCTCTGTGTAACACCTTCAGAATATGGATGGGAATGAAACTGGAGAGTGTGGAGTATGTAAGAGCTGCTGAAGTGGAGATTTCTGGCTCAGAGTCTGAGAAAACACTCATTTTGAAAAAACAACCTTTGCAGATATGGACTGTAAATTTCCAGTTTACTCTCATGAAATGGTTCGTATTATTTTTACAAAAAGCTCTTCCTCCTTTTTTGTTTGTTCTCCTATGACTGTCCAGCAACACGTCAATGTCCGCTCATTACACACACATAGTCACACAAATTAAGCATATTAAGATAAAATGAGGTTTAATGTCACGTTTTCAGATATAAGCAAGAACAGAAGTCAAGATGATTAACACATAAAACACATTTTATGGAGTTAAAATCAGCACAGACATAAAAATCAGACCCAGATGATGTTTGTCATTGTGAAGAATATTTTTTAAAAAGTCATATCTGCTTTGAGAGGTTATTGGGAGGAGGAATCTACAAAATTACTGGCTTTCAAAATGAATGTTGACTTCATCAGACAGAACAATAACGCAGGCGTGAGGAAAGATACGGAGGGATATTTGATTGTGGGAAGGAAAGGGGGATGCTAGAGCGATGTAGGGGAAGGATGGAGTGAGAGAACGACCCATGTTGCTGCTAGTATCTTGGTTATTTATAGTTTAAATGTCCTGGCTCCTTTTGCCTGAATTCATTGTCTGCCCCTCTCTGTTTCTATCCTCCTCTCCCCCTCTAGCCTCCCTCCATCTCATTTGAACTCTCTCTCTCTCTTTCTGTCTCCGTTCTTTCCATCTCTCACTCTGACCCTCCCTCCTCTCCACCTCCGTCGTTCGTTACGTCCCTCCCCTTCATCCCTCTTGTCTTTCATTAGACACTGAGTCGGTGCTCCCTGCACTACTTCCTGCTCCTCACCCCCACCGACGCTGCTCGCTGGTGTGGTGTTTCTTTAGTAATGTTACGCAACGGCCATCGCAGACACACTGTGGGCCGTGGGAGGGTGGTGGGGTGAGGAGGTAAGGAGAGAGAGCTGGAAAGGGAAGAAAGGCCGAGAGAGAGCTTGCTATTCATTGCTCATTGACCCACTGTCTTACCCACTCTCGTGGCCCCGTCAGTCACATCTCAACCCTCATGAGCTAATGGCTGATTCTGACCCATTTGCACTTGTGTTTGCCACACAATGCATTTTAATGTGCTGGGATGTCCAGCTTTTCATTCAGCTTTTTAGGTCTGTACATTAATGCACAAATTTTCATAAATGTATAAATCATATCTTTGAGTATGTGTGTTTGTGGTGTATAGGCCTGCATAATGTTGACATTTTAATTGCAGCCACGAGTGACTGTGTGCTGAGAATGAGGCTACATCCACACGATATCCGTGCACATGAGCGTTTTAGCACAACTTCAGAAATAAGACGCATATCACATGTGCACAGTGACGTAAACAGGAAGCAGCTGGCCTCACCGTAACCGAGCTGATAACGTCACTGAACATGGCAACTGCACATGCAGGCGGTAGTAGCATTACCAAACGCTACAGGCAGGCAAGGTCAGCAACGGCTGTAGTTCCTTATCCATGTTGGGCTAACCAGTCAAACAGTTTTTTCCAAATAAACTTCCGTCTTCACAGGAAACAACTTCCTTAGATTTAGGCAAGAAAACTACTTAGTTAGGTTTAGGAAAAGATCTTAAAATAACTCTGGAAGTGGCGTTACTTATGTATGAAACTTATGTGAAAAATAAATCAACGCTGACTTTTGGTGAACGCCTGGAGGAAAGTCGTGTATTGTCTGACCCACCCGTCCATCCTGACCTCCTCCCTACGCAGTGTTTACCGCTTTATATTTACTGGTTCACGATTATGTGAATTACACACTAATTACTTTTGTGGGCTATCCATGAATTAGAGCGCACTGCTTTTCCCAGCTATAGCTGCCAACAGAGAACAGCCTGACCCTGACCATGACTAACATGAATACGGTCCTACACCTGAAAGAACGTTGCCAGGGAACATAATTCAGGCAGCAATTTCTTTCAAAATGTAATTGGAAAACAAATTACTAGTATATAAACATCATTTCAAGGAGACAGGGTTGGTCCCACAAGTTACTCTAAATGACTTGCATGCCACGCAAGGTGCCTATTTACATTTTAGCTGATAGCAAAGGTGCTTAAATAAATTCAAAACCGCACACAAACATGGCTCACACACCATGCACGTAGAGTTTATGAAAACTACCAAGTCTCACCAGAGAAAACAAACATGACAAGTTTAGTTTGAGTTTGTGGCTCGTATAAGTGATGATTTACTGGAACAAGCAGCTACAGAAGACACGGGTGACACCATCGTCTCATTCTGGGATGTAATGTAGAGCTGCAGAATGAGGGCAGGTAGCTGATCCACATAACGCTGCTGGTGTCGTTTCATACAGGACCAAACATCTGTTGCCTCATTTATCAATGAGCTTTGCTGGGTCTCACATTTCTGTCACCTCTCTGTCTCGCACGTCTTTTCTGTCTGTCTCTTTCCCTCTTTTTATTACGTCTTTTCACTCCTTCTCCTTCTCCCTCTGCGCCGGAGGAGTTAATGAGGGAGGGAGGAGGAGGAAAACATCAGAGAAAGTTGCACTAAACAAAACTAGGATAGAGCAGTGAGGGAGCAGCGGGAGCTGAGGGGATTCTCTAAAGGGGGACAGCGTGGCGGTTTGCAGGTGGTTGCTGTTCCTCCCCAATAAAACTCTCTCAGACTTCTTCAGGTCATCAACTGTTAACTGTTTAATTGTTTGACGCGGTTCTGTTCTACATCTTATCTGCAAATTTCTATATTTAAATGGCATGTGTGCACCCGTGGGGTGGGGATGCAAATGTCTCCTGTGATCACAGATAGTGTCTCATCGCTATCGTTGTCCTTCCTGCATAAGTCGTCTTTTCCCTTTTGTCATCTTGTCTGTCCTTCCTACTGCACCACTGTGCATTGTTCTATCATTGCATATTGTATATTGCATTCTGCTCTATTTCTATTATATATTATATATAGTGTTCTTTCCTGGTAAATGGCTTTTGACATTTTAACTGTTTTACTGTGCACATGACAATAAACACTTTGAGTTGAATAACTCGAATTCAGGACAATGTAGAAAAAATAACTTATCACAGATCGGGGGGTTGGGTTGGGGGCTGGGCTAATATTCTGAGAAAATACTTGTGATAAAAACTTGTATATTTGATTAACGTGGCAAATTTTTGAGAAAAAAAGCAAAACATTTGTGAGAAAAAAGGTATATGCTTGAGATTGTAGTCAAATATTTACAAGAAAAATAGTGGAGTGCTAAACCGTACTAACAACAGACTTTTTCTGGTACTTTAATCTTGTATATTTATGACTTTAATCACAGAAATTTAGATTTTTTTCTCAAAATTATACCCCTCTACAATATATATATTTGTTTATTTTTTTAAATAAATAAACGATAGATTTAAATTAATTTATGGCTGGCAGACCATGGTTTTGCAATTTTCTCTCAGCTTTTTCTGCGCTCACAGCTCCATAATTATTATTATTGTTATTATTATTATTATTACCTACAATGGCCCAATAAGCTGCTACACTTTCCTAATTTGTAGCCATCAGTTTTTGTACCTTCTGCATCTAGTTGCCATTTGCTCATATCAGCTGAGTCTAGTTTGATTTAAGCAGGTTGGTGGAGCACAAACTACACAAAAAGGAAAAAGAAAATGCAGCATGTTGTGCAGTCAGTCATAAGACAGGACTGGATGGTACAAACATGTCCTCTTCAACTGGTTGTGTGAACTTATTGTCTCCTTCAAGAGAATGTAGTTACTACGTCATCAAGTTTCTATTTTATGAGGATGTTTGACATAAATACCGCTGCAGACATGTAGACCGAACCATGCAGTTGTTCTTATAGTCGTTTTAACAGCTTAGATTCAGATTGCTGTACCTGTTTGTGGGGAATAGCGAGGCTGTTCGCTGGGCTCTGAAGAACTGTAACCCTTGTTTGAGACTAGTATCCACTCACCACTCTTGTCTTGAGAGCGCTACATGTGCAGTAGGTGACAGTACAAGTCTGCAGAGCTGCTCCAAAGCTCTGTCCCAAAAAAGTGTCGCTGTTTCAGCTCTCGCAAATTACGTGGATACGTCTGGCAACCTGACATTTCTTTTACAGTACAAATTTTATTTTGTACAAGAGAGATCTGTAGTCATAATGTTGGCTGCAATGCATGAAGAGGGATGTCTGCAACTGAAGGCAGGATACTCAGAGGAAGAATGCATGATGGGAACACAGCAGTATCTGTAATGCAAACAGTCTTCTACATTATACATGATACCAGCTCAGATCTAAGTCATCGTGGTGCAGCGTGGTGCTTCTAACATGTACATTAGCTTGTAAGATTCAGCAGTTTCTTCTTCAGTAGATACACGACTAAAGCATAAGCACAGTTTGAACTTCAAGGTTGGGGTTCAAAAAATAAATAGATTCTAGAGGGAATGTGATGTTTACGATGCAGAGAGGAAAAGCATTTTTTGATTGACTTTTCAATTTTTATACATTTTATACAGAACTTTAACCGTCACATTGGACTCAGCATAATGATTCAGGTGTGTGCATTCGTGTAATCAGGTTGCGCTTCAGTCAGAACAATGCGTGACGACCGCCTCGCTGACCTGATGTGTCTTTCTGCTGCTGCTGCCCTTTCTTTCTACATAGAGTTTTCCTTTCATAATGGCCATTTCATTTTATTATAAATGTCATTTACATTCATTTTAGACAGAAGAAAGTTATGAACCGTGTGCTCAACCCCATACTTTATTCATTCATGGACCAAGTCACTGCATTTCCTACAACACTGTCTTGCAAATATTTCAGAATAAAAGCCTTGTGTTGACAAATGAAGGAATTCTGTCCACAAAAAAAAAATACATATTTTGAAATGAAAGCAGGAAGTGTTACTTTAACAATAAACCTTTTTTCACACTGGTGACATGTACTACAGATACAGACATTGGAACTGTAGTAATGTAGCTGCTATGATGTCAATATACTGTCAACGATCACTTTCGCCGTCTGTTGTTACTTGAACAGCGCAGCTGGCATTACAACAGGTTTCACAGCGCTGCTGATGTGGGCTGTGTGGCTGCTCTAACCTGTTAACATGGATGCTGAAATAACAAACAACAGGCTGTGCAGCCGCCACGCGCTGCTCACACATGCAGCCTGGCCGGGGCGTTCGCCACGTGTCCTCAGGGATCTTCATTAAAGCAGTACTCTGTCTGAAATGTGTCTTTTCAATATCACCACAACCCTGTGCCTGAAATATTCCATTAAAAAGTATTCCTATAGGAATATAATAATGTAGGATTTACAGTCAGTGCCACTGCAGGAAGTTGTGTCCCCTTTATGTAATAAACCAGATAGTATGTAAAAGTTTCCATACAACAAAAATGAATTGTCCATTAAGGGAAACCATGGAAGTCCGAACAAACACAGGACTTTCACCCAGGATACCGCAATTTGTATATTTGTATGAAACCAAAAGTCAACACTGACTTTTTTTAATCTACGTCTGTAACTTGTGAGACAACAAATGTTCTTATTTTAAGCCAAACTGTGATGTTTCACTAAACAGAACCAAGTCGTTTTGTTTTGTTTTGATTTACAGTGTTAATCAGGTGTTTAAAACTGCAAATGTAATCAAAGAGAAAGTATATTTCCCTCAAAACATTGAGCAGTTAAGTTGTATGGGAATGTCAGTTTGTGGGAGACAGGGTTGGCCAGTCAGGGTAATGAAAATCTCTTTTAGTCTTCCTGCAGCTGTTATCCCAAACTTTTCCTCACCGTAGCGATTCAGGTTACATAATCTTAACCATACTGTTTGATAGTTCATAAATAAATACTTTTTCTGGGTTTTGTTGAACTGTCGTGTTCTGCCTGGTGATAGGTTTGGTTTGAGCAGTCGTTTGCTTCCTCTCAGTTTGGGTGTTACCACGTTATTTAACATACCCTCACTGTCTGTGTTCTGTATTTTGAGTGTTTTGTTAACAGGTGACACCAGATAAAAACTGAATATCTCTGTTTAAATCAGCTGAACCGATCTTATTATTTCTATCTTCTATCTTATATTTCTGACTCTGAGGCTGACGTGAACGTTTCTTCTGATCCCACAGTTTGTTTATGGTGAAGTGAGAATAATCCATTCATTTTTTTGGCTAACATATGGCTAAAATACAGTACATTGATCATCACGTACAACCCTATCATGTTTGGAAGCAAGTGTGTGTTTTGGTTTGCACACATTACAGGGCTTGCCTCTCTCGTTTCCAGGGGAGTTTTAGCAGCGATGAACTCATTTGGATTGGAAGTGTGAACACCTGGTTATGGGGCCAGTCTCTGACCACCTGGCCTCTTCGGTGCCCTGCACCACACTGCTCATATCCCGCCAAATTACAATTAGCCAGCCATTTGTGCTGCTGTCACATTAGCTGCTTCTTGTTTTGTGCCACATGACAACACAGGGCTCCACTTCCCCGTCTCAGAGGAATCAAAGATCGCAGCAAAAACCCAGCAGTTTTCTTTCTCTGTCACAACCACACATCAAACTAATTTATGTTTTGTGTGTTCATACACGTGCTTGCCTGCTGATAGGAAAAGTAATTGCTTACTCTAAATTAGTTAGTGCAAGTAGGGTGAGAATCTAATTCCACATTTATTACAATTATCTTTAATAGGTCTCTCCGTTGTTGAATGTGTTACGAAATTGTGCAGAAATGAATTGGGCTGTCCGGGTTCACAGATTAAAATGAAATACAGCTCACAATGAAGTTGTTTAATGAAGTGAATGCTTTTCGGTCGGTTCACTGCAACACATCTTCCATGTCATCCTGGAGTGATTTTGGACTTTATATGCATTGAACTGATTTTAATTAATGTTCTTTTTTATTCCCAAGCTTTATAGCCAAATCAATAAACTGACAGATATCTGCTCAGTGACACAATACTCAGTTGCTAAAGTGATGGTTAATGTCAGCATCACAACGTCACCAAGCGATGGAAATGATAATCAATCAGGCAGAAGAGCATAACGCCAAGGGAACAACTTTCAACACTTCTGATTTCCACCGTTGTCAGTCAAACGTTGTGCAAACTAGTCCTGATCAAGTGTGCATCTGTACCCAGAGTCCATAGTCCAGTTTAGAGTACCGTTCAGGATGACACATTCCTAGGGTGTCAAATAGCAACACCTCGTCGTGGCCTTCAGTGTTATATACCGATGTGCAAGGCACATTTAGCGTTGGTGTGAGACACACACAGCTTTCCATTGACTACAATGTAAACCCAACCCCTGTTCATGTCCCACTGTACGAACATGGTAGTCCAACCATGTTGTTTTTTTCCCAAACCTATCTATAGTGGTCTTATTACCCCCCTAAGCAAGTGTTTTGTTTACTTCACATTAAGCATGTGTTTACTTCAACCAAAAATAGTAACGCCAAGGGGTCTGACACAGCAGCCGCTCTCACGGGAAGGCGTATAAATACCACAACATTACATGGACATTTTTTAGCCTTTTCATCCGTCATTTGTACGTCATGTAAACATCTGCATTTAGGCAAGAAAACCACTCACAGTAAGGGAAAATGTCATGATTGGGCTTAAAGAAAGTAGTATTAGAGTAGTAGTAGTATTGCACGCTAAACGCCTTGTGCATTATCGTGGCATTTACATACCTTTTCATGCAAAGGGGCTGAACACAGTGTATTAGTATATGATGAGTTGGAATGAGAGCGCATTGGGATATCTGTATTTAGTACAGATGGGGAACCTACAGAGTACGAGATAAATATTTGCAGATGCATGAAAGGAGGTAAAAAAGGAGCATCACTCACGTGAAAACCCTCTGCTGGATGAAACAACATTAAAAGGTGGAGCACATTCGGTACATCACACTTGTGATCCACTGAACTGAGCTGATAGCCATCTTTGCTGTGCAACGCGTCTCCTTTGAGCTGTCTGATGTTCATCCACCTTTGCAGCTGAGGGATTACTTTAATGGCATTTTAGCATACAGATAAACTGAGCCATAATTAACATAAAGAATAAAAGATGCCATGTATTTGCATAACACACAGAGCTGGTTCAGAAGAGGGTGTTTGTATTTTACATTGCATCTCTCTTTCTATCTCACACACACTCTTCTCTGCAGTGGGTTAGGATGTTAATACTTCATAAAAGGATGTCTGCTAGTGCTTCATCACACTACATTAACTTATCCTTAACAGCCTTGAGGTGAGTCGACAAGCAGGCCTCTGATTGTCTTGTGACAGCATGGGGGGTCAACAGGTCTCTTCTTATTGGTATAAATCATCTTCAGGGAGTCACAGGGGCCCCTCTTGCTGCGAGGATAAGTGGGTGACGGATCCGTTCTGACCCCTGAGGTGCAGGTTGGTCACAGAATAATAGTATCTGCTCCTTGTTTAAGCAGGATGTATAATTTAACAGGAGCAATTTGGAAGAGCGACACCTCATTATGACGACTGTAGAGAGAGGAAGGAGGGAGGACGGAGGACTCTTTCTGATGGGATTTTATGCAACAGACGCAGGTTTTGTTTGGTTCTGTGAACACAAGATCAGTTGATGTGACTGTAGATTAGAAAACATGCTATTTTAACAGCAGAGAAAGCTCTGATTGTTGTCAACACAACCATAATGTAGAGAAGCAGCTGAGTACAGCAGTGCATAAATGATAGTCAGCACAGATTTGCCTTGCTGATATCCGTACGGGTCTGTGTTTAACCTACGAATCAACAACTCCCGTTAACTAGATTGGAAATACTTGTGAATTAAAGTGTCTTATTTAACTTAACTTATTTCCCTTTAACCAGGCTTGTACAGTTGAAAGGGATGGCACCACCACAGTTTAACCTTCACATATGTCTGTTTCTTTAGGTATTCTTTAGATTCATGTAATACTTGTCCAGAGTCTGAATGTGTTAGTTTGTATTTACATGTACAGTATTTTTGTAAAAATCGGGGTTTGGTAGCAGTGAAATTGTCAGAAACTGGCAGCAGAAAATTAATTGTCATGACTTTGGGACTGAACGTTGACAGGCCAGAAAAGTAAAGCTTGACTGTGGAGCAAAAAAACTTCCCAAAAGAACAAAATATTATTTTATATACTATATTAAAATATTAGTTTGGTGTGAAATGATGACACAGTTTATGATCAAGGTTAAATTAGTTTATTGCACCCACACAGGTGGTCTCACTTAGGTTGGCTGATTAGACCTCTTCTCAGCACGGGGGGTGTGTGTGTGTGTGTGTGTGTGTGTGTGTGTGTGTGTGTGTGTGTGTGTGTGTGTGTGTGTGTGTCCCGATGGTGCTTGATTGACATCTCCTTCACTTGTGTCAGTGTTATTGCTTCTGTTAGACGGGATAACATATCCCTTTATGATTCTTAGGAAGTTAACTCTGCCCAGCCTCAGCCTGGGCCATGTGTTGAACCTCCAAAGATACGAGGCGTTGATGAGGCCTCCTTCCTCCTCAGACTCTCAGCTGGCAGAGACGTTGATGAAGAGCCGGCTGTGATTGGTTCAGGAAATGGAGAGAGGACACAATAAAGTGGTGGATAAAATGTCAACTTAAGCTAGCAGCAATACTTCCAATATAATGAATGATTTACGGAGACGCCACTCCGGTGTGTCTGTTGATAGGAGGAGAGAGTCGGGGAGGAAAGAGCAACTCCTTCTCCCAGCAGCCTTTAAACAGCCTCTACATGCAGACTCAGAGCAGAAAACACAACTAAAGCATCGGGATATTTATAGCCAAAGATCTGCAGCCTGATGCAGCCGTGGAGGACGCTGGATTTCAGCTCATGGCTAGGGTACTTGAGTAATATGCCATCTCTTGGCCTCTTTCTTTTTCTTTCTGTCTCTTGGCTTCCTTGCTGTTTCTTGATGTACCAACTGAAAACTGTGACCCCAAACCGTGATATGAACCGAGCTGTGAATTTTATGAACCGTCCCACCACCATAGTTGGTACCATCTGATGCTAGTAACTTCCCTCCCTTTAAAACCTGAGCTTACTACAACATCCATGTTCAAATAGCGGCTAGGCCTGAAGGCAGGTCATCAGATTCAATTTATTTATTTATATTTATTATTAAAAGTCAATTGCACAACATACTATTGCGATACTCGTGTGTCGATATGTTCTGAAAACTAATATAATAAGTACTTGTGTCTGAGGCTCTTTGAGACAAATTACGATAAAACCGATTTGTTAATGTCAATATCATCAGTGCATCTCAGATGATGACGTAACGCTGTGTTCAGGCTGCGCAGGTTTCATTCCTTCAGACAACAGAGCGTGCTCTGAGCAGGGCTGAGCTGCCGGCTTAGTCCACATGGGAATCTGGTCCTCGGGGCGCATGCACATGTATGCATGTGAGAGACAGATAGGGAGAGAGAGGGTTGTGTGAGAGAGAGATAGGAGAGAGAAGGAAGGGAAAATGCAATTCCAGATTACATGTGCTTGTTCTGCAGCGTGGGTGGGCATGTGTTGGAGGGAGAGAGAGGCAGCGGTGGTTGAGGATAGAGAGCGGAGATGATGGAGATTCTCGGCAGTATGAGTGTATGAATTGATGTGTTTGACATAAAGTGGGATCTTCAAGTGGAGACACCAGTAAATTAAAACTGAAAACCAAACACTGATTAATAAAGTTGAGGGATTGATGGTACAACAGAGTGTTTTACTGTGTCTTCTACTTCGGTATCTCCTAGCAACCACAACGGACACCATTTTGAATGGTTTATAATAGTGTAGCTATATGTATGTTAGAGAAAATAAGAGAGATCATGTGGACAAGTTCAATGCTGAGCGAGTAAGATGAATCCAAACTGGAGGAAGCAGTATGTTGTTTAGTGCTCTTGTTTAAACTGTAAAGCAGTTAATTAGTCTGGTGTAAAAACTTGAGAGGCCTCATTACAGACACTTCCTAAGTCTGAAATCCTGTCTCAGTTTAGGATGATCCTGTTGATGTTTCCTAACTACATTTAGGAAAAAATCCCACTTCATCGGAGGATTGGAATTTAGCTATTACAGACCCATCCTGACTTCTGGATTTCTCAAGATAGGAATCCTAAATTAAGATGGCATAGACCAGGGGTGGGTAATTATTGATCCTGGGGGCCACATGAGAAACCCAGATTGTTGCTGGGGGCCCAAATAAATACTGACGTAACCTCTATTTTATCATTATATAGAAAACATACTCTTATTCTTATTTTTCAGTATTTACTATACTGAAAATTACTCCAAACAGCATATTACTAAGAAAACGACATTATATACAGGAGTCTATGAACCGTACAGGACTGACTGGTTAGGGTAGTAATGTTTCCATTAACAAAACTTAACATTTAACATTTAACTCAACATTAACACATTTAACTCAACATTAACACATTTATCTCAACATTAACACTTACATTTAACATTTATCTCAACATTAACACATTTATCTCAACATTAACACTCACATTTCCTTCTCTGGTTCATGCATATCAGCAGCCCCTCGGCTGTCCTCTCCTTCTCATTTTGAACATTTCAAAACAAAAGCTGTTTTCTTTACTGTTTCTTTAGCTTTGTAAGTAAAATTGTGTGGTTTGTCTGAGACCTCTCGGGCTGGACAGAACCATCACGAGGGCCGCTTCCGGTCCACGGGCCTTATAATGCCCCGGTCTGGCATAGACTCTCATCCTAAATTCAAAATAACCCCCCGGAAATGGTAGCAGTACAGTTGTTAGGTCAGTATAGTAATGAAAATGACAACTGAACTGATAAATGAAATATAACGCTTGAAAGACTATTCGGACCGTATGATGATGCATTGTGGCTGAAACCTGGATGAACTGGATTATAACACCACGCTCTGTTTCTGTCAGCTGTTTTTGGCCCATTTTCTGTTATTATTTCTTCTTCTCTGCTCTTATTTGTGCCGTCATTGACCCAGTTTCAGGACTTTCGCCCTGGTAACTGTGCATTATGACGTCATTGCTTATATACTGCAATTTTGGCAAAAGTGTTTGTAATTGGTAAAGTCGTTGTTTGAATTCAAAACACTGGTCCTTCAGCAAAACTGGCCAGAGATCAGGGTTAGATTCTTACAGTGTGACCGCTGCTACGACCCATGTCTACAAGCCAAGCTCTTATGTACTATTTTCCATTCACATTGTACCAACACAGATTGCAACAAACTCGTCTCACGCGGTGTATCACGTAACAAAGTTTAAGGCCCTGTCTATAGATATACATATCATTTTATAAACTGATATTTTCCCCTAAAAAAATCAACGACCTTTGTTTTCAAAAATATCTCTGTTCACACTCGAACACAAAACATGGCTCCAAACGCTTGCTGTAATATTTATATATTTATTATTTGTCACCACAAATGAGATCACAAGTTATGGTCAAGGAATCTAGTTACCACTCTCCTCCACTCTCCTCCATCCTCCTCCAACCTCCTCCACTCTCCTCCATCCTCCTCCACTCTCCTCCATCCTCCTCCACTCTCCTCCATCCTCCTCCATCCTCCTCCACTCTCCTCCATCCTCCTCCACTCTCCTCCATCCTCCTCCATCCTCCTCCACTCTCCTCCATCCTCCTCCACTCTCCTCCATCCTCCTCCACTCTCCTCCATCCTCCTCCACTCTCCTCCATCCTCCTCCATCCTCCTCCATCCTCCTCACCCTTCCTTTGGCTTCATTACAGTCAGTTTGATCAGTTATTGTTGGTGGGGGAGCAGGACTCCTGTCATCACTCCACTTTATGTGTCCCTGTTTTATCCTCCTGTGACTGGAATATTTTTCCTTTATAAAGTAATAATTAGTCCAAGCAGCACTAACGAAATGTAAAAAAGACGGTAGTCTGCCATCTTTGTTATTGTTTCTGTTGCATGCTCATTACACAAAGGGCATGAAATGAGGACAAAAATATCTGTTTTTTGTGACCTAACACTCTGTTTGTATGTGGATGAGAGGCTAAAACGTAGAGGAAAATATGTTTTTAAAATTATCTGTATACATGTAGACATCCTGTATATGGCTGGTTAATGACACATCGTTGGTGTGGTATGAACTGCAGTAAGTGTTAACAGTCATGTCATGTCATGCAGTAAGCAAGTAGTAAAGCTTTATTCATATAGCACCTTTCAAACACTCCATTACAAAGTGCTTCACACACAAATAAAACATCGAACAATGATAGAAACCAAAGAATAATTACAATATAAAACAGAAACAATGAAAGACGTCCCAGGCCTATAAGAAGATGTCTATGAAGATGGTCTTTTAGAAGCAGCTCTGACAGATTAGGGGCGGTGACTCCAGACAGAAAAGGCCTGATCACCTCTGGTTTTTCAGTTTAAGCGGGATGGATAAAAGACCGAGATCTGAGGACCAAAGCAGTCAGCAGGTAGATTTTTGCAGTGTTTCTTAGCTGGAGAAAACAGGACTGACTTCCAGCTAGTGAGCTGATTGGAACAGTTGTTATTTATAGATGGCATTAACTCAAGACAGAGCTAATAAGATGCATCTGTAATAAATCTCCAACTCAACAAGCAATGATGTAATGTTTTTTATACTAATGACTCAGTCAATGCTTCACGTCCACTGGCGGGCGACCTGAGAGACCTCTGCTATTATCCCTAACAACCTCTTTTGCGTACACACATGATTTGAATCTGTGTAGCGTCCCTCACATTTGCACAACAAATAGTTATAGAGACACGATGTGAATGTGAGGCTGTTTCCTCCTGAAACGTGCGGTGCGGTCGCTCATGACAGTTACACCGAATTTCGACACACAGCTCTACACAGTTCACACCAAAATTATGAAACGATAAAAGCACCGCGCGGCACGCTGAAAGGCTTCTGAGCCGCTTCCTGGTGAAATATCTTTAATGTATCTATCAAAGTCTACCTGATGAAAAACACTTTGTTTGCCTGAGTGTTTGCTGTGGCCTATTAAAGATATGTAAATATGAAACAGGCTCGCGGTAGAGACCTGTCATCCGCTTTCTTTTCACTTTTATGTATCAAGCCTTTGGTGTGAAATTGTTCCTTTTTTCTGTGGTCATGATGGAAATGTTAAATATCTCCAAACACAGCGATGAGTGAGAAAGACAACCAGCGAGGCTCTTGACTATCGGGCTGATGCTACAGTATGTGTGTGTCTGTCAGTGTGAGACATATTTGTGTGTGTGTGTGTGTGTGTGTGTGTGTGTGTGTGTGTGTGTGTGTGTAACCGATGCCCATTTGAAAGCCGCTAGTCTTTCGTCCTTCAATCGGCAATTAACAAGGGCCCATTTAATTGCAGTGGTTTGGGAGGGCATACAATTACCACTGGAGCTGAACCAAGCTAAACACACACACACACACACACAATTCTTATTAATGAGCAGCACTATCAGCTCTCCTTTCTTCCCCTCTTTCATTTGCATGTTGCTCTCTCTCTCTCTCTCTTCCCACCTGCTCTGTCGAGGTTTTTACACTCCACCTGTCTTCTTCTTCCTGTCACTTCCTGTCCTCTGATGTGCTTCCTTCAAAGCTGCTAACAAATCTCTCTTCCTCTCCTTGTTTCCTTCGTCTCAAATGCTGCATCTAGTCTTCTCCGATTCGTTCCTTCCAACGTGATCTCTTCATATTTTGCCTCTTGGGCTTGAAGTAAGTGCTGTAAGATACAGACGTGTGGTGTATCTCAATGACGTAGCGTCACTAAACTTTTGGTTTCATGCATACAGGAACACTGGTCCCCTGAGTGAAAGCCCTCCCTTCCACCCTTAGCAGACTTCATCGCGCTTTATACATCTGTTGCGTCTAATAATGACACAGATGGGTTTTAGTTAAAGCTTACTCACCTCGTCCACTGTGTGCACCTCTCTGTGACATAAGCAAGCATCTAGCTAGTTAGCTTGTCGTGTCATGGTTATGGTTAGGATAGGTTGTCAGGCAGTGAATCTCTTAAGATTTTTCGCAATTTGTGGGTTACCTTCTAGACGTGACCAAACAATGCCCTTGGAGTGTAATTCTCAGTGGAGCTCCCCACTGAGCAGTTCCTCTTGGGGAGTCTCCAGATCGGAAAACGCCTAAAGATGCCCTGTGATGCCGAGGGCCGCTGACCAAGCATCGGCATTTGATGCCCTGGGAATGAGAGCAGGCTCCTCCTCCTTCTCTCCACTGCATTTCCACCTTTCTTTCTTTAGTTCAACTTTGCCTCTTCTTCATCTTCTCTTCCTCCACTTCACCCATTTTCTCTGTTAACCTTTCTCCTGTCCTCCTACTTATTTTCTTCTATTTATTAATTTCCTCAGTCATTACCTTAATTTACTGCAAAAAAAGTGTTGAGCTGATGGAAATTTAAACAGGAAAAGAATTGTGAGAAGCCCACTTTACATATACATTATTTAGTTTTGTTATTTTTTCTCTAAATTGTTCATTTTCATATCAATTAAGTGCTGTAACGTCTGTCTGTGTTCATAAATGCCTCGTCTCTCTTCTCGTTCTGTCCCACAGGTTCTTTTAAAGGCATGTGTAAGCAGATAGATCACTTCCCCGAGGATGCCGACTATGAGGCGGATGCTTCCGAGTACTTCCTACGTGAGTCCCTCCTTTCGTTCCTATTCCAGAGTTTATGCATGCTTTTAGTATTCGGGTTATGGGGCAAGACCCTTGTGTTCAGTTTCTTTTACGTCACTATTACCTTGCTCTTAAAATTCTTATTTTCAGTGAACATGTCATTTTTACAGTGTTTTGAAGCTCATTTCGTAAAAAATGTCTAAAGACATTCAGTACTTAAATATCCAACACTGTCTCCTACAAAATAATGTCCCCATACAACGCAGCTGCATTCTCAGGTATGTTTCACACATTTAATTTGAAGACTATGTCAGCATCTGCCACCAGAGAGGGTTAACTGTGAGAAAGAAAGCCAGAAGATAGGGTTGAGTCGGGGAAAGCAGCCAAGGTCAATGAGGACAAAAGCAAGATGGAGGACAGAAGACAGGAGGGCTGTGATGAGAAGTCAGAGGTGGAAGAGAGAGGGAAGACAAAGAGTAGCAAAAAGCTGAAGATGAGAAACTGGGCAGAGCAGCGTGAAAGTGGAAAAACTCAGAAGAGGAGGAAGGGTAAGAGGTGGAAGTCAGACTGAGGCCATTGATGTGGGAGAGGAGTGGGCAAGGGCAGCAGAAACAGCGACAAAGACAAATAATAGGAGGTGAAAGAGGACAGGAGGACGAGGTGGCAGGAGAAGGGAAGATTGTGGAGGTGAAGGACAAGGAGTAGGGTACCAGAGCAGTGCTGTTGCTCTCCCAGCGGCTTGCCAATTAGGACACTTTCTTCTATAAATACTCCAGGCTCCGCTATGTGGGTCACACCTCTCCCTCTCCTCCTTCCTTCCATCCATCCCTTGCCTCCTCCCTCTTGCTTTCCATCCATCTGTCTGTCCATCTCCACTGAGGCCTGAGTGCCTGTCTGACAGCTGGTGGATGGAGGCCATGGGGTGGAGCGAGGGGATGATGGAGAACAGGACAGAGAGGCAACCAAACTGGTGTCACAACCCACTTGAATTTTTATTTTAAGAAACTTTCTCAAAGTTTTAATTGAGTTTGGTTTGAAAGAATGCAGCATAGCATCTAAGTTATTTCTGTGTGAGGTTGTTTTTCAACAGTTTACAATAAATAATGACCAGCAGTAGTCTGCAGTTTGAGGTGTTATGATTTTTAACTGTTTCGGGTTTCCAGGCAACCGATTGATTTTTAACTGTTGTCACATGGCAGATCAGCAAAAGAAGGTACAAAATAATAGTGACCTCTAGTGACTGTAGTAATTATTAAAGAAGCTGTAGGAGAATTCAGGTGCCGTGGTCTAGAAGAGTGTAAAACCAAAAATGTGGAGTTGTCTTTGTGTTCACTTAAACCTAAAGAAATTGTATTTTTGTTTCCTAAAACTAAATAACTTGCAGTTTGTCACCTAAACCTAACAAAAGTTGTAGATTTGTTGCCTAAACCTAATTAAGTTGTAGTTTAGTTGCCTAAACCTAAAGAAATTGTAGTTTTGTTGCCTAAACCTCAAAGAAGTTGTAGTTTTCTTGCTTAAACCTAAAGAAGCTGTAGTTTTGGTGCTTAAACCTAAATAAGCCTATATGTTTGTGTGTGTTGTGTGTGTTCAAAAGGTGATGTTTCATTCAGTTTTACATGTTAGAACGTGTTACTTTTACGTTTTACTTTCTGTTTTCGTAGTAGTGGGATCCACAACTGTGTTGCTGATAGTGACTGATAACGTCTATTTGATGGCCTGATAACAATCGCATCAGGTGTTCTAGCTGAGGTTCCTGAGTGGGCCCTCAGTAGAGAACAGTGTTACAGCCACTTGAAGATGGAAGCAGCAGAAAGCAATGAGACAGCGATCAGTTGCTGCTTTGGTATCCCTTACACCCTCGTGGCCCCTGAAACAGCAGTTGCCAAGTTTTTGGGGTGGAAGATAGAAGCTAATGTTTATTTTGAACTTCTCTATTTTGTCAAAATGAACCACTGATCCTGCATATTCCTTCCTCTCCCGCTGTGTGTCGTCATGGTAACCATTTGAAATATCTGTGCACTTGTGTGTTTGTGTATGTTGCTGTTTGAGGCACAGATCTGAAGGCTAGCTGAAAAAATAGCCTGGACACGCACATAAAGATTGTTTCAACCGACTTGAACAGATTTATTTAGCCGTTGACAGTCGGGGAGGAACATAAACCTCATGACTGTAACCACACTAGCAGCTTGCATTGTTTATTTGCAGTGTACTTTGCACTGAAAAGTCCAAAAAAGCAGGAAAAAGGGGCAGAGTTTTTGTGCGACACTGGATGGAGAGGCATCTTTGGTGGATGTCTACGTACGGCATGTATTTAGTCTAATTCAACAATGCTGTGTCAGGTCTCTAATTGTATGTGACTGTGGTCAATTGCACAAATTGTCCATTTGTCACAACTCATCAAATGCCGACGCTTGGTCAGTGCCCCTTGGTGTCTGATACCAATGTACTGAGGCACCACTTAACGTCTGTATAAAACGCTCCAGGCTTTTAACGGACTCCAATGCACAGTATAAAGAGTGAGAACGTCTATGTAGGGAGGAGGAGAATGAGGAGGGGGAGGAGGATGGATGGGTCAAACAAACCCACATACAACACTTTGTATGATAGCTTATAAAAAAGTTATTCTCCATATTTGTTTGTTTACAAATGTCAAGCAACACAAGTCAATATTTGCTTGTTAAATTCATTCATACAATATTGTTATATACATACAAGTAATTTTGTTGTGTAAGTTAACCTAAAAACTATGTAAGCCTATGTTGGAAGTTTATTTTGAAAAGACACATGCATATATACATGCAACAGAGCAGGCATTGGTCCCTGACAGACCTAACTCCTACCTAGAGAGTCACAGGCTGAAGCTTAGGGCCACTGACCAAACGCTGGTATTTGACAAGTTGGGAGCGAGTTGTGTGAGTGAGTGTTACCTGTTTCTCTTTCCTGAGCACCACTTGTATGGATTGCAGGATTACGTTATAATTATTGTAAACGCACCAACACACTGACTCTTGCACTGTTCACTTTTGTTTCCCTGTAATCTTCAGTGATATGGCTTTCAAAGCTCGCTCACTGTAAGTCCCTCTGAATAACCGTCAGCTAAATTTACTAAAATGACAGTATAAAGTGTGGATGATGACACACTCTGACAGATGGAAATGATGCAACATTTGTTTATCAAGGATTTTCTCTATCACTCATACACATTCCCCACCTGGAAGCCTCCCAACACAATCGGCTCTGGCCACTAAGCAGCTCTACTGGATTGGTTGTAGTACAGTAGCTGCTCCTCCCTTAATCCCTACAAGCCTCAAATGTTGATTCATCAATTCCCAGGCTTCTGCTACCTCTAACTGCAATTGTATTGTTTTTACTGTTGGAAGCCCAAGATAATTATATGAAAAATATTGCCAAGGAAGCTCAGGGAACAGTAGCACTCTGTGTTTGCAGACTAGTGGGCTCCTGATATCTCTTGATATCTTCAGTGCAATGATATCCATCGTGAACCATACAGGATAGAAAGCCTCAATCGATGATGTTACGGCAGGCGTTCTGGCCTTGATGGTTGTTTGACATCAACTCGCATACCTAATTTACAAAACAGGTTGCACCTTCCAAAACAAACCCTATGACTGAATTTGAGTATTGAGTATTTTGTGATCTGCCACTTTTATGACCGCCTCTACTTGATTATAGAAATATCATCAACATGGTTAAAAGAACCAACATCAATCGTCAGTAGAAGACAGCAGGAAAACCTCTCAGGTGGTAAAGTTAGGGATGTAAATAGTTACAGTACAAACAATTAAAGGAATGAGGAATCTCTCTCCTTTACCATGTTAACATTTGTGCATTAGGGCTGGGTCATACTGCAAAGGTTGGTTGTGATCCGACACCAAGTAATACAGGGCCAGAATCGCCAATATCGCCAAGATCAAGAGAAGGAAAAAAAAAAACCCTGTTGAGACTGCTGCATCAGTTGTCTTCAACTAAGACACACTACACAGGATAAAAGAAGCATCAACAGACAACACATGCTGCAACATCAATGACAACATTTACATGCACAAAATATTGTTTTGTTGCCCTTATTCCACAAAAAGATTAGTTATTTACATTGCTAATGAACATGAATATTCCACTATTATTCTTGTTTACACACAGCTGTGCATACGCCGATAGCCTCTTTCATTCCTTCATGACCTTCTTGAAAAAGTCAGCAATGTGATATTTGCACAGGTTAAAACCTGTTGATATCCTAGTCTTTCATTATGTTTAAACTTAGGTGACCTTCTCATTCTTTTCTTGTGGGCAAGCATCTCTGCAAACGGCAAAGGCAAGAGGCCGTGTGGCAAAAACTACCGTAAAAAACCCAGATCGAGACTTACATACTGTATATTGTGAATGTGCTCTATACATGTCCAACAAATGCTTCTAAAACCTGATTAAAATCAGCATATCCCACATATCTTAATTGGAAAATGTCATTGGAATATGCTGTTTGCATGACCTTTGTCAAATTCACAATATTACACATATTTGAAATAACAGTGTAATATTAATGTGCATGTAAACATAGTCACTGCAGTCCAGCAGTGGTTTCTGTTATTAGTGTGGCTTCACCCTTTCAACTGCATCTGAATCAAACTGACATGAGAGTGTCCCATTTCTGGATGACGTGGACAGAAAAGTAACAATTCATTAACACCAACATTTAGTACCACGCATACCAACTAAAGCTGTAGTAGACCGATATTATATAGAGGACGTCATTCTTTTAGGATTAATTTACACTCTTTCTCTCTCGTTACCCAAAAGGTCTTTTAAATCTCCCTCCCTCCGTCTCTGGGAGCCGTCTCACCCTCCTCTCTCTGGGTGAACGTGTACATGTGGTTATATAAGGGCGAGCAGTCAGTCTTCCTCCTGCAGCAGTACTATCAGCTGCAGCCACAGAGAGAGAGGACAGAGCCACCACCTCAATCCTTCATTACAGCACAATACAGCACAGTACAGAGGACAGTCTGCCATGCTGGTGTACTGAGCCAGATGTAGAGATAATAACCATTTCAGATCTGTCAACATGTCTAAAATCCCAGCGCATCGAAGCATACTCGATCACATGCTATGCCAAAATCACATCTGGGCCAAACATTTTAGGAAATCATTAGTAAATGTACACTATTAAAGCAATATCATTCACAAATAATAAATCAGTTAAAAATATATTATTTTCCATCTGTCACCCAGGTAGCTACAGGATGTGTTCTTGTCGGTGCAGATAGGACCTTCAATTATTTCTATAAATTAAATTCTTTTCTAAATAAAATGTATTTACTTTCATTCCTAGTGCATTATTATCATATTGTGACTGTTTCTGACTGTGGCTGCTTGTCCGTTGATAGGGCTTCCTCTGATGGTGCCTTCAAATGAGGCTCATGAGCTTGTGTTTAGATGGGAAGTTTACACAATGTTTGGTGTTCAAATGGATAAGTCGTGAGAACACTGCTGATTAGCAACAGCAATATTAATGTTACTGTCGCTGACTAGAGATAACAATTTAGCAACCTAGAAAAGAAGAAGAAAAAAAAATTTTATCCAGGGAAAATTCAAGGGGGGCAAGCAGGTGACATAATGAAGGAAATGCAAAGACAATGACAGAGGAGAAAGATCAGGCATGAAACATTTTTCTAGGACATCAAATTACAAAGAATTACAAGATACGACTAAAATGACAATATATTGACTTACTGTGTATGAATAAATGTCTGATAACGAATATGTCACAACTTGTTTACTCTGAGCTTTCCGAAACTTTCCACTTACAAGATTGTGAATACCACAAGAAGGGGGCGTTCATATGGACTCTTCCTGTGAACACAGTAAACACAGTATATTCTGTTCTTTTTGAGTCAACCACATTTGGGATCAGGTCTAACTTTATCTGGGGTCAGGGGTGAAAGTAGGTGGTACGCTACTCCATACAACTAAAATTAAGAAGAAGAGGGGACAGCAGCTGTCTGGCAAAACCCACATACAACCCGTCATTCACAATCACATTTACAACAAGAAAACACATCTGCTGACATCAGGTCAGGTCAGGTTGGTTACCTCTGTCAAGGAGGTTATGCTTTCAGTTCGGTTTGTCTCTTTGTTGGTACTCTCATGAATGTCTTTTCAGACGGGGAGCAACACCTGACACACCTGCGTACTCGCTTGGATCTGCGGGTTCTGGCTGCGTTCTTCATGTAGACAAGCACGAGTAAATGCCAGACACTATGCATGGAAGCCATGGAAATGGCGTCTGTTCACTACTGCAGGCTGTGAATCCCTGTCGGTAGAACCATTTGTTGACGCATGTTGCAATGCTGTTTGATATTCCAAGACGGGGTGTTTGTGCTGCATTCATGTAGTGTCAGAATAATCAGAAATATGAGTTCTCACCTTAAATTGGAACAACTCAAAATTTGAAAAGTTTTGTCAACATTTACAAATTACTCTCTAGCACTTTCACAGTTTGAATAAATGACTGGCTGAACATGAGGTCAAGTGTTTGCAGTTTATCCTTTTTCTTTTTTTTTTTTTTGTTTCTACACCATTTGTGTGTTCAGGGATACATGAAGCTGGGAGTGTGAGGAGAGCAATATCAGGCAATGAAAGTTGGGGTAGCCCAGTAGAGTCAGCAAGAACTTCAGTCCACCTTCATCCCTGCCTCCGGTCCCCTTCAAATCAGGTGGTTTGATCCCCGGCTCCTCCGGTGACGTCAGTGTCCTTGAGCAAGATACTTAACCCCAAATTGCTCCTGAGGGTTGAGCCATGAATGAGTATTTAGATTAGCTTCCATTGTATGGCAGCCTCTGTTATCAGTATATGAATGTGTGTGAATATTTGAATGCTGACATGTAGTGTAAGGCGCTTTGAGTGCTTGGGAGAGAAGAAAAGCAATATAAATGCAATACCATGTATTTATTTATTTTATTTATTTAGGAATTATCTTGTACAGTCACTGCCTCCTGTTGCTGGTGGAGCGTTTGTGAGTAGAAAGCTGCATCGTTTAAGACTTTGCACAAAAACATAAGAAAAAATTTGCAACCTGGGGGTGCATGAGCGTTGCATTCAAATGGAAGCTGACAATGCTTAATCAACACTTATTTAACACTTAATTAAAACATGCATCTAACAGCAGCAGGTGAATGGTAGTCAGTCCAATTAAAGCTGCATTCACCAAGATTACTGTACATGGATCTATCGCTTCTCCTACCTCTCATATCACAGACTAACCAGGGAAGTGGAGAATGTTGACATTGGGCAATTTGCAAAATCCAAAATCATATTTCATGACACACTAAGGAAGCCTCTTGGTTAAATATTTTAAAAAAAACAACTCTGACTGTTGGTATGAGATGTGATAGTAGTCTTCACAACCTCTCCTGAAATAAAGATAATACCAGGATGGGAGAGTCACCCCAGCCTGATGAGACTCTGTGACGTCCTACATAAGCCACTTTTTGATGTATAGTCCAACACATCTCTTGCACTGTCTGCTATCATTTCACATGAACTCCTGTTGTCCTTGAAACCTGCGGTGACAGTCTCTGACAATTTTTGTGTCACCAGGATGGATTTATGTAGTGAAAATACTAACAATTCAGCTCAGGCAAAACTTAGATGAAATAGGAAGTATGTGTTTTGGGCTATTACAACGGAGAAGTATATATGTCATGATTACCTGTGCTTGGTTGTTTAAAGCGTGTTTTTAGGCTTCATATCAAAATAACTATTGGGGTTTAATTAAAATGATGAAGCGTACAACATTTGGTAATCACTACGGCTGCACGTAAGCTATCATATGTTGGGTTGCATGCTTGTGTATAGCAGCATTAACTTAGGATAGTACAGTGTCTGTGTGTGCAGGGTTAGATGGGAAGGGTGTGAAGGATATAACACACAGTGTGTGAATGCATGTTTTTGAAGGTGTAAGTGTGTAGGTGTGTGTGAAGTATGGTGAGTGTTGTACCATGCACGAAGCTGTTGAATGGGATTAGATATGGCTAACAGCTCAGCTCTGGCCCTAACTGGCTTGAAAAGGGCACACACACACACACACACACACACACACACACACACACACACACGTTTGTACTTCTATATTTGTGAGGACCCTCACTGAAAATATGAATTCCCAAACCAAGCCCTGTCTCCTAAAAATTACATTCCCAAAAAACAAAACTGCATTTCTGAATTACTTTGAAACATATTTTGTTATGAATTACTTTTGTTTGTGACATAAAACCAATAAGTTTGTAATGATATGAAGTCTGCGGATGGAGGAGGCTGGGGTGGTCAATGGGTCAAAGAGTTATTTTAATTTACATCTGAAGCTTAACAACAAAACAAACATAACAAACAAATAAATTAAGTAAAATACTTATGAAAACAATGTAACCTGAATATGGAAAATGTGTCACAAATTTCAATAAAAATATCCTAACGTGACTTACAAAAAAAAACACTGGTCAACATCACTAACTCTTAATGTAGCATTGAAACATGGATGTGTTTGCATTACAGTCAGTACAGAATACATGGCATGTTAGAGCATGTGTGGCTTTTCCTCTAAGCAGGCTGGTTAGTTAGTAGTTTTTGCATTTTTTTATATAGATCTAGTAGTAGAGGTGAAATGCTGCCCCCTATTTGCTCGGAGCAGCTGGTCAGATGTTACACGTTGCACCTTTAAAACAGAAAATGTCATTTGAAGAAGTGAGGACCTACCAAAGGTCCTCACAAGGATATAAACACAGGGAAACACAGACACACACTCAGAGAGAGTCTTGCTTTGCTCTGAAGTGGAAGCGGTGTGCAGTCTTTTGCTGTAATATAAAGCTGTTGCTATAATTAGACTGCTGGATCCTCGTACATAATGCTAATACTCCGGATCGGGACGCTAGGAGACACATGACGTCACCCACTGATGATGTCATTCGACTGGCTGATGTCACAGCAGCTATTTTGGGGAGCCGAGTTGTGACATGGAGGCATATCACGATTTACATGAGTAATACGGTATGATAACTACTGGCAGGCTGCACAGGCACCCTGTGTGTCGAGCATCCACACACACACACGCAGCCATGTACTTCTATCTGCGTGAGGACACTCATAATAATGCATTCCTTTACCCTTTACCCTGACTTTAAGCATCACAACTAAATGCCTGAGCCCAACCCTTACCTTAACCCTAACCTAAACTTCATTTTAACCTGGACCTTTAACCCAAATGTGAACCCTCAGAAAGGCCTCTGACGGTCCATCTGAGGGTGACGACTGGCCAAAATGTCCTCTGTTTCCAAAAATGAATGTCCTCATCATCCAAAATGGTCCTCGCAATGATAGCTGTACAAGAAAGCACACAGCACACACACACACACACACACACACACACACACACACACACACACATACAGAGTTAGTTATTCCCTGGTAGCTGTTTTGCCAAGTTCCCACTACCACATGTTCTTTGCTGCTGGGCTCTCCCACGTGGGCAAAATATGTGTGTGTGCGTGTGTGTGTGCGTATGTGTGTGCGTGTGTGTGAGAGAGAGAGCGAGCGAGTGAGCAGATCGTTCCTGCGTGGGTAGTATACAGTGTGTATGGGAAACACCCCACTTTGGAGCCCGAGAGTGAGCAAGCGAGTGGGTGGGAGGCTGATCGATGAGTGTGTTCACTTTGTAGCTTGTTGAGTTGTGTGTGTGTGTGTGTGTGTGTGTGTGTGTGTGTGTGTGTGTGTGTGTGTGTGTGTGTGTGTGAACCCAGGGAGCTCCCATGGTGGTGTCCACCCCCGCCTCTATAATTCAGCCACAATTACCAGGCTCTCCTCTGCTGCAGCTAATGAAACCATAAGTCAGAGCAGACACACACACACACACAACCATATAAACACACACCACTGCAGCAGAACCAACCAAGCAGTTGGTGAAACGAAGGGATGGCGGAAAGTGTAACGGAGAGAATGAAAAGAGGTTTAAGAGACGAAGGAAGGAAAGCGATGGGTTTAGTTAGTGTGTGTGTTTGTGTTATCTTGTACAGCTATCATTGTGAGGACCAGTTTGACTCTTAGACCTTCAGAGTAGGGACATTTTTGGAAACTGAGGACATTTTGGCCGGTCCTCACCTTTATACAGACCTTCAAAGGCCTTTTTGAGGGTTCAAACTTGGTTTTAAGGTCCAGCTTAGAATTAGGTTTAGGTTAGAGTTTCAGTTGTGATGGTTAAGGTTAAGGTAAGGGGCTAGGGAATGCATTATGTCAATGGGTGTCCTCACAAAGACAGAAGTACACGATTATGTGTGGGGGGGCTGAGCGCTGCCGTCTGTCTGTGTTTTATATCAGAGCCATAGTGCACTGTACATATTGACTCACATGGAACAAAGATGACAGGATGACACACAGTGTTGCTTAACTTTGGTAATTTGCAGTCAGAGATTCAAATGGAAAAAAACAGACAAAAAAACTAGCCTAGCATTAGCTTCTTACCACCTGTGGTGTGTATAATAACAATGACAATAACAAATAATAATAATAATAACTTTATTTATAGAGCACTTTCATATAAGAAATGTAGCTTCACAAAAAAACCCATAAATCTAACACATTCGAACAGGCAATAAAATTAACCAATGAGAAGGCAGGAGATGATAAAATAATGTACAAGTGAAATTAAAAACAGAGACCATAAGAACAATGAAACAGTTCTTTTTGGGAGTAACCATAGATGACAGAATCAAGTGGAAATCACACATCAAACATCTACAAACTGAAGTCTCAAAGCACGGCGATCATAAAAAAAAAAGCAAAAAAGGTTTTGGATCAGAAATCACTCCACACTCTTTACTGTCTCACCATACTTTCCATATTGTGCTGAGGTTTGGGGCAACAACTACAAAACTTCACTACAGCCACTAAAAAAAATAGGTCAACATGTCTAAGGAGTAATTGATTGGTTATGGGTACTCTTTGGTCCAGACCTGGGCATTATAAGGCTTGCGGGCCAAATTCGGGCCTTGTGATGGTTCTGTCCGGCCCGGGAGGTCTCAGACAATTTTGCCTGCAAAGCTTAAAAAAATAGCAAAGAAAATAGCTTTGTTTTGAAATGCTTGTGTACTGTTAGTGTGCTTCTTCCTGTCACACTTGACATTGATGTAAATTGACGGCTGCTTAGCGAACTTAGCGAGTTTGTAGCTATATTTAGCAAGTTTTCGGACCTTTCTAGCGACTCTTTGTCAAAAAGCGACAAGCCAAAAAATCTACTGACTTTGTCTGGTGTTACTGTAGATTTTTGGATACTCTGATGTGAAAGCACGTATCGTTCTTACTCTGTTCAATAAGCGTGGACCCCGTCCCAAAGCACTTGCAGGCGGCCCAGTTCTAGTCCATAGGTGCAGCAGTCCCTCCGGCTGCACGTCTATAATAAGTCGCGGACTGCTGAGTATTTTTTCATGGAGGTTGGCAGTAAAGCTGTGAGCTTAGTTTGCAACAACCATGTGGCTGTATTCAAAGAAAACATCTTGAACCGTAACTTTGAGACAAAACATGCAGACACATGCTCTGGTGGAAATACCACGTGAGTTTCACACAGGGACACGAAGTCTGCTCAGCAGACCAGCTGTCCACCCTGACCTCCCTACACAGACAAAAGTATTTTTGATTACCCCCCCCCCCCCCAAAAAAAACCCCAAAACAAATCAACAAAATATGTTTCCCCTGACACATATTTCACATTGCAGTTTTTGAGTCATGGGAATATAATTAGGAGACTGTGGATTAGCAGGTTATGATTTGTGTAATATCACACAGCTGATGATTTATATGAGTTCTAGTTATGATTACCTGTAGGCCTATATTGTTGGAATATCCCAAGCAACAGTCTCATTATCATTAAGACTCTGTCCTCTGGATAATAGTTTCAGTATGTACAAGAATGATATAAAGCCATCCTAAATCTCCTAATTTAAAACAGCTTCAGTAAAATAATAACCCTCCACCAACGCATGGCTCGACAGGGAAACATTACAACAATATTACAAATTGCTTACATGCAGATAATTAGCAGCAGACAGGTGACCGGTCCAGAGTTTACCCCGCCTCTCTCCCAGTAAGACCTGGGGTAAACTCCCCAGGAAACCCTGTACAGGATTAATGGGTACGGCTGGATTGATAGATGCAGATAATCAACCGTTGATGCTTTGTGCTCGGTTATTGCTTTCACCTTTTATAACCATCCTCCAGCACAACTGAGCAACGATATATTCAGCTGTGTTATTGAAACTACAATGATGTGAACGATAATTGTGCAGACCAGAGTTATAGTCATAATAGTTCTGGAGAATACTGCAGTGGTTTATCAGTGACTACTTTCATTGATTGAGAAACACATCCTGCTAATGTATTTGGCACATACAGTGGCAGAGACATCCACCAGTTAATAAATCTTCACCCTGAAAATAATTGTAATAAAATGAACTCCAAAGTGGACACGCCGGCCATGGCAGCGCAGCATCATTTGACGTTCATCGGTTGGTGTTGGTGTGCAGCATAAACCAGACGCGTCTTACAGACAGAAGAAGTGTAGCGTAGATAGAGTCCATGGCTAAAAATGCATGGAGGGATCTAAATCTATATTTTATAACATAACAAATAATTTATTGTACTTTCTTGCTCTATAATAATGAATACAAAGGGTGAAGTAATTGTGTTACTATGATTATTTTCATAAAACATTGGTTCTCAGACTTTCAGACTTTTTTCAGACACCGATGGGCTATTAAATATGTATTATCAGTAACTATAAGCCCCATAGATGTGGGTCAATAAGGGCCTACTACACCCACTGTTAGGTTTTATCATCCATTCACATGGCAGATCACCGAAAGAAGGTATGAAAGAACACAACAGCAACATCTAGCAGGTGTAGTAATTATGACAGGAGCAGAAGCAAAAGTCACGCAGTGAAGTATAGACAGTGTGAAACTCCACCAGGCATAGCTGTGTTTGTGTTTGCAGTTATTTTAACCTAAAACATGATGTTTTCCCCTTAACCAAGTATTTTTTTCTTTGCCTAAAAGAAGTACTTTTGTTGCCTAAACCTACAGAACCCTTTTTGTTTGTGTTCAAAATGTGACATTTCATTCAGTTTTACATGTTAGAACGTGTTGCTTTTAAGTTTCACTTTCACTTTTACAATGTAGGAGGCCCTTAATGACCCACGTCTTTGGGGCTTATAGTAACCGATGATGCTTATTTAATGGCCCGATAACAGTCGAATGGGGCAATTCTTGAGACGAGACTTGACTCCTGCTTATGATGATATGAGAGAGTGACAGATGTGGGTCCTTCAGCTGCCGGCCATGAACGCTGTCCCTTAACACAGCATTGATTACCGAGGTTATGCAGCCACCTGTGAGTCTCCATACATTACAGACCTATCTGTATTTAAGGTCAATCAGTGAAGCTGCAGGGCGCATCTCTGGAGAAACACTAAAAGCCGGGATCTGTATCTGGTTTGCTGTCAGGTTTTGTTCGATTTCTATGGTAAAGGCCTTTACACACTATTTTTGTGCAGTCAGTTCACATCAACACATTTTTTTGAACTGTTGTTTTTGTCATTAATACTTTCACACAGAATCTTAATATTACTCTCTCTACACCTGTTACATCCACAGCTCCACACAGAACATTTCACAGGAAAGTATTTTTGTGTTATTTATTGATCACGTCCCCCCGAATATTCCATCACTCATGGAGCAGTTTAGTCTGGATATGAAAATGCACATGCTGGTATCCTGCATAATAATTTTCGTATAAACAAAGCCCCTGTTCAACACATTAAATCCCCTCAAGTTCTTTGGTTGTGAACCCCAACCTTAAAGTTCAAATTGTGGCAATATATCTGCGAACCTACATAATGAACGGCTGATTGGTTGATTCAACTCCAATTTGGAGCTTTTTAAACAGAGAAGAAAAAAACAAACAAACAAAATAAGCAATGACAGCAATGTGAACGCCTTCGTTCAGCGGTGCTTTGGTGCTCGTCCTGCACCACCAATGAGCGCTGGCCTTAAACTATGTTGCCCAAGTTTATGTAAAAGTAAATTCTGAATAGTTTTACACACAATCTTTGCAAAAAATATGTACGTATTTGATCTGCTCCAACAACATATTGTAGAAAACAGCTCATACTCATACTCCGAACAACCAGGAATAGTAGCTTTGTTTGGTTTATTTAGAGATTCAGTGGCTATGCAACAGCGAGCAGGAGCAAAGTTTCAGAACAGAATGTTAAATACAGCAGGAACATGTTTACTTGGTAAAATGTTGTTGTGTGATGAAGCAGGACGGCCTGAAGTTGACAGAGAGAATCCCACAACCAGGAAGTCAGAGGTTCAGTCCTCACAGCAGCCTCCAGCATCCTCCACAAGGACCCTAAAAACTCACTGGACGTGTCCTCACTCTGCTGCTGCAGCTCGCTGTCAGCTCGCCTCGCTCCGGCTCTCCGGCTCGGTGCCGTGATGTGCTCGGTGGCAGGGTGCGCCTGGAGGCCAGCGCATTTGGTTAAAAAATTCTTCCTTTTAAACTCCCTGCCTACTGCTTAAAGCGCTGTGCAAAGAGGAGTGACGAGAGAGAGAGAGATCGCTTGAGGCAAAGCAGCTTCACAGAGAACTGAAGGTCTGCAGTCTTCTCGCTTCTCTCGTCTCGTCTTCTTTTTCTTCTTCTGCTCTCTTTTCTTTTATCGTCTTTTCTTTTCCACTTCTGTTCCTCTATCACCTGTATTTCAGCAATTTTAGCTTCCCACCACAGTTGCCCTTTTTGTTTTGTCCTGAATTTGTTTCACACTTTATACAAAGCTGAAGTCTTAAAGGCCCAGTGTGTAACATTTCTGGGGAACTGCTGGCAGAAATGGAATATAATATTAATAAGTATGTTTTCTTTAGTGTATAATTAACACGTAAGAGTTGTTGTGTTTAGGGTGAGAAGCTCAGCCATCCGTGAGGGACTCGGAGTAGAGCCGCCGCTCCTTTGCATTGAAATTAGCCAGTTGAAGTGGTTTGGGCATCTGGTAAGGATGCCCCCTGGGCGCCTCCCTAGGGAGGTGTTCCAGGCACGACCAGCTGGAAGGAGGCCCCGGGGAAGATCCAGGACTAGGTGGAGAGATTATATCTTCACATTGGCCTGGGAACGCCTCGGGATCCACCCGGTCAGAGCTGATTAATGTGGCCCGGGAAAGGGAAGTTTGGGGTCCCTGCTGGAACGACCCGACCCCGGATAAGCGGTTGATGATGAATGAGCGTAAGCGAGTCAGTTGCTGTGTTTTCGTTACCTTTGAATGAATCCCTTATATTTACATAGGAAGCGGGTCTACAGCAGCCCAGAATGGACAAACCAAACTGGTTACTCTCTGCCGTTGTCGCCACTGCTCTCTCTCTCTCGCTTCACAACTCACTTCCCACGTACACACACACACACTACACACTAGCTCTGCTCCAACTGGCTTCAGAAATGGACGGTCACGTTTTTGCATTGGCCACCGTACCTCTCCAACACGCCTGACACACATATAACTATAACTTCATGTATCATTTTGAAAAACAAACTGTGTTGAGTCCATCCATACTTTAAGATAAATTATTTTCCAATACAGCACTTGAGATTAGAAGTTGCGATTCTACATATTTGTGGCCTGAACAAAGTTAAACAATTACTCATTCAAAGGGATAGTTTGGGTGTTTGGAAGTGGGGTTGTATGAGGTACGTATACATTGTTGGTGCATTACAAAATCTGTCGCTGATTCAAAATAAGAAGCTTGTTTTTGTTTTACTTCTCTCTGAAATTGGGAACACATTTAAAAGATGACTATAAACAGTATGCCACTGTTGTAACTGTAAACTGCACATATGTGCAGTAATGCAAAGGTGTAATATGGTAACTATAAAGGAGATGATCAGTAACAACTGGATAACAAGATACTACCTTGCTGCTGCATATTATGTGCTTAGTATGCTCTCTGTGTCTCTGAACATCGTAGAGAATCTCAGCCCTCAGTGAGGGATAAATCAAGTGTAGTACAGGGGTGTGTGTGTGTGTGTGTGTGTGTGTGTGTGTGTGTGTGTGTGTGTGTGTGTGTGTGTGTCAGAAGGCATTTCTGCTTACTCTGTAAAAAACGATGCGTCTCAGTGTGCATACAGTTTGTGGTTAGTATGAGGGTCTTTCCACCTTGAAGACAATTTACCCTGACAGCACATGTCAATGAAGAAGAGGAGATGGGGTTAAAACAAATACGATGCAGGAGGAGGAGGAGGAGGAGGAGGAGGAGGAGGGGAAGCTTGGTGCAGTGCCAACTCTGAGGTCACCTTAATATTCGATCTGCTTCAGTGGATGAAACCATCACAGAGAAAGAGAGAGAGATACGGGGATGGAAAGAAGACAATAAGAAAAAAGAAAGTAAAATCTGTCATTAGAAACAAGATCTTGGCTGGAAAAGTGAGTGACTTTCCTCCTTCAGCAGCCGTTTTAGGTTATGAGCAAGACTGTGAAAGTAACTGTGTTTTTATAATTATTTAAGTCATATTTTGCTTGATGTGACCATCATTTCTATTATAGTTAGGATAGTATTGTACTCGGGCTGCACAGTGGTGCAGTGGTCAGCACTGTCACCTCACAGCAAGAGGGTCACAGGTTTGAATCCGGCTTGGGGCTCTTCTGTGTGGAGTTTGCGTGTTCTCCATGTGTTAGCGTGGGTTTTCTCCGGGGTCTCCGGCTTCCTCCCACAGTCCAAAGACATGCAGGTTAATTGACTGAAGGTGCATTTTTACTTTGAAGAAACGGAATAAATTTGACTGGGCTTTTTTTCCTGTGATGTTGCTAGGAACAATGTTATTATTAACAGATATGTTAATTATCATTGATAAGAATAATAATAAGGCCCAAACTACAACAATGCAGCCCAGTCGCCAGGATAAAATGTTGGCATTGTACCAACATTGACTCTGCAAACCTTGGATATATCAAGTGTTTTTTTTTTTTATTTTGTTTTTTTTCAGTCAGAGCAAGTTACGTGGTATATCAAGCAGGTGTTATGTAAAGTTATATGGTATAATAACGAGTATAAGAAGTCCACTCAGGGTGTATGGATCAAACACAGGACTTTCTCCCAGGAGGCTGCTGTTTGTGTCCTGTGTGACACCAGAAGTAAACGTTAAATTTACGGTTGTTATGTAATATTATGTAAATTATGTAAAATACAGACTTAAGAAAGTCTGTTCAGGGTTTATTATCGCTAGTTACATTACGCTGTTATTTTAACATAAACAATACCTTTTTTCAAACCAAGTAGTTTTGTTTCCTAAACCTAACCATGGTAACATAACCCCCTAACATTGCATTGTCCTTTATAAGTATGTTAGGAGGCTGATATTAAACATATTTTTGGTTCAGACATGTTAACATTGTGGTTAGATTCTGCAACCTATAAATTATCAACCACCTTATGTTGCATTTAAAATGTTGCTGTTTCAACTTACAATTTTAGTTAAAGTGTCGTCATCTGAAGGTGAACCCAACCAATCATAATAATAAAGTTGAATATTAACCAACTACTTTGATAACTGATTTATTTTACTTATTAATTTGTGTTTTGCAAAGAATGACAAAGCAAACTATCCATCTGCAACTGCTTATCCGGTTTAGGGTCATGGGGGGCTGGAGCCGATCCCAGCTGGCATTGGGTGAAGGATGGGGTTCACCCTGGACAGGTCGCATAGCGACAGACAACCAATCACGTTCACATTCACACGTACAGGCAATTCATCCTAACCTGCATGTCTTTGGACTGAGGACCGTGCAGGCAGAAAGGGAACTGAAGTCAGGAAAAAGGAAGAATATGATCAACAAGGGAAGCAGAACTATGCAGGAAACTGTATCAGCATGAAAAGTTCAGGAAAGTGACACTGGTCACCTCAGAAACCGGATCGACCTCTGTGACCACGGCAGCACCATGACGACCCCAAGGCCGATCAGCAAATCAGCCACACAGAGGGCGAACAGACAGACGGCTGATGGACAGACTGATACGGGAGGGAGAGGAGGACAGAGACAGATGGAGAGATGGAGTGATAGAGTCTGATTGAAGGAGACGGGCACACCGCACAATGGAGGAGAGATCTTTGATACACATAGAAAGGGAAGACAAAAGGTGCACAAAGGAAATATAATAATGTAGAAGAAGAAGTCAAGGTGCAAAATCATATAATGCTCAGTCTCTTTAAATGCTGACTGACTGCATAAAAGCCTATTAGACTGTTGTCAGGTTAATAAATAGGCCTTTTCAGTCACTATAAGCCTCATAGATGTGGGTCAATCAGGGCCTACTACACCCACTAGTAAGTTTGATCATCTATTCACATGATCAATCACCAGAAAGAAGTAATAAAACACAATAGTGACCTCTAGCAAAAGTTATCATCTTGTGTGAAGCCACTAATGTGTAGTTGTGTTGGTGTTTGGAATTATTTTAAACCAAAACACTGTTTTTCCCTAAACTTAACTAAGTGATTTTTTTGTTGTCTAAACATAAAGAACTTAAGAAGTTGTGGTTTTAGTGGCTAAACCTAAATAAGTTGTTTTATTTGTGTTCAGAACGTTTCATTCAGTTTCACAACATCGTGTTGCTTTTAAATTTTACTTTAACTTTTACAATGTAGTAGGCATAGTAGGCCTCTAATGACCCATATTTATGGTGCCCATAGCGACTGATAACGCCTGTTTAATGGCCTGACAGCAGTTGAATCGGGTGCCTTTTTATAGAAATACACAAGATGGTAAAGACACACCTGGGAGCAATTTATCACTAATAATTTAAAGGTCTTTAATGCATCTGTCTTTAATGCATCTGTTTTAATTCATCTGTCATTTGGTAATCCATATGGTTTGTAATAATAGTATCTTTAGCATGTAACCAGTGGTGACAGTTGTGACAATGACAATAATAATTTTTGCCTTGTGTGTGTTTGTGTGTCCAGGCGCTGTACGAGCCTCCAGTATCTTCCCCATCCTGAGTGTGATCCTGCTCTTCATGGGGGGGCTGTGCATCGCCGCCAGCGAGTTCTACAAGTCACGCCACAACATCATCCTCAGCGCCGGCATCCTCTTCGTCTCTGCAGGTACGAAGAGGAAGGAGAGGATGGAGAGGAGGGAGGGGTGAGGGGAAAGAGGAGGGCAGAGTGAGCAGGAGGTGTCAAGGTGAAAGTGAGGGAGGCAGATGAAGGAAGGAAATGGAGAGTGAAATGGAAAAAGAGGAAGGAAGAATGGATGAAAGTAAGCATATTAATCTTTGGGTTCTGTGTGAATGGCAGGAAACGGATTCAGAATTGGACAGATGACAATACAAAGATAAAATCCTTAAACCTGCACTCATTGATTTTGGGGCCATTTGAGAGCAGAGCAATAAGCTGTAACAACACTGACATATTGGCCATCACCTAGTAAAGTTAATAGGGCTCAAGTCAGGACCACCAGATGAATGGAAGGCCAATGTTTACACTTCTTTTAGCTGCTTTGTCTGTTTAGATGATAAATGCTCTCCTATGTTCACATTGGTGCTGGGCGGGCAGTATACAGAGTGAACAGCTGTGGCCAGAAACTATTATGAGAGTTGTGAGAGAAGGGACGTTAATTTTGAAAAATGCTCTCATAACCGAACTGATAACCGACCCTTGCTAGCTAATTATTAACTGTTAACTGTTAAGATTTGTGCCTCACATGCAGCAGTGCACCAACTGTAGTATATGATACAACTGAGTCAACAGTTCACCATCAGGAGAGTTATTGTAGCGGCCACGGCGCTGTGTTCGCTGTCTCCGGTTCACCGTCAGGAGAGTTACTGTAGCGGCCACGGCGCTGCGTTCGCTGTCTCCGGTTCACCGTCAGGAGAGTTACTGTAGCGGCCACGGCGCTGCGTTCGCTGTCTCCGGTTCACCGTCAGGTGAGTTACTGTAGCGGCCACGGCGCTGCGTTCGCTGTCTCCGGTTCACCGTCAGGAGAGTTACTGTAGCGGCCACGGCGCTGCGTTCGCTGTCTCCGGTTCACCGTCAGGTGAGTTACTGTAGCGGCCACGGCGCTGCGTTCGCTGTCTCCGGTTCACCGTCAGGAGAGTTACTGTAGCGGCCACGGCGCTGCGTTCGCTGTCTCCGGTTCACCGTCAGGAGAGTTACTGTAGCGGCCACGGCGCTGCGTTCGCTGTCTCCGGTTCACCGTCAGGTGAGTTACTGTAGCGGCCACGGCGCTGCGTTCGCTGTCTCCGGTTCACCGTCAGGAGAGTTACTGTAGCGGCCACGGCGCTGCGTTCGCTGTCTCCGGTTCACCGTCAGGAGAGTTACTGTAGCGGCCACGGCGCTGCGTTCGCTGTCTCCGGTTCACCGTCAGGAGAGTTACTGTAGCCACGGCGCTGCGTTCGCTGTCTGTAGCGTAACTTCAGTGTGTTTTCAACAGGCCGTGTGTGTGGCGGCGGTGAGTGTGGTTTATTAATAGATAGCAGTTGTAGGTAAATGTAATGAGAAACCTCATACACATGAATGCAAAAGCAGTTTGAATTGTACTAGTCAAAATGTAACTGCAGATGTCTAAAATTAGATTTTTGCCTCAAAATAGAATTAGGGAGACCTTGAATTAGCATTTTGACGGCAAAATGACATAGCAGATATCTCCAATGAATATCCAGTCGAGCTGTTAAATATTAAAACCACAGACACACATCTCGAGCTGTGGAGCAGCTGAAAATGAAAATGTCCTGCTTTGGAGACAACAGAAGCCACGATGACGCTCACTGACCACCGCGATGCGATGCGTTGCGTGTGATGTGTGCGTAGCTTGCAACAGCCGCCTCAGGACGAAGCGAGGCAGACAAAGATAGCGCAGGTTGAGCTTCTTTGTGTGTTTGTGTGTGTTTGTACTCTGGTTCTAGGCCATGGCCTACTGTGCTGCACTAGATAACTAGTTCCCCTCCAAGTCAGAAGTGAGGGATGCAGTTCTCTCTGTTTCTCTCTCTCTTTCTCGCAGTCCGTGTCTGTCTCTCTCGCCCTGTTGCTAGGCTGAGAGGAGGCCACTGGGATTACACTCTAAAAATAAGGTGTCCCTGATACTCTTCAGCTCTGATCCATCTCAATCAGTCCTCACACCTCAGTCTGCTTCTCTGTGTCGCTGTACGGCCTTGTTTTGTCTGTCTGTCAGTGTGGTTGTCTGTCTGTCGTGTTTATTTCTGGATGATGCATGACGAGAACGACAGATGATCAAAATAGGGGGAGGGAGAAAAGAAAAGAGAGATAGAGAGACGTGAAGGAGTGAATTTGAACATCGTCGGAGGTAGGAAAGGCTGGAGAGGGTGAACTACAAAGATGCACAGAAATATATTCAAATGTGAAATATAAAAGAATCTGCCCCAGTTTGCATCTCAAAGAGAAAGACAGAGCGATGGGGAAAACAGGGAAAAGAGAGAGAGAGACACTGGAAGCTGAAATCCTGCTTTTGGAAACGTGGTCCAGATCCTATTCACCGATGTAGGAAGTTATTTATTCATCACCATCGTTCATCAACTGTCTTCATCCACTCTGCCTGACAGCTATTTGGTTACTTCACTTGGTGGACAACAACAAAAAACTTGACTATAATAACAATAATTATGTAATAATCATTCTGCATATGGCTGTACTTGACCAAGGAAACTCTGAGACCATCAACATTCACAATGCAAAATTTCACCAACTATATTTGTCTAAATACTTCATAACGTTTAATATAAGACGTTGATAATGATTTATCATAAACAGGCTTATGATGACAGACTTCCTAATACTCTAGCTCTAAACGAGTTTCTCCAGCTCTTTTTTATCCTGAAAGGCCTAAATATTACATCTTATTTTGAAAAATCTTCTTAAGAGAATTTTCACTCGTTCTATTGGCAGATTTCTTTTAATAATTACAAGTAAAAACACCTCGTAGTCTTTTTGTCAGTTAATCCATTAGTTGATTTAATGGACAGATATTTAAAAGCGACTTTAAAACTATTTTTGAGTGTTAGTGTGATTGATATTTTTTTTTTTTTTTTTTATTTCTGGAGGGTAGTGTAATTTGATGAAGTATATAAGTTAGGCAAATACAAGCATTGTGCTTCTGCCTATTCAGTCACTACTGAATACAGACTGTTGACTTTGTTAATACTGATTGCACTGTTACAATACTTATTGTGTTATGTGTGATGACTGAATAAAAACTACTACTACTACTACTACTACTACTACTACTACTACTTTATCCACAAAGAATGACACAAAAGCACCACTTAAAATCATGTTTCAACGCAGTCTCACAGGAGTTTGTGAAATATCAGTTTCATCTATTTGATTTATGTACATAGACACGAACTTCACATTTTTCAGCACGACTTTCAACGACGTGTTTTTCATGCATTTTCCTACAAATGTCAAGCAACACATGACGCATTTGTCAATTTCCGTTCCAGTCTCTTCAAAATAAAATGTAGTTAGGTTTAGAAATAGATCGACTTGGTTAGGTTTAGACAACAAAACTACTTAGTTTTAGGAAAAGATTGTGGTGAAGTGCTGTAACTTAAGTATAGAAGTTATATGACAAATAAATCAATTTTGACTTATGGTTTTGGGCTGCACGGCGGTGCAGTGGTTAATGGTTGTAATGGTGTGAATGGTTGTCTGTGATGTGTCCTGCGATGGACTGGAGACCTGTCCAGGGTGAACCCCTCCTTCGCCCAGTGCCAGCTGGGATCGGCTCCAGCCCCCCGCGACCCCTAACGGGATGAGCGGTTGCAGATGGATGGATGGATTGGTCTCCTGGGTGAAAGTCTGTTGATTTTTGACTCACCCATCCTGGTTCACAATTATGTGGATGACATACAAATTGATTGTGTGCTGACATAACGAAAAAAAAAAAAAAAAAGAATTTCGTGACTATGTACAGAAATCAATACATTCAATTTTGTGACTATTTCACAAACTACTGTGCAACTGGACTGTGTGTTTACCAGACATGTGCTCATAATTTTCTTGGAAATGAGTCATTCAGCATAGAAAAAGCATCAAAAATGACTAATCAACTAAAGAAACCAAAATGACTGATTAGTCAACTAATAACCATTTCATTATTGATTATTGAGTCATTTATACTTATTTCATGTCAAAAGTAAGTTCAGAAATATTGCTGTTTTAAAAAAAATAGTTATGAGCTGTTGATGAGAAACAAGAAAACTGAAGAGTCTTTATCTTTGGTTTCTGTATTTTTTCAGCCGACAAACATAATAACTGTGATGACTTTGGTTGTTTATTGTGTGGGCCTACTTGAGTAACAGTTTGGCTGTATTTTAGTTTGAATCTCTTTCCCTCCTCTCCTGTCCCAGGCCTGAGCAACATCATAGGAATCATTGTGTACATATCAGCCAACGCTGGGGACCCTTCCAAGAGCGACTCCAAGAAGAACAGCTACTCCTACGGCTGGTCCTTCTACTTCGGCGCCCTCTCCTTCATCATGGCCGAAATGGTGGGCGTGCTGGCCGTGCACATGTTCATCGACCGCCATCGGGAGTTGCGCGTGGGGGCGCGAGCCGCCGACTATCTCCAAGGTGCGGCCATCACGCGCATCCCCAGCTACCGCTACCGCTATCGACGCCGCTCACGTTCTTCGTCCCGCTCCACGGATCCCTCGCACTCCCGCGAGGCGTCGCCGGTGGGCCTGAAGGCCTTTGGGACGCTGCCCTCCACCGAGCTGTCCATGTACACGCTGCCCAAGGGCCAAACGGGCACCCCGACAGCCACCTATAACTCCACGGAGCGGGACCACAACTTCCTGCAGGTCCACAACTGCATCCAGAAGGACCTGAAAGACTCAGGCAACACCGCAAACCGACGTACCACACCTGTATGAAACTGATAGAGGGACCTTAGACACTATAAAAAAATCAGAGGGAATTTGGGGGGGGGCGGCAAAAGCAAGATGACAGTGTAAGGGGATGGCAGGAGGAAGACGAGGGGGCATAAATGGATAGATGGACTGGGGAGGGAAGTAACAGAGGGGAAGGTCGAAGCGCTCCACAGCACCTCAGACGATCACTTTCTGTTTTAAAAGATAAGGAAACAGAGAAAAAATGCATAAAAAAGAAACATGCATGATTTTCCCATCTACCATTGTTTAACAAGTTTTGAACATGTTTGTAAAGATTTGAGGAGGAGGATGGGGAAAGAGGAGCTGGGTGGGTGTGGGGGTGGTTGTCTGTCTCGGGGCTGTGGATTCGTGGAGTGGTGGGCTGGGCCAGACCGCCTGTTAAAAGGTGAACTTTATATTTTTTACTCTTCCTCAGTCTGACGAAGAGGGGGCATGGATGACCCCCTTGGCCCCGCCTATGATCCCGCCCTCGCACCACCATCCCACAAGCCCCCCAACACACACACCTTGACCTCCCTCAACCCCCACTCCTTCCTTTAGTTGCTGTATCTTCTTGATTTCATTCTTTATTTGCATTAATACTGTGAACCATTGCGGTGTGGGATTTTAGCAGGGAGCAACTGAGGCCGCAAAAAAAAAAAAAAAAAAACAAGAAAAAAAAACACAAGTTAATATATGTATTGATTATATATAAATATATGAATATATATGTTAATAAATCATGACTTCCTTGGCGCAAAAATATCAACAAGAAAAAAAGAAAAAGTAACTTACAAGTGAAACTAAATCAAGTCATTGTGGAAACTAAAGCGAGACTGAGGATTCTCTGTGACTGGCTCATGTGACGGGCAGAGGCTGCTTGATAAACTGGGTAGTAGTAGACACATTATCACATTCTTTTACAACAACAACAACAAAAATCTTTTGGCCTTCCGCCGAAACCCTGGCAGCCATCTTTGTTCAGGGTCAACTCGAGGTGAAAAGTTGACCTCACTTTTTTTGCTCCATGACGGGGCGGAGCGAAGAGAGAACTCTGGGTAATGGAGGATCTCTCAGTAAACTTGAAGAAGACTGTGGACAACGAGACGCCACTACTGCCAAAGACACAAAGTAGTGCGTGAGACAACATGGCTACCAGCGAGGTGAAGCTAAGTGACTCCAAAAAATTAATAATTTACATGCATGCCAGTCAAAATCATCTGATCTGCTTTTAAGGAACCTACGTTTTGAACAACTGAACAATGATACCATGTGAGGGCAGTGGGGGTGACAAAGTAGAAATTAATGTTACAGTACTGTGTCTATTTAAATTTTTCTTTTCTGATTTTTTTTTTTTTTTTGAGTGGGTCATTTTGGGATGGGGTCGTTTGAAACAAAAGAACAAACTTTGGCTTCGAGGCTTTTTTTTAAACAGAAGAAAATCTTATCTTGCCTTTTCATTTAATCTTATTTTCTGGGTTCGTTTGAACTCTCACACAGCCTTAGTCTCTTTCTTTGTCTCATTTTTCTTGTTCTTTGGTTTTGCGTTGTGTTGTTGTAAATGAGAATTTAAAAAAAACAAACAAACAAACAAAAAAAAAAGCGTAATGTCTTTCAAGGTGCCAAAACTGAATGATTCTGAACTTGGATGCATCAAGTCCTGATGACGAATAAAAATTGAACCCCCCGTAGGGAACAGAAACAGTGTTTGTCGTATCATGTGTGGTCCAGTCAGACCAGACTACATTGAGACTTGAGGCTGACCGTCGTTTAACCCACTGAAAGACGAAAGAACCCGTCCTTTAAAGATCTGATGGTAAAGACCGACTGACCGTGGTGCAACTCAAACAAAGTTCAGCTCTTCCTTTCCAGGACTCAAATGAAACGCCTCTCAAAGCATTGAGAGAAAATTTAAGTTTGCCAGCAGGTTTCCAACAAGCTGTCACCAATGTGAACAACACTTACATTCAACATTTAACTTAACATTAACACTTACATTTACCATTTAACTTAACAATAACACAAACATTTAACTCTACATTAACCCTTACATTTCCCTCTCTGGTTCATGCAGCTTTGTAAAGTCCTCTCTGCTTTAGTATCAGCAGCCCCTCGGCTGTCCTCTCCGTCTCATCTCCAGACAGCTTTCTGGATTTTTCTGCATGTTTTGTCTCAGAGTGATGGTTCTAGTTATTTTCTCTGAATTCAGCCACATTTGTTGCAAACTAAGCTCACAGCTTTACCGCCAGCCTCTGCAAAAAACTACTTATCGGTCCATGAGTTATTATAGACGTGCCGCCTCAGCAGGTGACACTACTTCAAACATCACTCACGTCAGTTTACATCAGTGTCAAGTGTGACAGGAAGAAGCACACTAACAACACACAAGCATATCAAAATAAAAGCTATTTTCTTTACTGTTTTTTAAGCTTTGTAAGTAAAATTGTGTGGTTTGTCTGAGACCCCCCTGGGCAGAATCACAAAGGCTGTTTCCGGCACACGGGCCGTATAATGCCCGGGTCTGTTTTAGAGTAATTATAATGATTGGATTATCCAAGAAATACTATTGGTTCATTGATATTGATAGATGATATTGTGTGCATTCAGCATCTGAATGCCGTACAAACTGCTCTTAGATGCGTTTTGATTTTCCTGTACCACCACTACTGATGCTCTGCAAAATCACATATGGTTTAAGTTGATTCAGCAGTGTTGCAGTTTCACTACAGCTGAAGTTCTTCTTCTTCCTACAGTCTGTTTTAGCTGCATCTCTCCAAGTCGTAGTATTTGCACATGTACAACAACTGTCCTCATATATTGTTGACGGGACATTACCTGTGCTAATAATAAACCGTCGGCCACACGCCTCCGATTCATCATCAAGTGGGTTTTGATCAGCTCGCCTGGTAAGAGCAGATTTGGATGGGTAAGAAAGTTTGGTGCATCTGGAATTGACTTCTCTTGTGTTTTCCCTTAAGAGAAAATTAAGAAGAAATATAAGGCCCAGCGCTTGTGGAGCATTCTGCCCGCTAGCGTGCAAGCCTTGGTGTTTTCTTCACCATCAGTCCAGCCTACATGTATTTTCTTGAAAGTGCACCGCTGAGATTCATTTTGCAGGATATACTGTATATACAGCATATCTTATTCAGTTTATTTATCTTTAGCATATTGATCAGCTTGAAACGTATCTTTAAATGCCAAGATTGTTTAGTTTCGACGCTGAATGATTTGGTCTTTATTCTTCAAAACCACTAACTCGTTCCTTGGCTGGTAAAGAGCAGTGGTGTGTTCACATCATATCAGCTGTCACTCACTTTCTGAGCTCACATTTACTTCAAAATGGGATAGTTATTGATTCCAGTGAGACTTTACGATAACACATCCACAGGCAGCCTCATCACGTGCACACATTACACTGACCACCCCGTTCTGCACAACATGTTCTCATAGAGAACATTAGAACATCTGGATGTTGTTGGTGGGAAATGCAGCAGCTCAAAGCAGCACAGCCAGGACTTCCTCAGGATGCAAACAGTGTGTACTGCAACATGTTGCTGAGCTTTATTAATACTGGTACGCAATTTTTAACCCATGGGCAAAGTATACTGTACAATGAACACTCTGTCCTTTGTCTTTCTCTACTTTTGTTTTTTTAAAATGACTCTTTCATCCACTTATTTTTTTCTGCCATGCCCTTGTTCACTGTCGCTTTCTCTCTACATATTTCTTCACTTACTCTCCATCTCCGCTAGCGCTCCATTAGCTGGCTGTAGAATAAATGTCAAATACAACATCAGTCTCAATGTCCTGCTGCATGATACCCTGTCTCTATGTGCTCTCTCTTTCTCCATCCCTCCATCCTTCCTCTCTCTCTCTCTCTCTCTCTCTCTCTCTCTCTCTCTCTCTCTCTCTCTCTCTCTCTCTCTCTCTCTCTCTCTCTCTCTCTCTCTCTCTCCCTCTCTCTCTCCCCTCCCCTGGTGTGATGATCAAAGTGGCTGGCATGTCTCTCTGCAGTACTGCTGTGATCACTGAGGAGAGGCGAGGGAGGAAGGAGGAGGAGGAGGAGGAGGAGGGAGGAAGGAGAACAGGGAGTAGAGCAGGCTGATCCAAGCAGCACCACGCTGCCCCCCTCTGGTGTGGAGGTACATGATCATTTTCTCATATTCGTGTTCGAACTCTGTGACCTCGCAAAAATGCACGGAGCATTAATCTGTGAATATAATAGACGGTAAATTCAGCTGACTTTTTCATCTGCAGACAGATTTTCCCTTTAAGATCAACATCATGACTCTAAACTGATATATCAATCTGGGGTGTGCTGACAGCATAATTATACACTTTAACATTAAATTGTAATGAATTCATAAAATTATACATTATAAAAAAGCTATTATAGAGTGATTAATTAAATGTACATTTAAATGATGCATTATAGCTCAAACACTAAAACCTGTCCTGCAGCCCCATGAGAGTTTTTTTTTTTATTATTATTTTTTAACCTTTATTTTAAGGACCAGTGTGTAAGAATCAGGGGGATCTGTTGGGATAAATGGGATATAATATTAATAAGTATGTTTTAATTAGTGTATAATCACCTGACGCTAAGTATATAAATATATCTACTCTAGATCTTTTTACAAAATTGCCTCTGCGTTTGATTATTATTAGTTTTAGTAATAATTAATTTAATAACTAGCACTGAAGACAGAAAGTGAGTAAAAAAAAAACACCCCAAATATGTTTATAACTACAAATGAGTGGGTCCACGGCAGCAGCTCGTTGACAAGAGTAAGAACGACACCTGCTTTCACACCACAGTCTCCAAAAGTCTCCAATAACACCAGAAAAAGTCGCTGGATTTGTCGCTAGTTGCATTTTTGAAAAGGAGTCGCTAGAGGGGTGTGACAAGTCGCTAAATATAGCGACTAAGTCATTAAGTTGGCAACACTAGGCCTCTGCTGCTGGAAACTGATCGTGAAACGCTTCAGTGTGCATGTGACAAAATCGAGATGCTTTGTGGGACATGTAGTTGAAGGACATACTTCTGTAAAGCGACAGAGTTGTATGATAAGTATCATATATTCTTTGCAGGCCCTCGGCACCACATAAAATGAGGTGCGAGGCCTAACTTGGCGACCCTCTCGCTGTGAGGCGACGGCGCTGACCACTGCACCACCGTGCAGCCTGCAATGTCTTAACACATTATGGAAATTATTTTAAACAGGAAAAAAAGGTTCAGATAAATGTTTCTGAGTCAGATGAGTCCATCTCCACCAAAGATGTGGGTTAGAAGGGAGCAGCACTTTTCTTATCAAAAAAAAAGAAAAATCAATACTTCTTCATTTTGAATTACCGGTATGTTTTCAGGTTGTGATGTCACTCCAGGAGGATTACAGTTGAAAGGTTGAGAAAATATTAAGTCGCACTGGACAGATATGGCACAAAATAGAAAACATACACACACACATCATGGTTATTTCAAAAATGATATTACAAACATGAGTAAACAACATTTTTTGGGATGCTGCTTGATGTGTTTTGCAAGGAGGAGTGTCGGACATAGCAGACAGGTAATAATGTAATAAAAGCTAAAACATTTTAGTTGTTATGCAGGTGAGTTTGGAGGCGTTGTGGCTGATTTTTGACTGGAAGGTAGCAGATGTGGGGAACAGCTGCTGTTCCTCCCTCACCTGCAATTATCAAGCTTTTCAGGTCACGGACAGTTATAGGCTACGAAACAAGCCATGCTCTGAGACACACACACTGCACAACACTGACAGAGAGACAGACCAAGGTTGAGGTCAATTCAATCAAATTACTCCATTAATATGAGCGAGCATAATTTACAATCATGGTATAATGGTGTAATTTTGTCATATCACTATGGGGCACGACTGATTTAAATTGCAAAGGAATATGGGAAAGGGCATGCAGAAAAGGGAATAAAAAAGACATAATAAGAGAGGAAGTCACCAGACAGACAAAGAGCTGATGTGCAGGAAAAGTGTGTGAGCGAGTGTAGGTGTAAGATATGAGCTGGGACTCTGTGGCCTGAGCTCAGGCTGCGTCATGAATACAAAACGCTGTTTGTTTGGGTGAAGAGCACTGCAGTGAGATAAAACCCTGATGTCACAAAGCAGTCCCGCCACAGACGTGATGTGCACAGATGCATGGATAGGGCCAACTGCAGTTGTCACCAAAAATGTGTTACTTGCACTTTTATATGATATAAAAGAGCACAGCAAGCTTAATCTGTCATTTTATCTCAACATAGTAATTAGTCCTAGAGGTGTTTATTCAACATTTGCCATTTGTGGCCCATGAAATGTTCAATGCAGCAGATTTGGCTCTATCATGAGTCCATTTATGATAATTACCATGTCATACCATGTCACATAAATCATCATTTAATTGATCTCTGCTGTTGGTGTCTGCAGATGTTGGCCGAGTTCACAGATGCGTCCCAAAATGTACTGCAGGAATGAGGATGCAGGATCATGCCACTGAAACGTTTTTATCCAAGTTATTGGCTTCTATCCAATGTAAAGTCATGATTGATGGCCAATATGTATAGATCTATTTTTCTGTAATATCCTCAAAAGTGCACTAAAAAATATGATGTTTGTGTCCCAAAGTGTTGTTGAGTTATTTTGAATTTATGGACATTTATTGACTTGTTTTCCATACTTCTGTGACATTGTTTATGTAGGTATTTTATTTAGTTTACATAATTATTTTGAGCCCAACTAGTGGTGCCTTCAGGTGTGATGGTGTTTACCGTGTTTACGAGTTGGGTCCATCTGAACGCCGCCGATGACGTATTCACAACCTGGTAAGCTCCGTCACGACTTGTGATGTGTTTGTTGGCGTTGTGTTAAATGGTGGAGCCCATGGAAGTTCATTTATCGTGCATAATAAGTTAATATTATTATATAGTATATTGTAATTTTAGTCATATATTGTTTTTCTTGGCAATTTTATATGTCTGAGGAAAATGTTGATATTCCCAACAACCTCTCAACAACCAACCCTAACCAATCTTTCTCCTCTGTCATTAAGATAAGATAGTACTTTATTTATTATGTCTTTATTTCCTGCATTACGTTACCCACTAGCTAGCTTGCTAAACTGTTAGTCTCTGTGGCTTCTAGACTCGGACAGTAACATTAATATTGCCATTGCTTACCAGCGGTGTTCTTCACAAATTAACCACTCGAACGCCACACACAACTTCCCATCTCATAAACATGGTAAACACGACCCCATTTGAAGGCAGCATAAGATGTTTTTCCTAAACCTAACTAACTGATTTTGTTACCTAAACATAGCCGATGGTTGGAGCTTCAAGCACTTCAAACATTTTACATAAATTTCAGCCAGATTATGAGAATAATAAATGTTGTATTTCTTAACTTTGAGGGAAAAAAGTGGTGGTGCATCATTCTGGTGAACTACGGCAATACACCACTGTCATGGTCCTATAGGGTTTTCAGTTACAGGTGGTTTCCTGTTTTAGTTTGAAATTCCTTTCCTCTTGTGTCTACTTCCTGCCGTGGTGATTGTCTGCCCCGCCCTGATGAGATTCACCTGTCCCTTGTTATCTCCCTCGTCTATCTAGTCTCTGTGCTGACCTTGTCTTCATTGTCACAAGGCACAAATTTTCATCATTCCCTATTTTAATCACTTGATAGAGCAAAGCAGCAGTATAATAGGTCTGTGCCCACATGGGCCATGCATTATAAAATGCACTAATGCTATACTTCAGATACAAGCACCCACATGATGGTACATGTAAGCATTAATAAGTGAGCCATGAACAGTTTTAAAATACCCATTAGTGCTCTGCTGAATACTGCAAAAACACCCTGCATTAGTTACTGACTATCATAAGGTCGACTTTAGCTTTAACTTAGTTAATCAAAGGTGATGATAGAGTAAAATATCATGATTTCCAGTTAGTTCAATTAGTTTTTATTTTATTTCAGTTTAGTTTTCAGAGTGTGTTTGCTTGTTTTAGTTTAGTTTTAGTTTGTTTTTGTCAGGGCCAACTACAGTATAATGCAGACCTGGGCATTATATGGCCCGCGGGCTGGATCAGGTCCTCGTGATGGTTCTGCCCGGCCTGGAAGGTCTCACAGGTCTTACTTACAAAGCTAAAAAAAAAAAAGGAAAGAAAAAAAAAAGAAGCTTTTGTTTTGAAATGCTCGAGTATTGTTAGTGTGCTTCTTCCTGTTACACTTGACACTGATGTAAATTGACGTGAGTGATGTTTTTCTTTGCAGAGGTTTTGTTGGACAGACATTTTTTTCGTGATGGTCAGCACAAAATCAGTTTGTATATAATCTATGTAATTATGAACCAGGAAGAACGCTGCATCCGGAGGAGGTCGGGGTGGATGAGTGGGTCAAAAAACACTAAGTCACTAAGCAAACTAAGTAGTCTTTGTTACGGAACGTCACACTTAGATCTTTTCCTAAACCTAACTGAGTAGTTTTATTGTGAAAAGACTGGAGTGGAAACTGACATGTGCGTCACATGTTGCTGTGAAATTCATGTGGTGAGACGGTGTTGGCGACCCCTCCACTCCACTAGCTGTCCTGTTGCTGGTTCTCTGTTGTTTTGCAGGGTGGAGGTTAATCAGGCCGATGAGCTACACCTGGGCTCAGTGTGGTGATATAAAAGCTCTGTTCCTGGCACAGTTTTGGTTTTGTTTGCCGGAGACACATGCCTGCATTACTGATCACTGACTGTCCACATTTGTTTAGTTATTTATTGTTAGTTTAATAAATAAATTAGATTTTTGCACAAGCCAGGACAGGCATTAGCGGGAAAGCCATAACGCATCATTTAAATAATTTTTGACCCAGAGACTTGTGTTCACGTCACAAGTGAAACCACAAGTCAAAGTTGATTTATTTTTCAAGTAACTTACATACAAGTTACAGTATTCCCAGAGTTATTCTAACCCAACCCACAATCGTTTCCTAAACCTAAGTAATTTAATATCAATACCTATTTTAAAAAAATTTTTTAATTTAAATTTTTTATTTTTTTAAAATAACCAAGTCAATCTTTTCCTAAATCTAAATGTCATTTTTTTAACTATACCTAACCAAGCTGATCTTTTCCTAAACCTAACCATAGTTTTATTTAGAAAAGATTGGAGTGGAAACTGTATGTCACCTGTTGCTGGACAATTTCATGAACTGCTGTGAGCCTGTTGGTCAGAAACATCCCAGATTTGACCTCTAACAGCGACTGCAGATCTGTCAGCTTTGAATGAGAGTAGCAGTGACCACTGTTGTGGCTACAAGGTGACCAGCAGTTCGTCCTGCTGTGATATCAGTCTGCACCAACACAGTAAACCTGCTTTGATTACTAACTGAGACTAAATGACTGGATGACTTCATTTAATGCGGACATGCGACATGCGGTGTCAATGAAGCCACCAAAAAAGGCTCGTCTCCACGTTTCTTTGATTGCTGACTGACCACTTGGATATCTGTAGAAATGAAGAAGTCTGTCCCAAAGCAATAAGTAACAGCCCACACTCGATCCTGAGCTGTTATTAAGTGATAATCCCAAGACATGATGCTCCATTTAAAATGAACAGATTGTAGGATACTGTTGAAGTGATTTTCCAAGATGGTCAAGAACTTGTGTTGCACCTTTATGTGCTGTTGTACAATAATAATCTACATCAGAGTTCCAGGAAGTACTGCAGTCAGCAATGCCACACATAGTACACACATTTACAGTCTATGCACATTGGTGGTAGAGATAAAGATAAAAGATGTATAATCTCCATGCTGATGCACAAAGCACCCTACTGTGACAGACAGTGTTGCTATTATTGGGATTTTGTGCCCATGTGCCTGGAAATTTAAAACAACAACAACCAGGCGCAACAGAAAACATATGCAGACGCCCTCACACACATTATAGACTCAAAAACAACGAGGACAGAGAGGAGAAAGATCCTAATTGCTATAATTATGATCATCCACTCAAGCATGAAAATATTGTGCTGAAATTATTGCAAGCTGTTAAATATATATTCTGTTAAGATCTTCTTTACAATTTATTTTACATGAAAAAAGTTGACCATGATGTTATTTTTTATACTGTATAGAAATAAAAACTGTTGTGGTTTTAAAAATGTCCTTTATTTCTCAACAAATGTCAAAAGTGTCAACGAGAATTTTGACTGTAAGTATTCTTTGACATCCTCTTATTTCATGACTAGACTGTAACGAACACATTAATGAAAAATATCAAATTATGGCTGTTCATTAGATGAAATGCACTGCTACAGAAAACACTCCAGTCACACATCAGTCATTCAAAATCTTTACTGATGTACATTGTATAAACCGTTCAGAGCAAAATGACGTAATAACAGTCAGTGGAAACCAAAATCTTCAACCCGCAGAGGGCTGGATTCAAAATCACACTGAAAATAGTAGTAAAACAAAAAAAAAAAAAGAAAAAAGAAAAGTAAAACATTGAAATCACAGCTGATCCAACTAGTGTGAACTTCATCACATCAACTCATAAAGTGACTCAGTAGTGTGTTTGATCCCGCCTGCCGGCATGAACTCCAACATCTTGGCTCCTGATAAGTCGGCGGATGGTGTCCTGGGGGATCTCCTCCTAGACCTGGACAGTCTGTGGCGCTATGGAACGTCCCATTGGTGCTCAGCTGGATTTAGGGGAACATGAGGGCCAGTCAATGGCATCAATGCCTTCATCATCCAGGAACTGTCTACATACTCTGGACACACAAGCCTGGGCATAGACCTGGACCAGGAGGAACCCAGGACCCCCTGCACCAGTGTAAAGTCTGACAGTCACTCTGAGGATTTCATCCCGGTACCTAACAGCAGTCAGGGTACTGTTGGCTATGACATGGAGGTCTGTGGGACCCTCCAAGGAGGTGCCTCCCCAGACCATCACTGACCCCCCACCAAACCGGTCATGTTGGATGATGTTACAGGCAGCATAACGTTCACCATGGTGTCTCCAGACTCTTTCACACCTGTCACATGTGCTCAGTGTGAACCTGGTCTCATCTGTGAAGAGGACAGGGAACCGATGGAGGACCTGCCAGGTCTGGTGTTCTCTGGTGAATGCTGATGGAGCTGCAGGGTGCTGGGCTGTGAGCACAGGTCCCACTAGAGGACGTCGGGACCTCCTGCCACCCTCATGGAGTCTGGTTCTGACAGTCTGGTCAGAAACATCCACACCAGTAGTCTGCTGGAGGTCATGTTGTAGGGCTCTGGCAGTGCTCCTCCTGGTCCTCCTCACACTAAGGAACAGATACCGGTCCTGTCCAGCCCTCCTGGTCTAACGGCCGGTCTCCTGGCGTCTCCTCCAGGCTCTTGAGACTGTGCTGGGAGACACAGCAAACCTTCTAGTGACCTCACGTATGGATGATCCATCCTGGAGGATCTGGACTACCTGTATCAACCTGATCAGGCTGCAGGAACCACCTCATACTACGAGTAGTGACAAGAACTCTATCAGAACCAGAACTAGAGTAGAATCAGTCAGGAAGGATCAGGAGAGCCACCACATGTAAAACCATCCCCTTTTTGTTGGTTGTCTCACTGTTGTCTCTCTATTACACCTGTCGTCACTTTCATTTGTTCCACAGCAGCTGAAAGTGATTCACCATCACTTGTTCTTCCTGAATGGACAGATCAATATCCCTGAAGATCAACTGACTTGGTGTTAAACTGGGATCATTAAGGGTTCCCTTGACTCTGTTCAGGCTGGGAGGATTGAGCCCAAAATACTACTGATACCTATGTCTCATTTTGAAGATCGATTCTAGCGTCAGTGGGATCAATACAAAAAAGTTTCAGTTTCTCTCTTCTACCCCTTATTTGTATTTCATTGAAGAGTTGGACTGTCTGACCTGTTTGCTTCTGCTGTTGTGAATTCAAACTACAAACATGGTGGCTGAAGACAGAGGAGCATGTTTGGAGCTGTTTCACACCTGTGAATGTTGGTTGAGGGTAGTTTAAATTAAAGTTTTTATTATTGACAATAAGTAAATGTGTATATAGTAAATGTGTAAATATTTATTCATATTTTATACACATACTTTATCCGTATTTGCACAATTTGTATTTTCAATTTACAATAATCAAAATGTTTTTGTTATTTGCCTTAAACACATGTCCTCTTTTTAAACATGCATTAGTAATTAACATTAGAGAGCAGCATGAAAGTACATAATCAGCTTTTAATTATAAAAACTATCATATCAATATTGCCGATTCTCACCCGTATTACTTGAAATCAGATCAAAACCAAATTTAGCGGTAGCGCCCACCCCTAGTCCAGACAGACGAGGGATGCTAATTTAGATTTAGATTTAGTTTTTACAGCCGGGAGAAATGTCCTTCAGCAAAATCCATCACAGTATCATGAAACTGAAATTCTGACTAAAATATTGCCTAAAACTGAACCTTGACTAAAACCAAACAAAAAGACTAAAATGTGACTTTAAACCAACTACACTCTTCAGTAAAAGACTAAAAGTAAATTCAAAATTCTTCTCAAATCTAACACTGTGTCAAAAAGCAAAATAAAAACTTTACTTCATTGACCGCATTTCCCAAAGAGGACAGAGACCGATTCGTGATGCTGCAGTCTCTGTCGATGTAGCACATAATGAGATAAAAACCTGAACCAGCGCGGCCTCATTTGAATGGTGGCAGCTGGTCTGAGAGGCAGGTGGGGAACGAGGCCACGGCTCTGACCTGCTTTGAATGGGAGACTGCTAATTAGAACAGTGATTACTGGTTGTTGTTAGCGCCGCACCGGGGACACGATGACTGAGACGATGTGAGAGGGCTTCGGCTTCGGCTTCGGCTGGGGAGTTAACACAACAAGAGAGAGACAAGGGAAGACAGGACTGGACAGAGAAGAGACGCTGAGCAAGACGAGTTTTAAAACAAATAACAAAACAGGAAAATCTGATAAAGAAAGAAAAAGTGAGACAGAGAGCCAGTGAGAAAGAGATGAGGTTACGAACAAAGCAACACTGTGGCTTAGTCCTCATGTACAGTGGTAATTTATTTAAATAGTGTTTTTCCTCCTTTATTCTCTGAAAAAAATCCTGTCCACACAAACACTTCATCTTCTTCTTCATCTTCATCTTCAACCGCTTATCCGGGGTCGGGTCGCGGGGGCAACAGCTCTAGCAGGGGACCCCAAACTTCCCTTTCCCGGGCCACATTAACCAGCTCTGACTGGGGGATCCCGAGGCGTTCCCAGACCAGAATGGAGATATAATCTCTCCATCTAGTCCTGGGTCGTCCCCGGGGTCTCCTCCCAGCTGGTCGTGCCTGGAACACCTCCCTAGGGAGGCACCCAGGAGGCATCCTTACCAGATGCCCGAACCACCTCAACTGGCTCCTTTCAACGCAAAGGAGCAGCGACTCTACTCCGAGTCCCTCACGGATGGCTGAGCTTCTCACCTTCTCTCTAAGGGAGATGCCAGCCACCCTCCTGAGGAAACCCATTTCAGCCGCTTGTACTTGCGATCTAGTTCTTTCGGTCATGACCCAGCCCTCATGACCATAGGTGAGAGTAGGCACGAAGATTGACCGGTAGATAGAGAGCTTTGCCTTCCGGCTCAACTCTCTCTTCGTCACAACGGTGCGGTACAGCGACTGCAATACCGCCCCCGCTGCTCCGATTCTCCGGCCAATCTCACGTTCCATTGTTCCCTCACTCGTGAACAAGACCCCGAGGTACTTGAACTCCTTCACTTGGGGTAAAGACTCATTCCCTACCTGGAGTAGACGATCCATCGGTTTCCTGCTGAGAACCATGGCCTCCGATTTAGAGGTGCTGATCCTCATCCCAGCTGCTTCACACTCGGCTGCGAACCGATCCAGTGAGCGCTGGAGGTCACAGACTGATGATGCCAGCAGAACCACATCATCTGCAAAAAGCAGCGATGAGATCCTCAGCACACCAATCTGCAAACCCTCCTCCCCCCGACTACGCCTCGATATCCTGTCCATGAATATCACGAACAGGATTGGAGACAAGGCGCACAGACACACAAACACATCTTAAAAAAATCTCTGTCCAAAGAAAAATTCAAAAACATAATTGAAGCGATTGGTCACGACCGTGTCTAGAAGGTCACCCGCAAAAAGATTTGAAAAACTCTTGTGAGACTCACGGCCTGTCCTTACCTCAACTGTTCAAGGTCAACGTCTAACCGTGGGTTTCCTTCTAGACTCTAACCACGTCTGCCGTTCGTGGATCTATTGATGCTGCTGCCATTACAAGACTCTCCATGCATTCCAGTACTCGTACTACCATACTATTTATATGCCAGAAAAACAGTACTGGTACTGTCAAATGGGACGGTGTTTACTGTGTCCACGAGAAGAGTCCATGCGAACGCCCCCTCTTGTGGTATTCACGACCACTTTAGTGAAAAGTCTCTGAAAGCTCAGAGTTTATAACTTGTGACGTGTTTGTTGATGTTGTCAGAAATGGCCATGGAAGTTCATATTTCGGTACATAATAAGTTTTAGTCATATATTGTAATTCTTTGTAATTTTATAAGATGTCTGAGAACAATGTTGACTTTCCCAGCGGTGTGGTCTTTCTCCTTTGTCATTATGTCTTTACATTTCCTTCGTTATGTTCCCCTCTTACTAGCTTGCTAAATTGTTAGCCTCTGTGGCTTCTAGACGCCGACAGTAGTGTTAATATTGCTGCTTCTTACCAGACTTCCCATGTTGTAAACATGAGCTCACCAGTTTGATTTGAAGGCACCATATGTCCCAATACAAAGCATGTTTAATGCAGTCTGCCAAAAATACCAGGACGTCCTACTGCATCCGGTCGCAGTGTGCGGTATACAAGCCTGCATGCTTTTCTGGCTATTCTGACCCATGATCCTGCACAAAGTATATACAGTAGGTCCCAGTTGTATGCAGATTGCATGCAACATTCTTTATAAAGGGTAGCTGCAGTACTGAAAGTAAAAAGAGAAAGTGTGAGATTTGGGAACGTAGCTTCACTTTTCCCTGTCTACACGTCAACACTGAAAACAGAGCTCCTACAAATGTTCACCCTGGCCTCAGTTTTATAAAAGCTCAGTTTTTGCAGTGACCTAAAATGGCGTTTAGATGTGGACGAAAGGTCAAGTCACAAGCTGTGTTTACAAAAATACCTGCGTACGTACGGACAAGGCCTGAGATTACAAGAAAAGATTAAAAATCAGGAACAGTCATCTGCATCATCTAGAGGAGAGGAGGCACAGAGTCTCCACACTGAGCTGGAGTCTTATCGTGGTTTTGGTTTTGACCCGACCATCATTGTGAAAGTAAATCTGTGTACAGAGACAGAACAAGCAGCTAACTGCTGATTATCAAATAAACGTCTTTATTCATGGTCACATCAAAATATCTTCTGAACAAGCTCTCTGCCAGTGTGTGTGTGTGTGTGTGTGTGTGTGTGTGTGTGTGTGTGTGTGTGTGTGTGAGAGAGAGACTGGGGAAGGGGGTCTAGCCCGGACTCAGGTTCTGGATGGTCTCGTGACGTTCTAGGTAAAGAGAGTGGAAGGCCCGGGCCAAACCGAGGAGCGGCGCGTCACAGTTGTCCATCTCCTTCTGTAAGAGACAAACATGAGGACACGGTGATGAGTGACGCCGTCCTCGCTCTTCTTTGTTGGTGTCGCAGGGATCAACTGCTGGATAAAACTCTTTTTGGGTGACTTTTACATTACTCTATTCTGTTTTTTGTAATTTTCTATATAATAGTTTCCCTGATTATTATTTCTTTGGTGTTTGGTGGATTAAAATTTGCCAAAATTCTCTGCCAATGCTAAACAGTGTATTCTCCTGTTGGTACTGAGTCTTGTTCTGCTGCCGATCAGGCTCCACACGACCAGACCACAGGATCACAAAGTGATCCGGTTCATTCTGAAAAGTCAGCTTTTTAGAAACCAGCATGGCTCAGCTCAACAGTTTCAAAATAAGTTTCAAAATAAAACTCCTCATCTCTTCTCTGACATGATTTGGACATCAGATGATCTGCTGCCAATCAGTTGAGCTCAAAGCAAAACTGTAAAGAAAACTGACATGGTGGAACCGTCATTTGATTACTGGTCAGAGAGATGGCGGCTAAAAAAAAAGACAACTGCTCCTAATTTTTAGCTGATATCATAAATCATGGAGCACCGTCATGTTCTGTTCATGCTGGTGTTGATATGGAGCATCTGCAGCAGATATTAAATCATTTATTAATACAGGCATACCTCGGTCTTCTTATACACCTTCTGGAGTAACTGTGCCCAGATATTCAGGAGGCATCTGACTGCAAACATGCTAATAGCCGCCATTCACCAAAAGAGGAAAAGGAAACGTTCTTTTAACCAGTGAAGTGGCAGATAAAATGGTTCACTTCCTGTGACTGATTTCAGCGGACCGAGACCACCCCTCCGAGGTGGACCAGGGTTTGATTCCTGCGTTCACATCATCCCAAACGAACCACACCAAGGGGAGTCAACGCTCCAGGGTTCGGTTCAGCCGGACTAAACAAGGCTGGTGTGAACGTGCCCTCAGAGTGTGCAGATCTTAGATTTTTTTTGGACCTGTTTGTGTTTTTTGGATGTGCGTACCCTGCAGCCTGTTTTCTACTCATACATAAATACAATACAACCCATCTGGAGCACTTTACCCACAAAGCCAAACAACAACACAAGATGACGTCCATGTTGAAACAGACTTACAGCTGATGTCTCGTGGTACTCCAACCCCTGGCTCTGAGCCCACTCCTGGGCCACAGATGCCTGCACCTCCCTTCTTGCAGACAGGTCTGACTTGTTGCCCACCAGGACACCTGAGACACAAATACACAAGGAAAGCATTAACATCTAAACAAATAAACCTGTATTTATTTACCATTAATCTTCTTTATAAACTGTAAAGCACAGCATTTCAAAGGCCAAAACTATAAACTATACAAGCTGATGGTCATTTGATTCTATTAATATCCAGTCATGTATCCATTATTAATGGTTATAATCTGGAAGATTTTCACTCATCATCACTCATCTTCAACCGCTTATCCGGGTCGGGTCCTGGAGCCAACAGCTCCAGCAGGGACCCCAAACTTTTTACCTGGAAGGTGGAGACCTCGGCAGTGAGCGCGGACTCTCTCCATCCAGTGGCTGCAGTTGGTAAAAGACTGTTCACTGGTCAGGTCAAACACCAGGCACAGCAGCGACAGCTCCCCCCACTGTGGATGGAGACGATGGGTTACACAGTTACCATCACATCAGCTTACTTCTTTCCTCTTCTGTGACTAAATAAATCCGACTTCAGGAGCTCCCCTGTGTTTGTACTTTATCTGGATGGTGGATTTCACTAGTTTCAGGCAGAACTCCAGAGAAGCAGTCTCACCATTTTCTCGCAGGCGTCCACTAATGTCTGCTTCCCTGCAGAGTCTATGATGTAGAGCTCCTGGAGGGGAGAGGCGAGAAGGGAAAGGAAGGGAAGGGAAGCGGTGTTAAACCTAAAGATTTAGTCAAATTACAAGGATTTACATTTCTTATTTTCTTTGGCAAAGACATTAATATTCTTCTTACAATGCTGCCCTATTGCTCACTGAATACAGATGAGGAATGAACGATATTAAAAACTTCTTTCACACCGAGTAATGGATGCCAGTTCTCACCACCCACCTTCTGTGACTTTTATAATAAGAAATAAGCCCACAAGCAGCGTGGTGGTGGATGAAGGGACAATGGCTGGACTCACCACACTGTCACTGGTCTCTGGGATGTTGACACATTTCATCAGCAACTCCACTCCGGTTGTCTGCCAAACAAACAACCATTAATTACAGTGCAGTTTATGTAACGTACAGTCAAAAGACCTTCATGAAGCCAGCGGTTCATGCCAATAATATCACATTTCAGTGTGACGATAAAACATCTGCCATTAGGTGTTTTTTGTATGAATTACTTACTGTAGGAAGTGCATTTTTTGCCACAGTTTCTGTAGGACTGTCAAAGTTAACACAAAATAACATAATAATACATAACGCAAATTCATTTTAACGGCACAAATGTCTTTAAGGCATTAACACAACTTGTGTTATTATTATTATTATTATTATTATTATTATTATAAGCTGATAGTTTGGCTATCTTTTTGTCAGATTGCCGGCATCACCTAGAAGATTTTGAAGGGCTGAACAGTCCAGGCTATAAAGCTCTATGGCTTTGTTCAAAATGTCATACTAACATGAAATTCATAGTAAGTATGATGAGTATGTAGTGTGTTCACATACAGTATGTGGATTTTGTGTTTGCAACAAATGCCCTGATGTACTACATGCATTAGTTTGCAGCGTGGGCTCTATTGCACTACTCACGTATCCCACAATGCATTGCGTCTGGACGCCTTGAGGACACCTGTCAGTCCGGTGACATTACGTTCATGTGAATGAGACCCAGACTGCGACTGGACCGAGGGCTGGGAGGCGGAGTTAAAAGAAACACTGCCACGTCTGCTCCATGGAGCCAATGACTGACGAAGATCGCTGGAGGATCCGGGTACTTTGTCACTCGGCAGTCGAACCATTTTGGCATCATGAGCCACTGAGCAACTCTCATAGCAATGAAAGGGAGCCTCCAACACTGAATCCAGTTCTCTTGATACAGCCATGGGCTAAAAGCTGTTAATATGTCACTTTATTAAGTTTTAACGTGTTTTATCCAAATAATGGCTGTTTGGAAATTTGCTGCGACTGTTTTCGTTGATGTGACAGATGCCTTGAGATCAACTGGCTGTTGCTTGAGCACACTTCAGTGTCAACAGTCTGCTGGTGAAATCAGTCTTAACTGTTCATTTAGCAGGCTTTATGCAGTGTATCTAGTATGATATTATGTGGCTTTCAACACAGCCTTTGAGCGACCCCTTTCATATAAAGTAGTCGTGTGGTCCATTGTTAATACAAAAATATTGATTATAACCTCTTTAACAAGCGCTGAATGTCGTGCACACACAAGCAGTCAACAGTACAACAGCCATTCCCTCTGAATAAAACCAAAATTGGCAAAATTTTGCGACAAATTTGTGTGAATCAAAGAATAAGTGAACAAAACTATGATTCTGACTTGTTGCGACTAAAATGACCAGAGTTGCTCTTTTCTCCCGTATGGTGGAGGTGCATAGCTGAGGTGTCAGATGGGTTTTGGAGTCCACCCAATGGTCGTTTCAAGAAAGAGTAGCTGCCTGAACTTCACAGCAGAGGTTGGAAACATGAGTCATTGAGATTTTAAATGAATCCAGGGCAAATAGAGGTGGTAGATATAACGGTAGAGGGTAAGGAGGATATGATAAATATGGTCCCATCACAGTTACATGTTCTTCACAAGCTCAGAGATCTAATGACGTCCTAAGTGGACTTGATGGTTGCAGGCTGCCTATCGCCACTGTGTGTCCGCCGTTATGAGATCAGTGGTGACCTTGAAGAAGCAAGCCGAGGTTTCTTCACATCAGCACCGGCGCTTAAATTGATCTGATGTCCTGAGCTCCACACTTAACTGAGCGTTTCAAATGCCAGAAAAACACACACACATACACACACACACACTTTTCACACTTGCTGCCTCTGTGAAACACACACATGCTGTACACACCTCAAACTAACATTTACCTGATTCACACACACACACACACACACACACACACACACACACACACACACACAGGCTGCGGCAGTCCCACTCCGGAGCAGTCTAATGAGCCGGTGTGATGCATAGGAAGCCTCTCGCTGGAATGTCAATGAGGGCCTATTAGTAACAAATAAGCTCAGAATATTGCTAACGGGCCGTCTGACATTTTCAAAGGAGGACGTGAGGGGAATGGCCGACAGCCTCCAGTACCCTTCAAAATCAAAAGTTGAAGAACATGAGGGATGGCATAGGCGTCTGCACAAGGAATAAGTCTTCGCAGCGCCGGCTGCTTTTAGACACAATGGAAAGGACATGGTGTTCCCTGTTTCCATCTGCAGTGAAACCTTAAGGAGAAAAGCCAGCCTGAAACATTTAACACCGCTTACTGGTGGCGCACCTCTCAGTCGTGAGTGCTCATAGTGATGAAAGTATGCACAAAATGGCATAAACAACATAAAGATTGTGCTTTATCAGAGTTTGTACTAAATCTAATGGCCATCTGCAGATTGAAAAGAATGAAAGCTCATTCACTGCATGTCAGTCTGTCTAATTATATTTGATATTTCTTGTGTACGTGGAAATTCTGGGGAATTTGTGGTACATGATGGAAGGTCAGGGGTCATTAAAAATGAGATTGATCCCCTGGGAACCATCAATATCACAGCAAATGTTTCAGGAAACATCAGTGACAGACGTTTACCACCTGGGGGACAGTTTTACTGTTAGTGGCATGATGAGAAAAGGAGACAGAAATCTTTAAGGTTTATGAATATCTGTGCCAAATGAGAAGCTGTCCAAATATTTCTAAAGATGACATTTAGAAGATACTTACTTTTTTGCTTTTTCTATTGCTTCTATCACTACCATTGTGGGAACTGATCTAAATAACTGTTAAAGGGATAGTTTGGATGGGGTTGGATGAGGTATTCGTCAGTGTTACCTACAGTAGATCAGTCAGTACGCCCCCCGTTTGAAGAACCAGACAGGAGCAACTTCTGTGTTCTGTGGGGTAAAATTAAAAACATCCAGACTATCCCTTTAATATATATAGTAACTCATCAAAAAAATGACAGCGAGCAGCTTCAGAGTTTTGGAAGGTGGATTTTGTCTCACATAAAGCATTTGGCGCCAAGTGGGCAACAAGTTAAAAATATTTCAGCTAATATCAAGCATGTGGCTGGCTTCAACTAGGTATTTTAACAGTTGCATAGCAACAGCAGAGACCGTGACCAGCAATCTCCCAATGAGCATTTGTTTCAGTGCATCCAGCTAGCGAAGTGTCTGCTGGACAGGACTCTGGTCTGCAAGTGCACATGCTAACCTGCATGTTTCTCCTCTTTTGTGACGTCCCTTCTCATTTTTCTATTTGTTTTATTACATGGATTTTTATGTTTTATATTCTCATATTATGCAGTAGTACAGCTGTGTTAAGGCTTGCCTGGACTTTTAGCACATATCCTAGGCTAGTGCAAATTAAAAATGCAGCGCTACTGCAGCACTTTGTTAATACTCCACACTAATCCACCGTGAACAGACACGCACAGCATCACAAGCGAGTGGGTACAGGCCTATGCAGTATGGAGAAACTCAACACTGTTGTACTGTGTGTGTGTGTGTGTGTGTGTGTGTGTGTGTGTGTGTGTGTGTGTGTGCGCGCGCACGCGCTTGTTAAGTACCTGTTCTGGTGGCTTTCCAGAATCCTGCTGTATTAATTATCGACGTTCCTGTCACCTCAGAACCCCCAATACTGCTGACACAGCAAGAGCTGAACACCACACACACACACACACACACACACACACACACACACACTGCTCTTGTCCAGTATTTACCCACCTACCTGTACCCTAACCCGCCCTGAGACTCAACAGTAAACTTGAGTGAATATGTGCAAGCTGTGCTATAGTGCAAATATTACTGTTCACAGGTGAATGTAGTGCAGCTGCTTTTATCTGCATGTACAGTGCATGTGTTCAGTCAGTAGTCCTTGAAACACTGACAGAGGGAATCAGTGAGCAACCGTGACCCCATATATCACAGCGTCAGGTTAATGACACAGTTTCTTCCCTCATGCAGATTAGCGTAAATAATGCAGATTGGCCCTCTCTGCATCAGCATTAATTGGTACATTATGCTGTTTTGCACTTTGCTGATTCCTGTGGTAGACTTAAGAGACCTCTGCAGGTCCTTCAAAAGCTTGCAAGGAGTAAAGAAGCTACACATGTAATATGAACATGATTATTATTAGTTTTGATCATGTGTAACTGATACATAATCACATCTTGGGTAAAGGAAATGTTCTGACCTCATGCAAAATGATTACTATTGAACTGGATATTTCAATAATAGCCCATTTCAAAAATTATTGATTGTGTAAATTTGAAATAATGTGAGGGTACATGATTAATTATGCTGTTCCACAAGAACTTTATTACTGCTCAGCAGCACTGCCTATATCTATATAGTGGAGCCTGTTAACATCTCTACAGGTATGAGGACTCTGGGGGTTTCCTGTGCGGTTACTCTGAACAAAGTCTGGGTAGGAATGTGCCGAGTAAAGCAGCAGGTTTGACTTATCAAATCGCTGATTAGCTGCTGTGATATCAGGCTGGACTGAATGACTGAATATTGCAGGACTTCATGGCACTTGAACATACTGCTGTCTATTAATTAAACTTCATGAGTTGCTCCTCCAAACCCAATTCAAGGCCTCAATTACCGTACCTGAACATAAGAATATAAGCTTGTGGCTAGTCCCCGACTCAGTGCACAGCCCAATCCCTAATTCCCCACACCAGTGGCTCAACAACACATTCCTCTATTGTGACTGTGTGACATGAATACAATATATATTTCAACAAGAAGTGTTACAGTGGTACACAGGACGCTCCACATACACTGCACAATATTCAGCAGTACTGTGTGTCATATGATAGTATCACAGCAGCATTACTCCCTCTGTGTTAATACTCTCACCATGCTGTAGTTCTTCTGGAAGAGAGTACCGTCACTGTGGAACATATGGCAAAGGGCACTTTTCCCCACTGCAGCATCTCCTAAACACACACACACACACACAGTGTAAATTGTGTTGCATTAAAAAACATTAAATTCACCGTTCACATTCCTTTCTTTGTCAGCCAGAGTTTGAATGCTGGCATTGGTAAATTATCTGGCAGAGTACAAAAGGCAGTGGTGGAATAATATTCTGATACTTAACCTTAGTAATAGTACCAGTAAAACAATGCAAAAATACTGTACTGCGAGTAAAAGTGTTGCATTTTAAGTTGGGGCAGCAGTAGCTCAGTCTGTAGGCTTGGGCTTGGGAACCGGTTCAAGTCCCAACATGACCAAGAACTGAGTGTGAACTGGTAGCTGGAGAGGTGCCAATTTACCTCTTGGGCACTGCTGAGGTGCCCCTGAGCAAGGCACCAAACCCCCAACTGCTCGGGGCGCTTGTCAGGAGCAGCCCCCTCACTCTGACATCTCTCCATTTGATGCATGTATATGGGTCCTGGTTGTGCATGTGTGTGCCTCGGGTCTGCATGTACTGTGTATAAGTAAAACAACAGAGTGTAAAAATTGAATTTCCCCATTGTGGGAATAATAAAGGAATATCTTCTTCATCTATCTCCAAAAATAAACACATCAGCTGCAAAATGTACTTTTAAAGTATCAAAAGTAAGAGTAGTAGATTCTGCAGTAGTAGTGCCCTTGACTGGCAGTTTCTTATATATTACACAGTAGATTGTTCATCCAGCAGATTTTTACTGCTGTAGCTTGAGGTGGTGCAAGTTTAACTACTTTATATCCAAAGGGTCAACAGATTAATATGAGATGATTAATGGGAGAGAGAGAAGAGTAAAAAACAAGTTGTGATACAGAAATCTAATTTCCATTTTTGGATGTTTCTTAGCTTTTTTTTTTTAATTAAAGTATTAGATTATTTGAAGCTGCAACAGCTAATCAATTAGTTGTCAACTATTAAATTAATCAGTTTGAGTAACTGTACAAAAATAAAGTCTGAATTTTAAAATGTGAATATTTTCTGTTTTTTTTCCTCCTCTATGACAATAAACTGAATATCTTTGAGTTGTGGCCAAAACGAGACATTTGAGGACGTCATTTTGGGCTTTGGGAAACACTGATCCATATTTTTCACTATTTTATAGACCAACCAACAACTAATCAATTAATCAGATATATAATATATAATAATCAACAGATTAATCAACAGTGATAATAATCGTTAGTTGCAGCCCAACATGAAACCATGTGTTTAGACACCTGAGACATGAATAGGAGCAACAACTACACACTGCTTTTCTCAAAACTGGGAAACACTGGTTTTCTCTTTAATGCTGTGATTTATTTCTAAATGTATTATATGTGTTTTACTTAGAGCAGGGGTCGGGAAGCTTTTTGGCTGAGAGCAATGAACACCACCTATTCTTAAATGTAAGAGCCATACAATATGTTTAAAACTAAATACAAGTAAATGTGTGCATTTCATGTAATACCAACACTTTTAAAGTACAATAAGTCTCTGAATTCTTTTTAATGAGATAATAATCATATTTTTAACAATAATCGATGCAATTTTATCATTGCATATTAGACACACTGCAGAACCTGCTCTCTCCACAAAGACAAATTCCTCCGTCCATTCCTGCTGAAAAATACGGTACTCGTCTTTCTTTCAGCCATCTTCTCAAAAGGGCCGGCGCCCAGACGCGAGCAGCCATCAAAAGAGCCACATCTGGCTCGCGAGCCAGAGGTTCCCGACCCCTGACATAGATCATTAATCTGAAAAGTAACTAATAATTCCAGCTGTCAAATGGATGTAGTGGAGTAAAAAAGTACATTTCCCTATGAGATGTTGTGGAGTAAAAGTACAAAGTAGCATACAATGGAAATACTCCAGTAAAGTGCAAGTACCTCAAAATAAGTACAGTACTTGAGTAGATGTACTTAGTTACACTGACAAATACAAATACAGCCATATTTACCAGCACTTGTTTGGTGCAGTGATTTGTTTGTGATGCAAATGACCGTCAGAACATGTGAGTTATTATCAGTAACGAAGACAGAAGAACCAACACGTGGCTGAGATTTACAAACTGAATCTGATGAAGCTACATGATAGGTAAACAAACCCCATGTGACCGTCTAGGCTCGTCTGACAGATGTTTTAGCGCCTACGTTTGGTAGTAGCATGCTTAGCTTTAGCATTAGCCCCTGTATCGCTAAGTAGCCGACAGATGGACTAAACTTGCTTACCAACGAGTAGACACCTCGCCCTCAACTTCACCATTACAGCGGACAACTAGCGGACACGGTAAGAAAACTCTCTGGTTTCACCAATGATGGTTAATAAGCTCTACTTTCTGTTTTTGGCTGTCTGTGCATCGAAATCTTCCTTGAACCTCGCAAACTCTGAACACAACGCGTCGCTTAGCAACCAGCCCCAGCGGTGTTTCATTGGTTCAGCCAGCGAGTACGTAGGGAGCAACGCTGTACTGCCATTGGTTGGTTTGAGAGGAAGTAAAATGAGAGTGATCTATGTTTCTTCCTGAGTTTGTCTGTAAGGCAACCTTCCATCGGTTGTGTACAATAACCGCAACGTGTGGTAATATCAGTGTATCAAAACTCCAGTCATACGGTCCGTTAAATGGGTGAAGTTTGCTGGTCGGACACGGCGGTACGGTACAGAGGTTTGAAGTACTAACGACCTGAAAGGCAAGATACGGGTGTAAAACGCCCATTTTCAAAGCACTGCACAGTACGTCCACTAGAGGGCGTCCTTTCTTTCCTCGGCATCACATTTCACTTACTATGACATGAATTAACATTTGTGTGGTGTTTGTAACGTTACTGTATCACTTTTAATTGTATAATCATGTAATTACAGCGATTACAGACACAAATCAATGATCTGAGTCAACATCAAATCACATTAGACGAATATTTCCTGAAAAACCTAACTTTATTGAATATCGTGTTCTAGTAGTGTATTGTTTTTCTTGTCTGTTTTTTAAAAAAAAAAAAGCCTTTCAGACAAATGGGAAAGCGCGTGACTCCATGTGGCAACCCTGTGAGCACAGGCGCGCGCCCCCCATGAAACACGCGCGCTCGCTCGATGTGTTTTTCAGATGTGCAGCGCTCCGTCAGAGGCGTGACAGCGGAGGCGCGTTCACGTGTTTGCCACCGGCTCCTGCGCTGAGATACACAGAGAGAGAGAGAGAGAGAGAGAGAGAGATCAAAACACTGGCTCAGAGAGGACGACAGGGAAATTAGAGGTTAAATTAAAAACAACAACAGGAGAGACCAGGGCGGCTGTGCGCCGAGCAGCCAACGAGCATCCATCCTTGCAGCAGCATCGGTGGTGGAAGAGGAAGAAGAGGAAAAGGAGGAGGAGGAAGAAGAAGCGGGAGCAGATCCGAGGATTTTCCGTGTCGGTCACCCGGTGCTCCACACACCCTGTACCTCTGAGCCAGCAGCGGGGAGGAGGGGAGGACCAGAGAGGAGGACCAGAGAGGAGGACCAGAGAGGAGGACCAGAGAGGAGGACCAGAGAGGAGGCTGCGCAGACAGGAGGAGCACCATGGAGGGGATGCAGGCATACGGGGCCGGGAAAGCCGGAGGAGCCTTCGACCCCGTCACCTTCTTCCAGCAGCCTCAGACCATTCTCCGCATCGTGTCGTGGGTGAGTGACCGGCAGAAAAATAATAAATAATAAGTTTGTTGGTTCTTATCTACAGACTGGACTACACAGGCCACTTATAAATAACCTAATCATGCACAGTTTGAGCCTGATTAATGGCAGAGAATCATTTTTATTTGTTTATATATCAGTGATAAATGATACATTATAGGGAGTGAATAATCCATCATGTCTTACTTTATGCTATTTCTTTTTTGTTTTCATCTTCCTATATTTTATATTAAACATACCAATATAATTTTATATTCCCATTTTATGAGTATGGTAGTCAACAGGGAGTTCATGTTAGGCTGATGTAGGCCCAGGATGGGTCCTGATCACTGCTTACAGCATTTACTGCCCTCCCCTCCGATAATACATTAGTTGGCAGCTAATGTTTTCTAATAAGCATAGTGAGAACACACAGGCACACTCAAAGGGTTTCATAATTTCATAATAACTGCCCACATCCCCCTCCCTAAGACAGAGGAGCACTAATGAAAAAGGATAGCAACAGGATGGTAAGTAGTTTTAAGAAGGGCGGTAAACAGATGGCAACAAAAGTCCCTAAAATCCAAGAGGCCACTTCGTCTATTAGCTGTATTTCATAGGAATAATATGATGAAGTATGATATATGAACTCAGAGCTTAAATATTTGTTCAGGAATCTTTCAATCAGCGTTTGCATTGTGTTCACTAACATTTTTAGATGTTATATTTCATGATTTAGTTGTGTTTCCTGCATTTGATGCCCCACAGTTCATTCACTCCTTCCTAAGAAATGAGTAAAATTACCCTTCTGGTTAGCTGTTTTTGTGAAATGCGCACAGAAAGCAAACTCTTTGCCTTTGCAGTCCTGAAACTCTGCTAAATCCAACGTCTATACTGGTTTATTCTGTAGGCGTAAATATTAAAGGAAGGCAGAAAGTCACACAGTTATTTGTTATTTATAGGACTGTGTCTGTGTCCTTAAAGGCAGGGTTGGCGATCCTGAGAAGAGTACAATAGATTTTTAACAACGATCCAGCTCAATGAAAGTAGCTAGCAGCATTAGCTACTTTTCCTACATTACCGGAGACAGTGAACGCAGCGCCGTGGCTGCTACAGTAACTCTCCAGATGGTGAATCGGAGACTGTGAACGCAGCACCGAGGCTGCTACAGTAACTCTCCTGATGGTGAACCGGAGACAGTGAACGCAGCACCGAGGCTGCTACAGTAACTCTCCAGATGGTGAATCGGAGACTGTGAACGCAGCACCGAGGCTGCTACAGTAACTCTCCTGATGGTGAACCGGAGACAGTGAACGCAGCACCGAGGCTGCTACAGTAACTCTCCTGATGGTGAATCGGAGACGGTGAACGCAGCACCGTGGCTGCTACAGTAACTTACCTGACGGTGAACCGGAGACAGTGAACGCAGCACCGTGGCTGCTACAGTAACTCTCCTGATGGTGAACCGGAGACAGTGAACGCAGCACCGTGGCTGCTACAGTAACTCTCCTGATGGTGAACCGGAGACAGTGAACGCAGCACCGTGGCTGCTACAGTAACTCTCCTGATGGTGAACCGGAGACAGTGAACGCAGCACCGTGGCCGCTATAGTAACTTTCTTGATGATGACCCGGAGACAGTGAACACAGCACCGTGGCTGCTACAGTAACTCTCCTGATGGTGAACCGGAGACAGTGAACGCAGCACCGTGGCCGCTACAGTAACTCTCCCAACGATGACCCGGAGACAGTGAACGCAGCACCGTGGCTGCTACAGTAACTCTCCTGATGATGACCCGGAGATGCACTGCTGCATGTGAGGCACATTGATCTTCTGTTAACGGTTACTAATCAGTTAACGAGGGTTGGTTATTGGTTAAGAAAATTTTTCAAAATTAGCAGAGCATTTGAAGTATTGATTACTGTTGCTCCTCTTCATCCACGAGCACCGCCCACCAGCCAGAGCACAGCCAATAGGAATGCTCTCTCTGAAATGACCCTGATTGGTCAAAGTCTTCCATCACAGGCTAGAAAACAGAGCCATGAGGATGGAAGTCCAGTTTTCTCTCAGAATACTTGAATTAAATATGCTGAAAGTTATTATGGAAATTTTGCCCAACGATGCCAAAAAATGTGATACTACTGAGGCTTTAAACTAATACAAGAGAGAAATGTCTCTACAATTTGACCAACTCTGCCTTTACATGATCTGGAGACGTAGCTGAAAGGATGAAGATGCAGGTGGATTCATGTTGTACTCTCTAGTAAAGGGCTGAGTCTTGATGGCCGGTTGTTGCAAACGCTCTGATCTGTACTTTAAAACTGCTTCTCAGGTCAAGACTGCCGAACAGTAATTTGATGGAGATGTGTACAAAGCAGGCCGAATTAATGCTTTGAGTGGTTTTATTTCACCACGAGTTGGGAACAGGAAAAGTAGTTGATGGATTACAGTCTAACTTCTTTTAGTCAGAAGGAGTATAAGATATGGTCACGTCCGTCTCTTGTGACTAAAGTGAGACTGATAGTAAACTTAACGTTCACATGAAACGTGAACTGGACCCACAGCTCATGAAAGAAGTGTGGAAATAGGTTGAGTGAGTGTCTGAATGGTATGTGAAGGCGAGTCATGTGGCTCTGTGATGAACTGTGATGTAAGCGTCTTGGAGTCATGAGGTCGAGTCTGTCGTGTAGAAATACATACGCATTGTCAGTTTTTTCCAGCATTGTGCAGCCACTCACTTGTTCATTAGCAGGAGCGAAGCGCAGCATGTACACGGTACCAGTGCTCTGTTTATTTCAGTGTGAAAATAAGAACACGTTGTCGTTAAAATCAATGAAAAAACGTGATGTCATTATTTATTGTGACTATCATTTTGGCCACGATGGTGCAGCCGTAGCCTCCGGGACTCCACCCAATGTGTTTGTGATGATGCACTATGGATCCAAGCACACCTTGTGTGTGATGATAATTTCTAAATCAAATAATAATAATATTATATTTTCTATTGAATTAAACTAAATGGGTTCAACCCAACTTGCTTGATGCCATCTTTTTGCCTGTGGTTCTACTTTTGAAGTGTATTTAACAGAGCATGACTTCTGGATGTTTGCTTTTATTGCTGCTGCTGTTTTAAGGATTTGGTTATCACCAGGGCAACTTCAAACATCTATCACATCATTATTATGCACCTTAATGTGGTGTTTAGTTCTGCTGGCTCGGCGCTTTATTCCACTAAAGAGGCATCTTTACTTTCAGAAGCCAACGTGCCCGAAGCGGAGTTTGTTTCAGCCCACTGGGTGAATTTACAGATCAAAGTTCATCTTAAATCTGCAAAAACTGAAAGTGATATTTGATGTGTGTGTGTGTGTGTGTGTGTGTGTGTGTGTGTGTGCGCGTGTGTGTGTAGCTTTCTTTGAAAGAGTAAGTGGGTTAAAGCAAGTATGTGCCCCCATTTTGATGACGTTGATAGTTAGAACAGCATTCCCCTGCATCATACTGGAACACAGGCGACATTTCAAAACAGACTCTTAATAAACTTATTTACAAGTTGATTAACTGTCACCTGCTGAAGAAATGCTCCTATATCAGCAGCAAACAGTTTGAATTTAGCTGTGATCATGATGATTATATTTAATTAATATAATTGTGTCTGAAATTCCATATTAAAATGCTATTTAGTTCACTAAAACAGTAAGAGTGAGTTTTTTTAGTATGTCTAAAACCTTAGTATGAAACCAATAGTATGCAAATTACACGCTTTTTCCAATAAAATATCACAGTACGCAACGCAGCATAAATATCCCACAATGCAATACGATTCATAACAGACGTTGATGGACAGTTGTGTCACATCAATAACACTTCAAGTATTATATTTGACTTTGTTAGGCGTAACATATATTTTAACTTAATTCAGACTTTGATTCGCACATTTCGGTAAACGTCTGCAAACGATGCACACAACACATATTAGGTATGTAGTACATAGTACGCGATTTCAGACGAAGCCTAAGTAACTGTTTGATATTATCAACACAAACACACAACACTCTGTCAGCTCCATGTAAAACAGCAACACACTCAGGCGGTTAGTGTCTACGTGTCAGAATCCAGACACAGTTTGAAAGCTATTTTAATATGCGCGTTGCATGTTTGCGTGGTATAAAAGCCTCTATGTGCTGCAGGAGTCATGCTGAACATGTGTTTTATACTGTGTGTTTGCAGAGCTGGAGTGAACCAAACAAGCCTGTAATTACATTTATAAGGTCGGAGTAACACCCAGCTGTCTGTCAATAGGATTGTTAAGACATTTAGGCATTTGGCTGGTCAGTGTCAGTAAACTGAACCCTCCGCCGCCTGGTCAACATGCTCCAGTGGGGATAGTGTAGGAGCCAGAGGGTGTATCGGGTCTCCTGAGGATAAGTGGTACTGAAGAGGGAACCAGTCTTGGTTGGGTCCGTTGTTCAGCGTGGAAGCAAAAACCGCCGAGGCAGCACATTGCTACGGTTGATACTTGTGTGTTGCTTGTTTGTTGCTGTTGGCTGGATAAGTGTGTTGAAGCATAAAGTGTGTTTAGATTATACACAGTAACGTTAATCAGCGTGTCCATCAGGTGGTTTCAGCGTCTACAGATCCAGTAGATTATATTGTCTTCTGTGCTAAACTCAGTCCGTTTTTTTCTTTTTTTAATTAAGTACAGTAGGAAAGTGAAGTAAGTTAGTTGTCTCTGTTTACTCATCTGTGATTAGAAACGTGTAAATGTGATGACATTTACTACAGCTAACTACAGCTACGTCGATCTGAATTTCTTGTTTCTCGTTGTCCAATGTGAGACTTTAAAAAAGAAGTAAAAGTCGCTTGAATTCTGATATGACTCTGGCGTTAGCTACAGCTGCACACTGTTAGCCTGCTAGTGGAGCTGAAAACAAAGTGGTCTACAGGCTTATAGAGGAAACCCAGTTACAGAAGATCGAATTCTTCAGACTGGGTTACAACCTGTGCACACATTGGCATTAAAAACAATTAAAGAAGTTTATACATTCAAAAACTTTAAGCTTTCATCTATATCATATCAATAGTTTAGGATGACCAAGTTGATATTTTTGAACCAGGACCTTCAGTATTTTAATTAAGTAGCTCGTAAAAAATAAGATGTGCCAAATTTAGTTCCACTCCACTTTTTTTTTTTTTATTTTGCTCCGTCAAATACATAATCAATATTCAGGTGAATATAGGTATCAGATCAGATAGTATTAAAGGACTTTCAGGACACCCCTACCACGTGTTTACAATATATACTCTTCGTCGTTGTTCGCTGTGATTATGGATTATACCACTAAAGCAAATAATAAGTGTCTGCTGACAGACTTTCATACCATACAGAAATGAATGGAGACTAGATGCATGGCTATTTTAATGTGTAATAAATGGACTAAACATGCAACACACTGGTATGATCCCCTAAGATGGATATAACACGCTGTGCAGAAGGAAGTGATGGAGTCCAGGCTGCAGTTGGACTCTGTCTTGATTCTGTTATGTCTTCTTTATAAGATTGAGAAAGCGTCTGCTTCCTCACAGCGATACGACCTTGTTTTCTGCAATCATCTGATCACGTTCTCACTGGGCTGATTGCCTCCCAGATTCAAATGGTGGGGAGAGAGAGAGAGGAGAGCAGTGTGAGTGAGTGTGTGTGTGGGCAGGACGGAGTGTAAATGTGTGGATGCCAGCGTCGCTGCTGTGTCCTGGACTGGTGATTGTGTCTCATTGTGTCCCCTCTGTGCTGCAGTGGCTCCCCTTCAGTCGTACTTTGACAAGGTCTCCTCCCTCCCTCTCTCTCTCTCTCTCTCTCTCGCTCTCCCTCTCTCTCTCTCTCTCTCTCTCTCACTCTCACTGTCTCACTCTTTCTCTCATTACATGAGCAGCTGCTGCCATGGTGACAGCAGCAATCAGGTATCCCCAGTCCAGGCCAACACACTGCAGCAAACAATAAGCCCACACTCACACACACACACACACACACACACACACATACACACAGACACACACACTCTTTTCCAGTGTGTTTCTGTGGAGGATCCAACCCGTCTTTCATCTACACCACATGTGTCAAATACGAGGCCCGCGGGCCAAATTAGGCCCATCCATCCATCCATCGTCATCCGCTTATCCCGTTAGGGGTCGCGGGGGGGCTGGAGCCGATCCCAGCTGGCATTGGGCGAAGGCGGGGTTCACCCTGGACAGGTCGCCAGTCCATCGCAGGGCACATAGAGACAGACAACATATAGACAGACAACCATTCACGCTCACATCCACACCTACGGGACATTTAGAGTCATCAATTAACCTAAACAGCATGTCTTTGGACGGTGGGAGGAAGCCGGAGTACCCGGAGAAAACCCACGCTTACTCGGGGAGAACATGCAAACTCCACACAGAAGAGTCCCAAGCCAGATTCGAACCTGCGACCCTCTTGCTGTGAGGCGAGAGTGCTAACCACTGCACCACCGTGCAGCCCCAAATTAGGCCCAGCACCTCATTTTATGTGGCTTGCAAAGAATATATTATGCTTATCATACAATTCTATGCTGCTTTACAGAAGTACTTTGTCCTTAAACTACATGTCCCACAATGCATCTCCATTTTGTTACACGCACACTGCAGCGTCTCAGTATCACCGGTTTCCTGTAATGTGTGAAAGTGTTTCCATCCTTTACCGGATGTGCAGTGTTTACCGCGCTGGATTAAACATGGGAGGCTGCAGGTCGGATCCACGCCGACCCTCCGCCGTTGTCTGCTTTCTAGTTTCTGCTCGCGATGGCCAGCTGGTTTGTTTTAAAGCTGTAACTTCCTTCTACTTCCACATAGACTCAAATGAAGTAAATATATTGAATCTGGCATTAAAACATCAATTTCAAAATTGTGAAAAAAAATTGTGAAACGGACTGTCGGTGAATCATTTTTTTTCCACCCCTTGTTTACATACACAAAATCCCCCTATTAAGGTGTTTAAATGGCTGATGAAAAGTACTTGTTGAACAGCATCTGAAACTGACAATCTGACATCAAACCCCCCAGCCAGTTTTACTTCCTGTTTTTTGGTTAATGTTCTTTCTCAGACAGAGAATGGAGCTGTTTTAGATGAAACCAGCTAGTTATATGATACCATCTCAAGGCACCGACTCTCTCCCTCTCTCTCTCTCTCTCTCTCTCTCTCTCTCTCTCTCTCTCTCTCTCTCTCTCTGTCTCTGAGGCGGCCGTGTGGCTGCTGCTTTACCGAGCAGCCGCACTGCTGCCGCCGCCCACAGCGCACCAGAGGACAGATAGACATGCTGCCGAGGTCCACCGTTCGATATGCAGTTTTGGGACATTTTGGAGATGCACCGTCCACCATCACCGGCCGCTCTCGCCTCAGTGATTCATTTATTTCTCTAATGGGACTTTTCTCTTGTTTAAAGTCAGACTGAAAGTTGTTCTCCCCGTCGTTCGGACCTGTTAGAGGCCAAATCTCTGGTATTGGCTGCTTTCCGTTAATTTATATCCAGCAGCAGGAGATGGTAAAGAGGAGAGCGAGGGAGAGAGACAGTCATTGTGTTGTGTTCATTCTGCCGGTGGGATTTCATGTAGACTCATCCACTGCATTGACTGCACACACACAAATGTCATTGTGAAAATCAACAAACTGGGTTAGCTAACTACACCTAACTAAGCTAACTAACTCGAAACAAACTGTCAGATAAACTGATTTATCAGCTCAAACGAGCTCCTGCAGCTTGGAGGATGACCTTTGACCTGCAGCTTCTACTACAATCGTACATATCATCTATCATATCACATCATATTCCCATTTTAGCAGCAATCTTCTTTTTTCACTTTGAGCACAAAATTATGTTATTTGTCCAAAAAAATTGACAGTGTGACAAATCAAATTAGTCAGGAAATGATTCAGAAAAATATGAATTATAAAAATGGGTTGATTTGCTGAGTCGATAACCACCATCGCGGGATCTCGTTTGTTAGGGCTAGTGAAGATACCCTGGTTATGTTGAACTTGCTTTTGTAGTACAGGCCCCATGATTAACCTGCGTCTCACTCCGCTGTGCAGCTGATTGACTGGAGCGATGTGGACCACCTGGACCGAGGTGATTTAAGCCACTGCTGCAGCTCTGATCCTCTCTGCTTCCCTTCTGGGGACCTGCTTTGGTTCGGTTTTGGTTATGCAGCCTCACTTAATTACTTTTGCTTTTATGCCCCTTTCACAACACCCACACCCACACACACACACACACCCACGCACACACACATTACACTTAATTAACATTTAAATTTGCCTTAATAGGTTCAAATAAATAACACATAAAATAACACATAAATAAAACAAATAAAGTATCTCATCCCACAGGACCTGCTTTCTTGTTTTAAAAAGTCTTGAAGGCTGAATCAGAGATTAAATCGCCTGTTGAGACTGATGCTTCTCAGGTGTAATAATCAGTGTTGTGGTACTCGAGATCGGTCTTGGTCTGGAGACCACCTTTTTAAAGGTCTCGGTGTGGGAATGGACCGCATTTTTACTCAGTCTTGTCTTAGTCTCAGACAAAGAGGACTCTGGATTTCATTTGAAGACGACAAGTGTGGGGATTTTGCTAAATTGCCTGTGCATTGTCTTATTGATCAACATAATTGCTGTGATTGCTTGTAGAAGACAAAGGAAAATGAATCTCTCTTTCTTTTATCAGGTCATTTCTCATGGTACAATGAGACACACACACATATCCTATATATATGTCAGTAAAAGAGGTGTATGAAGAGGAATATTCATTTGTTTTCTCTGGGTGTTTTTATGGGAATCAGTCTGAGCAGTGCGTCTGGTTTGCATGTTCCTAATTTTATCGTGTGTTATGTAGCGTAGGACTCGCACTGGTCTGATCTGGTCTTGGTCATGACTTGGCCTCGGTTTAGGGGATCTTGACTACAACAGTTTGACTCAGTCAGTGTGGTTGATAAATATGAAAGTGACATTAATTTTACATTTTTTATGAGTCAATGACTCAACAAAGGAGAAGACTATCTCACCTTTGCAGTAGTTGTTTGATTCTTGAGCTGCAGCCACAAAAACCTGGACTAAATGTCTGATGTGTCCCTCTGTGTGTGTGTTTGTGTGTGTAGCTAGTTCAGATACAGGAGTTTGTGTGAGGTGTACAATGTACAGTGTGAATACCAGGGTGACACGAGGCCCGACTCAGTCGTCTGGTCTGTACAATGGATCCAGAAGGCCTTTCATCCAGCACAACAGCAGCTTTAAATCATTCACAAGCAGCCAGACTGGACTGATACGATTCCTGCGCCTTAGATGGCTGTTTGCAGTGTGTGTGTGTCACCAAAAACCTGAATTTCAGATTGAAATTCAGATCAAACAGAGAGAAGGTGAGGTAGAAAGAAAAAGGGGGATTCTGGAGGAGGCATGTGCATTCACGCATGCATGCTCGCAGTTTCACAAAAGCACGCACACACACATTCACACACACTTCTGGCAATCGGCATATCTAATGTGCTATTTGTGAGTGACCCTCTGATGGTCACAAGATCAGAAACCCACGTGGTGTCCTTCACAGTGCCTGCTTTCACCACCACCAGGACCCTTGTGATCATCAGACCACACACACACACACACCTAAAGTAGTCGTATACCAACAGAATCACAGTATAACAGAGTGTGTGTGTGTGTGTGTGTGTGTGTGTGTGTGTGTGTGTGTGTGTTGGGTGGGGGAGCCATATTTGAAACCGTATCACATGCTCCACTTTTCATGGCCTCCTAAGCAAGTGAAGAATGTTTCAGTGCAGTGAGTTCACATTTTTTGTGTTAAGTAGAGAGCTGGCTAGGCCAACCAGGAAGTTAGCATCGCCCTGGTTCCCTCCACAAAAAGCCAGGGGGATTGTTCCAGTGGATTCTAAGAGAAAATAAACTCTGTGGCAAACAGACGTTTGTGATACTGACACGTTTGTTCAGCTCGATAATCTCCACAAATGAGCAGCACTTGGATGATGTTTGAAGTGTAAATGCAGGTAAAAAGCTGACGTGAGGCTATGAGTGAACTACATCCTGGTCACGTGAACGAGAGCATGGCCTACACGACGAGGCTGTAAAGGCAGACCAGTTGGCGTAATGGCGTTTAGCCATCTCATTGAGCCCCTTGTTAGCAAGCTTCTAAATTCATAAGTAAGGTATTTATTGATGTTTATTTTATGACGTAGAACCAAACAAAATCTCCTCAGCTTGTGTTAACCACAGACCTTATTTCAGGCATCTAACTAAAAACTCATTGACTTCCAGACGAGGGAACCCAGGTTCATCACACAAATATTATCAAACAGGGAACAGTGTGTATAATTGTAATTAATTAAATTATTGTATTGTTGTTACTGTACAAAACATTATATTAACATAAAGAACTTGTTGCTTTTTTACATTTATTGTGTGTATCTGGATTTTCTTCAATATGTAAGATGTGATAATATGCTACAGTTTCTGGATGGTTTAAATCCAGAGCCACAAATCCCAAATGTCTGTAGGAGACAAGGTGAAATAAGATGAGCAGAAAAGAGTTTTCTAAAGAGGTCAGAAATGCACCATTTTTCTCCTCAGTATCTGCTGTATAAGTTTATTATATGACTGCTCTGAGCAGCATTCGAGCGCCGTGTGATTAACTGTGTGTGACTTTATGTTTTCTGACCTGAATCTTGAAGTGAGCCGTGCATGTGACGCAGTGGACAAACGTGTGCGTGCATTTGAGCTGTATATGGTTGAGGTGCGTTAGCGTGCGTTAGCGTGCGTTAGCGTGCGTCGGAGCGCGCTCACTTTTCTCCAGAATGCTTGTGGGCAGAGGCAGGGCCGGTAATGAGGAGATGGAAGACGACGAGTGGAGGGAGCGAGCGGTGATGCAGCCGGGCTAAAAATAACACCGCCTCCATACCCCTTCTGCCCCTGACGCTTCCCCTCCGCTCATCCCCTCCGCAATCCCTCCGTCTCTTCCTCCATCTCACTATCATCTCTCCTTAATGAAAAGGGCTGCAGGTAGATGGAGGGGGATCGAGGTGTTGGTGGCCTCATCCACACATCCTTGGCTCCACGGAGGGAGGAGTGCGAGAGGCTCGAGACGAACCAGAGACCAGGGAGGCAGAAGGGAAGGATGGAGGGAGGGCGAGGGAAACAGAAAGGTTGCATGCAAATACCAGCTCATATTTCCTCTCTACAAGGTGTAAAAGAAAGCTAAAAGAGAAAGCTAAAGACAATTAGTGATGCTTTTGTGTATTACCATATATACAGTGCCATTTTATCACCTGATTCAACTGTCATCAGGCCATTAAATAGGTGATATCAGCCGCTGTGTGCACCATAGCTTTGGGTCAGTAGGGGCCTACTAGGTTGTAAAAGTGAAACTTAAACGCAACACGTTCTAACATTTTAAACACAAACGAAAAGGCTTCTTTAGGTTTATGCCGAGCTCTGATTGGTCAGTAAGCGGTGCTTTTATACTAGCTTATCCCTTATCTGGAACATAACCAGTTTTACGTGTTCAGCATCAGTTTTCATGGCGATCTACCTCGGTAAGAAGTGAACCACCCGTTGTAGGATTAACCCTGAAGCTACCTGTTGCCTCTGGAGACACACCGACTGCAGCAGGAACTACCACAGAGGAGGTTTGGACTACTTTGCCAGGACAGTTTAATAATGTTTCCTAAAAAGGATGCAAATTTTCATTGGCAGAAACTTTTGTAGGACCCGTATCGCAGCCTTGATGATATAACCATCAACAAACCGAATTTAAAGGGTTGAGTTGGCGCAGCCGCTGGTGCAGCCACGCCGGCCGCTGGGCGCAGCCGCTGGTGCAGCCACGCCGGCCGCTGGGTGCAGCCGCTGGGCACAGCAGTGCTCTGAGCTGAATGCTGATGTAGACATGCTAACCACAATGCTCACAATGACAATGCAAACATTTTGATATTGAGCAGGTGCAGTTTTTACCATGTTTAGCATGTTAACATTTACAACTAACACATTCAGCTGCAGGCTGAGGGGAATGTCGGTAGTTTTGCTGGTGTCAAGTCCTACAACAAATTGAAATTTGGCCATGTTTTATATTTTTCTGATGATGGTGTGAGATGAAAAATCAGGGGAAGAAATTATACTTCATCCATCAATGCAGGTGCTAAATTTCCAGTCCTAACTGGAATCCAGCCAATAGTTTTCAAGATATTTAAGAGATAACCAAAGTGCTGCACAGCAACTTATTTGCTTTTTCCAGAGCTTTCAACCACATCTTCCTGTCTTCCTCAGCGGGTGGAGTTTACTCAGTTGTCGTCACACAACCTAAGCCTGTCCTATGATTATTTATTATATCATTTACTTATAGCTCATAGTTAGCATATTAGCTGCAAAATCCACTTCAGATTTGATGTTTCTGCTCTGATATACACAAAGTCTTAAGTGGTACAAATACAGTAACACATACTAGTACTACGTGGGCCAGCAATGCGATGTGAATAAATATCATATATACCATGTTTTTTTATATTGTTTCTATGGCAATATAGGTTAGTCTTATATGTATTTATTTATTTATTCTCTACAGTTTCACTTAAAACTGATATGTTCATTTTGCACTCAAGCTCTTACAGTGAAAAAACAGTCGGTACTTTCCATGTGTCAATGTTTACCGTAGCAGGCGTCACCATGTGGTTATTTCATATAGACTATTTACTGAGTTGCCAGAAAACATACTGTATCCTGATAGATTATCACCCAGCCCTATAGGGGATCCCCTCAGTGTGACTTGATTTTCAACCTTTTCCCCCTCACACAGTAAGGGGCGGCAGTAGCTCAGTCTGTAGGGAGTTGGCTTGGGAACCGGAGGGTCACCGGTTCAAGTCCCGACATGGACCAAAAACTGAGTGTGAACTGGTAGCTGGAGAGGTGCCAGTTTACCTCTTGGGCACTGCTGAGGTGCCCCTGAGCAAGGCACCAAACCCCCAACTGCTCAGGGCGCTTGTCAGGAGCAGCCCCCTCACACTGACAACTCTCCAATTGTTGCATGTATATGGACCTGTTTGTGCATGTGTGTGTATTAGTTAACAGAGTGAAAAAAATTGAATTTCCCCTAGCGGGACTAATAAAGGACTATCTTCTTCTTCTTCTTAAAATCTCCAAAAATCTCTTTCTTGAAAGAAACAAGTCTGTCGGGTCTGTTTAACCGACTTATATTCATGCTGAGTTGTGTGTCAGCAGCAGAGATGTGGTTCCCCAAGTGTGAAGTAGAGAGTAGAAAGCAGATAAAGACAGAAAGAGCAGCAGAAAACAACTGTGCTGTAATCCCCATCCTGACTGACCCCCCCCCCCCGTCATGGCCGTCATGGTCAGGGCTGTCAGTGGAGGTACAGTCTGTTGTGTGCTCTTCTTTTGTATCGCTGTCATTTATCACACAAACAGACACAACAGCTGGGTAAACTATCCAAGCAGCTTACCAACACAAGGCTCACCCCTGGTTTTCTCTTTTACTCTCTCGATCACACACACACACACACATTCAGAACAAAGATCCACACTCCGCCTCGGTCTTATCCAGACAGACGAAGCTCCCTGGAGGTTTGCTCTGAGGGTTCGTCAGCTAGATGGAGTTGTCTGATCTGCTGTTATCAACTGAAGTACAAAGTCTGCTGCTACGCTGCTCCGCAGGGAGGCAAACTGACACTGTGGGTGTCTGCATGTGCGTGTGGTCTCATATTTATGGCCTTCTGTGATGGCGCACTGATTGGAGGAGAGGAGAGAGGGATTAGATGGTATCTTAGTAACCTGCTCCTGTTATTGACTCCATTTTGTAGCCCTTTGTGTCTCCGCTGCTCGAGGCGAAGCAGACAGGAGAGGAGAGGAAAAAATAAAAGAAAGGACAGAGGAGAGGGTGAAAGGAGAGGAATGCAGAGGAGCATAAAGGAGTGAGGTATCAGCTGTTATGATATCTAACCTCCTCCTACAGTATGATTGACTCCATTTTGTCGCCGCCGTAGACAGACCAACCCCGTCAGGATAAACCTCTCCAGCACGACCTTGTAATTAAGAAAACCAGCATTAAATTTCAACTCGCCACCATGCAAAGTTAAAGTGAAACACTTAAAAAGGATTTCACATTTCAAGAGTCCCAGAGGGACTGTGATTACCACCAATACCACTTTTTTATTTTGCTCAGATGAGTGCAGTGTGGAAGAAAACATCTTAACTCACTTTTCATGGTGATGTATTAGTATCACAAACTGTGTTAGCATAGCATGAGTACACACCAGATGTGCGTTCCAATACTTGTTTCTGGTCTTTATGCTATGCTAAGCTAACCGATCAGAGAGTTATAGTCATCTTCATAACTTAGCAAGAAACCAAATGAAAGTTTGTCAACGTGAAGGAAAGAAAATAGATGTTGGCATCCACCTGGATGTTGGAGTTTACCTCCAAAGATTCAGGTGAAGCAGAGGAGAAATGTGTGATGGTTCGTGGCTGCGTTGATTCAGCTGTCCAGTTCATGTAGACTTATCATATGAGGCAGATATATAAAGAAGCTGATATGCAAAGAGCATGACATGATACTAGCAGATATGAGGTGGAGGTTACCAGAGTATAAAGAAAAGGTGGATACTTGTAGCACAGCATTAAAATGTAGAGATTTGTAAAAGATAAATAGATAATTTAAGTATTTATATGTAGGAAACATGCACAATTAAAATAACTGCACCAGATTATTAGGCAGTAACCTGCATCTGCCTTCCCTGGACAGAAAAGATGACTAATAAGTTCAAGACAATAATGTGATCCATTTAATATCAGACATTTAGTTGCAATAAAGTTTGAGTTTGAAATTAAAATTATATCCTATTTTTACACAGTTTTATATAGTCTATCCTCACATAGCAGAGCGTTGTTGCTGAGCATTATTGTATACACTGTGTGTTCAGTAGCTGTCACACTAAACTGCACAATAGCAGACTTTTTTTTTCTGCAGTCAAAATCCATAATTTAAGAAGAAACTTGTTTGAACTGTTGTTATTCATAAAACTCTCCTGCAGGGTTGTCGTGACATTATAGGCCGAGCGCATCACGCCGAAGTGTTTCCTTGTTCATAAATGAGCCGTTCGGTCTGAATATACCACCTGACTGCAGGAGATGGGATTCTTTTGGGTTGTAAAGGGCTTTTATGAATTGCAGTACATGGTGGTGGAGAACAGGTTGATGGTGTACAAGCACAGCGAGCACAGACTAGTGAAGGAGAGTACGCTCAGTCATTCTCTTAACATGCTCACATTCAGGAACAAACACTCAGCGTAATTAGGTGGGACAATGGCATCGCAGCAAGCAGACTCCAAACACCGTCTTTGTAAAGCCATACAAATTAAAACAACACAAGCATTTACTTCATTAAATTGTTCCAAAACTCCAGCTGCAGTAAAGCTAATGAAATGGTGAGAAATGTTTTTAATAGGCTGAATTCCCCGAGGATGTAATCACTTTTATAACTATTTTAAACCAAAGACATTACAATTCCTATATATAATATTTACCTCTTGGGCACACGATGGGATTACTAGACCAGAAATTGTGTGTATCTCAAAAAGTGTAAGGAACACAATCGGTAACTCATAACAAGTTGAATAGCACAGATATACATATAAAGTGTGAAAAATATGCATATGGAAGACATTTAATAAACGCAATGTGTCTTTCCTCATTTTTCAAAAATATCTGACTTTGACTATTGACAAAATTGAGCTTTTTGACCAATCAGATGCATCTAGTATATTTCAGTCACACATTAACGTTTGCTGTTAAATCTTAACTTTGAAGAAGCCTTAAAGGTTAAAACAAAATGCTCGTCCTCAGCTTAGATTAGTCCCAGCTGACGTTTAAAGAGACGCTCCCTGAAGGACCCCTGGTGGTCTCTGGATGGGATCCACTGACCTGTAACCTTACAGCTCAGCAATAGAGACACGATAGACCTTTGTTCATTTTACCCTACTTTCAACAATTAGACTACACTTTGGTCTTTGTTTTGCTTTTGACTGACATTATGTGATCTAAAAATGTCAGTTTTACTGTTAGATACTTAACTGTCTGTGTCAGATTTAAGACTTTAGACCAGAGGTGTCAAACTCAGTGTCATCCTGAGCATTCAGAGGGCGGCTTTATTTTCATCTCTCACAGTCCCGTCCCTTCTTCTGTTCTCCTTTGCAGCTCTTCTCCATCGTGATCTTTGGCTGCATCGCCAACGAGGGCTACATCAACCGCCCCAACGAAGTGGAGGAGTACTGCATCTTCAACCGCAACCAGAACGCCTGTAATTATGGCGTCTTCATGGGCTCCATGGCCTTCCTCTGCTGCATGGCCTTCCTGGCTCTGGACGTCTACTTCCCCCAAATCAGCAGCGTCAAAGACCGTAAGAAGGCGGTGCTGGCCGACGTGGGGTTGTCAGGTAAAGACCTCATCTAGTCGTCACAGATACAACATTGTGGATTTATTGTGAAGCAGCTTGTTTTTAACACTTGTTTGTCAACAGTTAAAGATTATTTTTACACATTTATCATTGAACTAGTCTACACAAATACAGACAGGGCTGTATTATAATATTATATAAATACCACAATAACAGAAAAGTCATCTGATCTTTTACCCTCAGATACTCAGGCTGTATTCAAAACCACCTGCTACACTGATGAACGCAGTATGAAACGGTTAAAGTGAAGTATTTAGCAGTATGCTAGACCAGGCTTCAGCCTTTAAACCAGCTCGTAAAGCACTGGACAAACAAAGGAACTTGCACAACTATTGCAATATTATCAAAAAATACAATTTAGATATTTTTGTCATGTTTGATGAAGATACTGCAGGTTTAAACTATTTATTCAACAGCTTACAGAGAAGTGAGACAAACATGAACAGCAGCATAAAGACACTCAGCGCTGGAGAATTAATACAAATGAACCTGTAACGAATGAATTTCAAGTTGAATCGCTTTTTGAAAACAGATTCACAAAGTGCTCAACAGCTTGTGAGGCAATAACACTTAAATGCTAATAAGATAATCTAGTACAAGGTAATCAGAGAGCACATGTCTCACCAGCACAGTTTTCCAGCTTGCTGCACCACCCAAAGGCATTACTGCCATGATTTACAAAAACGGATTTCTACACTGCAAATATACCCAAAGATTAGCAGTATGGGGATGTATTCCTGAGGTTTTTAGATATCTCATCACAGCAGTACCTCAACCCAACAAACAGCAGCCCCTAATTTATTAAAGACCTATAAGCTAGGTCAATCAGGAGAGACTCGTAATGAATGAATGATAATTTATTACAAGTGCACAATGTTGTGAATAGTGAAAATCTGCCGATTTAGACCCGACGTGACAAAATAAGGGGGAAGAGATGCCGTAGTCAGATCAGGAATATTCCCCCGGGTCTAGACATCGGTGATCTTGAAGGGATTTGATGATCCGATGAGGGAGGTGGAGCAGGGTCGCTCTGATGTGTTGAAGCTGGAGGTGATGGGGAGGTGAAGGGTCACATCGGCTTGTGCTGCAATGACAACTCACAGCAGTAGAGAGGAGAACAGTTTTTAAACAATGTGATTGGTTGAGGGAGATATGGCAAGATCTAATTGGTCGCAAAGAGTGCAGCGCCCACAGTCAGCTGACCATGAGAGAGTTCAAGAGATAAATGTGAATGAATGAGAGTAACCGGAGTTTTCCTGACTGAACCTCCGTATGAGCTTCATTTAGTGGCAGATGACAGAGGATGGGGAGCAAGTCTTAGCAAAGTAAAACCAGCTGAGTTCAGACCTGGTATGAACCTTAGTGATCGGATCACAAGTAAACAGCTGGAAGACGAGGGATGTGACCGTGAGGAAATTTTCCCACCAGTTAATAAACGTCAGTGTTACTGATATCACCGGACATTTTACAAGAAAAGATGCCGGTCAGCATGTGTAGCGCGTTAACTCTGATCTTCACCGTCGGGCTGCGGTGTGTCTGGCCTCTCCGGTCCAGCGTTCCACCCGGCGCTGCTCCGTCGTCCTCGCGGTGATTCCCTCATTAACGTCATGTTTTCCTGATAGCATTGAGTTTAAATCAACCGCTTTTGCTTCTTGCTTCAACACCGAGTCCTCGTCTCTCTCGTCTCGTGTGTGAAATCTGACCCCAGCGCTGTGAGCTGAGACTCCTTACAGAGCAGACTCCTTCACTTTCAGTGTGCCGCATCCGTCGTCCGACTGTTTTGATAACATGATGCTGATGTGAAAATTAAGTAAATGGGTTTTACTTATGTACATGAAACAAAGGGTGATGGGTACATATGTAATCAGTATGTGCCTGGCTAACGTTACAAGCCTAATCTATAGGTACAGTAGTGTGTGTCATTACCCTCTACATAACTCATACATTTCGACTGTCTCACCGCAGTCTTGTGCTACCAGGCTGCATGTACAGGCGCTTAAGTTAAAGTATCAGGTAACATTTTTTATCCCCTTTCTCCTCGACAGATTTTCCCCGCTGATTAAAAGCCCCAGATATCCCACCCTCAGAGGACATAGGAGCACTTTCAGCCTATAAAAATGACATTTCAGAGAGTGGTAGTTAAGTTATCGGCACAACAAAAGGAGAGGAGGTGTGAGTGGGACGATGAGGAGAGGAGGACTCCTCTGGTGCTAACAAGCCTCTGAGACGTTGTGCAGACTAAGACTTCCTCTCCTCCTCCGCTCACACACGATGACAAGATAGTCAAGTGTGGAGTCGCTTAATGAGGCCGGTCCTGTCACAGACAAGATTCACTCACACTGTCAGTGCTGTAACAGGAAATGCGTTGTACCTTACTGAAATGAGGGAACAGCTGGTACATGTGTCCTGATCGATCCTGGATGTTCCTGATTATGTTTTAGCTTCAGTCTCGCTCACCTCTGCACTTCCTGCCGCAGCAAGTGTGATGGGATGATGTTTAAATCCCCTTAATATCTTGATCCAGCAGTACATTGTACATTGTACATACCCGAATTTCCCTCCGGGGATTAATAAAGGTTCATCTTATCTTATCTTATCTTACATGCATAGGGGTTCATAAAATTCGTGGTTCGGTTCATATCACGGTTTGGGTCACAGTTTTCGGTTCGGTTTGGTACGTTGTGTCTGGGTATACAGTTCAGGAATCACTGTGTAGCTGATGTGTCTGTGAGATGGCAGATGATAGCTCAGCTCAAGTACCCAAATCATATGCTGAAATCCAGCGTCCTCCACGGCTGCATAAGGCTGCAGATCTTTGGCTATAAACCTCCCAATGCTTTAGTTGTGTTTTCTGCTCTTGCCAGACTTTCTCCACCAAAATGTCGTATAAGTTTGGAGCATTTTTAACCTTCTTGACAAGCTGGTATGACGTGGTTGGTACCGATGGATTCCTAAAGTTTCACATGAGTTTCTTCATTCTAGCTTTAAAACTGAGCAACCTAAAATTACAAGTTATGTTAATATGTTTAAGAAATTAGTGATGCTGAAACAAATTAGCATTAACGTGTCGTTGCATTAGCTTGAACAGTCCTTGATTAAATCCAAAAGAAGGCTTACTCAACATGTTATTATATGTCAGAAGGCGTCTTTATATCTTTGTTTGAATGCTGTCTCTGTACCTGTCTCTCTTCCCAGCATTCTGGTCCTTCATGTGGTTTGTGGGTTTCTGTTTCTTGGCCAACCAGTGGCAGGTGACCAAGCATGAGGACAACCCGCTGAGGGAGGGAGGCGACGCTGCCCGGGCAGCCATCACCTTCTCCTTCTTCTCCATCTTCACCTGGGTAAGGGCCTCCACACCTCAGTGGTGCAGCACTGAGCTGCCGTCGGGTGACATCCTTGATGAGCTTTTGAAAATGTGTATGCCGTAACTACTGTTCCTCCGTCTTGTTTTTGGTTGGTGGGATCTTTTGTGCATGTGAACTGATGAGATGTTGTTCCAACAGGGTGCTCAGACTCTCTTCTCTATGGAGAAGTTAAAGAATGTGTCGTTTGAAGAGGAATACACCAAGCTGTTCCCCCCTCAGCCCCATCAACCTCTAGTCTGACTCTGCTCTGTCTGCTGCCTTAACCCTCCACAGCCGACCCCACTCCACACCCCAGCTCTTCCACTGTGGCTGCTCTTGTTTAAGGCCGTGACATACTGACGGGTGTATTTCTAATCCAGCAGGAAGCGCAACAATTGCACCGTCACTGTTGCCAGTAAAATCTTACCTGCACATTATAATGATAATGTATTGTATGTGCAGGTGGGTTCAAGTGTTGTTCAATACATGACTTAACAATGACATCGCCAGCTGCTGGGATTAAACACCTACTTAAATTCCTGTAATCTGTCTTGGAATGAAGCTGCCTGCCCACTGGAGTTATTAAAATGCTCCCAACCAGGAGCAAACATAACATATTCATGTAGATTTGATATAAAAACAATAAAGAAAACCATGTAAACTGAATGTTTTACTTCATTTCAAAGCAGTTTGGGTAACACTTCATTTTACAGGTCACCAAATAATAATGAGGTGATAATTAGCTAATTATATTAGCTTTATAATTATAATTATAAATTAACCTATTTGAAATGTATTCAGAATTACTGCCAAATTACCTCAATATTTACCTCAAAAACAATCAAAAATTACTTTATTGTAAGCATGATTTAATCATTATATTCCACTATTTCCCAACAGCTGGTAATTTATTTAATACAGGAAAAGAATACAAAGTTAATAAATAGAAGAAGAACAACAACAACCTTTATTAGTCCCACTAGGGGAAATATAAATTAATATTAGTGACACTTTTTTGTAACACTTCATTTTACAGGTCTGCAACTTTCATGGTAATTAGGTGATAATTAGCAAGTAACCTATTTGAAATTTCTATAATATTCTATAATAATTCTTATTAGAAACATTATTTAATAATTATAATCAGTTATTTCCCGATATTTGGTAATTTATTTGATATATTTCCAGGAAAAGAGAAATGCTTTATTTCCATGTCTGCTGGTAAATAGATAATAATTAGCAAATAACTTATTTGAAATTTCTTAGAAATCTCCCTGAGTCACGACATCCGCTACCAGGTGACATTAGTGTCGACAGTAATTCACCATGGTGAGATTTGTTCCTGATCTTCTATTATCTATCTATCTATCTAGCTATCTACCTATCTATCTATCTATCTGTCTATCTATCTATCTATCTATCTATCTATCTATCTATCTATCTATCTATCTATCTATCTATCTATCTATCTATCTATCTATCTATCTATCTCTCTACCTATCTATCTATCTATCTATCTCTCTACCTATCTATCTATCTATCTATCTGTCTATCTATCTATCTATCTATCTATCTGTCTATCTATCTATCTATCTATCTATCTATCTATCTATCTATCTATCTATCTATCTATCTATCTATCTATCTATCTCTCTACCTATCTATCTATCTATCTATCTGTCTATCTATCTATCTATCTATCTATCTATCTATCCTATCTATCTATCTATCTCTCTATCTATCTATCTATCTATCTATCTATCTATCTATCTATCTATCTATCTATCTATCTATCTATCTATCTATCTATCTATCTATCTATCTATCTATCTATCTATCTGTCTATCTATCTATCTATCTATCTATCTATCTATCTATCTATCTATCTATCTATCTATCTATCTATCTATCTATCTATCTATCTACCTATCTATCTATCTATCTATCTCTCTACCTATCTATCTATCTGTCTGTCTATCTATCTATCTATCTATCTATCTATCTATCTATCTATCTATCTATCTATCTATCTATCTATCTATCTATCTATCTATCTATCCCCCTATCTATCTATCTATCTCTCTACCTATCTATCTATCTGTCTATCTATCTATCTATCTATCTATCTATCTATCTATCTATCTATCTATCTATCTATCTATCTATCTATCTATCTATCTATCTATCTATCTATCTGTCTATCTATCTATCTGTCTATCTATCTATCTATCTATCTATCTATCTATCTATCTATCTATCTATCTGTCTATCTATCTATCTATCTATCTATCTATCTATCTATCTCTCTACCTACATCTATCTATCTATCTATCTCTCTATCTATCTATCTATCATCTATCTATCTATCTATCTATCTGCTCTATCTATCTATCTATCTATCTATCTATCTATCTCTCTATCTATCTATCTATCTATCTATCTATCTATCTATCTATCTATCTATCTATCTGTCTGTCTTCTATTAGTTTTCTTCCTCCGATGAAGAGCAGCTGCTTCTCAACCCTCAGGCTTTATTTTATCCATTAGATGCTATTTTAGCATAAAATTATGAATTCATGTTTACAATAAAGTCAGTTTTGATCTTTTTTGAGGTAACTTATGAATTTGGCAGAAATTCCAACGACATTTCAGATACCTTCTAATTATCACCTAATCATCATGAAATTTTCAGAGCTGTAAAATGAAGCGTTACTGCAGGATTTGACCGGTGCTCGTGCTCGTGAAGCTTTACAGAGCAGACCGCCACTTTTTTCTCACCATTAACATGAAGGTTTATGTGACGGTTTACAGGCTGATTGGTGCTTTATTAAGATGGCTGTTTGTTTTTTATGTGCTAAAACTTTGTTTAAAACGTGATTTCACTGCTTGTGTAAATTCATCAGACTGCATTGACTCAAACTGTAAAAGTTTTGTTTGTCTTTTGGGTTTTGAGTTGGTTAGAGTCAAGCTTTAGTTCAACATTTTGGGAAGTACACGTATTCGCTGGCTGCCTTGTTTTCAGTCTTTAAGCTGAGCTGAGCTAAGTGAACCAGCTGCTAGCTACGTGTTAAACAGATATTAAAGTGATATCAATCTTGTGTTTCCCAAAATGTCAAACTAATCTGAAATTTTCAGTGTGTGGATTATATTATTTTATTAAACAATAACTACAGTTTCTCTGAAGGTTTATTGGCTTGTTTTCATTTAATGCAATCCAGCAACCAGACAAACTATCCGATGGACCTGAAGCCAGAGTATAAGATATATACAGACTGAAAGAGTCAAACTGTGTTCAACTGGATTCGATCTGTCTGCAGCATCTGATGGAGCTGAGAAACACCAGTAAATAAAATCCTCATGAAACTTCCAGCGCTGAGACATTAAATCAACTCTTTCTGTCAGTGGGTGTCTGTGTTTGCTCTGTGTGCTCGTTGTATTGTTAGTTTTCCTCCAGTTGTCTTGAAACCTGTAATTATCGACATAAATGAGATGTGTGTTTTTACAGTGCGGGGCTTCAGCTGTTTAATAACGTACGCAGCACTACATCCCTACATCGGACTATACAGAGTGATGCTGAGCTGCTGTTTCTCATTACCGGCGTTTTTTGCATTGCCGCTTAGAGAACTAACTTGCTCTAACTGACTAAATGCTCGTCAGCTTCACAAGCTTTCCAAGCCAACTAATCAATGTTTCCTTCTCTCTCTTCTCCCCAAACCTCTGCTCTAACACGTCTACATCTCTGCTTCCACATCTATCCATTTTTCCACACCTGTCATCCATCCGCTCATCCTCTTTGCCTTCCTGTCCTCTTCCATCTCCGACCCCTCCATCCCCAAGGCGGGCCAGTCCTTCCTGGGCTTCCAGAGGTACAAGCTGGGGGCCGACTCGGCCCTCTTCTCCCAGGACTACACGGACCCCAGCCAGGACGCAGCCGGAGCCCCTTACACCTCCTTCGGTGGGGACGACCTGGAGAGCCCAGGAGGGGGAGGAGGGGGCCAGGCCAACAGCGACGGGGCCTTTGACGGCACCGGAGGCTACCAGCGTCAGGACTACTGAGATACTTGGGAAGGAGTATACTAAAGGGGGGAGGATCTGAGGAAAGTTGCCCATAGTTCCTAATTTAAAGTGGATTTTGAATAGTTTCCATCACACTAAAAAAAAAAAAAAAAAAATCACAGTTTGGGTTAATAAAGCATTGATGCAATACCAGTAGATATACTATAGTAGAAGGTGTGTATGTTTAAAAGAGCTGCAGTAGATTTTAACTACGACTATCCCCTCGCTGCTCCCTGCTACAGCGCATATCAGGCACCTCCACCTCCTCTGTTTGCGCCTCCAACAATAAAGGCGCCGCCCCCAAATGCCTGTTTGTGTGTGAAAGAATGGCTGGTAAAAAGATGATGGTTATGGGACCGGGGGAGGGGGGTAATAATCCCAGAGAAACACTCAGAATGAGATTAAAGACATAAATTTAAGGAAAAAAAAAATATTATATTCTCTGAGATTAAAGTGTTAAATTGATGAGAAAAGAACACTTTATGAGAAAAAACTTGCATAATCTCTGAAATTAAAATTTATGTGTATAAAGTTGCAAATTTATAAGAAAAACACTTAAAATAAAAATATATATAAAACTAGCAAATTTATTAAGTCATAAACTTAACGAGAAGAAAACTCAAAAATTGTGCAATGCAAAACCAATCTTGGAAATACAGTTTTTATGGCATCTTATACAACAGTTTGCAACCAAACCATATTTTAGTTTGGGTAAATAACCGAGCAGTAATATGAACAATATCACTCAAGCTGAGTCAGAGGAATCCATCGTCCTGGGTGGTTTTGTGTTGTGGGTAAAGAATTGCGTTGGTGCTATTTTGACCTAAACTGGATCAGTCTGGACGTCATGTTTTTTGTGTGTGTACGTCATGCATTTAGCTGGGGGAGAAGTTGGTGGATTTCACACACCGTGACATTTGGCTGATTTCCATAAAAAGCAGAAAAGTGGGCAACTTTCCAGATTTTGATGACAAGATGTCAGTTAGGTGTGTGTTTGTGGGGGGGGGGGGGGGGGGGGGGGTCGTGAGAAAAACTGGGAGGTCAAGGTTTTGCAGAAACGGTCACTGTAGATCAATGCTTGTGACCACATTGCCTTCATCTCATCCTCTGAGGTCTGCTGTCAGTCAGCAAAATGACTCTGATCAGTGTTAGTTGACACACACACACAAGCACACATATGGATTTTTAACGTGAAGAAACACAAGTTTCTGCTGATGAAACTCCTTAGTGGTGCATTACAGGATCTCAGCATTGACAAACAAGCAACAGTGGCATATCTGGCAACTAATCCCCTGAACTGTAACACAGGAGTGTGTTTGTGTATGGGTTGAAAGGTCTCCTTTGTTTTTTTGGTTTGTTTTGTTTGTATGTGTGGATGTAGGACAGTGTGTTTTCTCGTTTCGCTCTCCTCGATTGTTGCCTTAGTGCTGACTGCCAAGCTAAATCCAACGAACACAGGGCAACAAGTTCCCATCATACACAGTACCACAGTTCTCTTTCAGCAAAATATATCCACTTAAAATATGACTCATTTTTGTTCTTAAGCACATACTATCCCTGAAGAAAACAAGCATTTGTTTTATCATAGCGCGTCCCAAATGATTGAAAAATGTTCCATATCAGCAGGCCTACAGACGCTGAAGAAATACAGGTTATTTATCTGTTGTTTTTTCCTCTTTATTTCAACAAATCTACGGATGAAGCAACCGTGAGCATCCTCACTATTTATGAACATGCATTGCTCCATTTTCTTAAAGAATAAAATATATCTATCTCTCTATAAATATATGTAAATCTATAATTCAGTATATTAGAGTGTTTGAAAAAAAGATTATGCTTTATTTTAGGGCATTATGCTAGTTCTGTATAAAAAAAAGAAAAGACAAAAGAAAGATCTATGTTCTGTTGTGTTATTGTGATGAGATATACGGTGAGGTCAACCATGCCTCATCCCTTATGTTGCTTTCAGGGTAAGGAAATGTTTTTATTTTGGAATAATAATACTAACTATAAAAAAATACAGCAAAAAAATGTGACCAAAATATCAAAGTATATGCACATATGTATACTTTATACTGTACAACCATGTAGATGTATAAATGTGATGTTCCTTTGTGAAATTTGTTTAAAAAAAAAAAAGCAAGGTTAGACTTAAGAAAATGATTGTGTACAAATGTATGTTTTTGCTGTGTTTGATTTTAACCAATAAAAATAAAGAAAATGCTGATTAAGTTATGCATGACTGGTCTGCAAGTTTTGTTTTGTGTTTAAATTCTGAGACAGTGGATTCAATTAATGTGGCCGTTACAATACATCTACATGTACCATACTGCCATTGATATTTATATATAGAAACAAATATACTGTGGATATAATAAACTCATTTCAAGTGTTTTCAGTCCAACCGTGATACATATGTGACACAGACTTTTACCTTTAGTCACATCTCTGCAAATTTTACAAGGAGATTTGATTTGGTGGAAGATAAATCATATTAAGGCCTAAATTCAGAGCGTGAAGTAGCAAGCAGTACATTACTGGCTGACTGTATTTCGGCTTCCTTAATTCTAAGCATGCAATAAACTTTAAAACGGGCGGCAGTAGCTCAGTCCGTAAGGACTTGGGTTAGGACGCGGAGGACGCCGGTTCAAGGCCCCCATGGACCAAGACCAACTGGTTGCTGGAGAGGTGCCAGTTTACCTCTTGGGCACTGCCGAGGTGCCCCTGAGCAAGGCACCGAACCCCCAACTGCTCTGGGCTCTTGTCAGGAGCAGCCCCCTCACTCTGACATCTCTCCATTGACGCATGTATATGTACTGTGTGAACAACAGAGTGTAAAACTGAATTTCCCCACTGTGGGACAAATAAAGGAATATCTTCTTCTTCTTCTTCTTCTTCTTCTTCTTCTTCTTTAATTAAAAAAGGATAGATTTATTCAGGTACATCATCCAAATATGCAATGCCATCTCTAAAACAAATTTTTGAAACTATTAGTGGTGGGGAGAAAGCAAAACTTTCAAGTAACCTTCTTTGCAGCCATAAATAAATTTAAGACTAAATTATGCCAATAATGATGTTTAAAAGGCCCAACAGCCATCAGGTACTCTGTTATTGTAGTTCATGATGAGCCCACGCGGTGGCGATATTGTCAAACAGCAACAAAACGGAAGTGATGTCTCTGATTTTTTTTTACTCTTTTAATAAATAAATGAATTAAATTAACGGTATTGTGTTGTGAAAAGCGTTTAAATGGCAACTATAACGAGAACATACTGCGATAAACAATAAAATTCAGGAGTTTGACATATTTATACGGATGTTACCTTCACTTTGCTGTCGGAAATTTATAAAATAATGGATGAATGGCAAATGATCATTTACATGTTATGTTTTAATCACACTAGTAGTGATTCTGTATCACAGAAGCCCCGAAACATGTAATCTTATTTATTTATTTTCAATACATTATCAATTAGTTTAGACAACGTTCAACGGTGTTTATCAATGCGATAAACACGATTGCTTGGAAGTTTGGAATTTCGACCTTGCAATGAAGCCCTGAACGCAACTAGTACCGTCCAACATGGCGGCCCAGCGGAGGAACTTGATGCAGAGCGTACGTGAAACTCTATTTATCACCCTCACTAACTTCTGCTGATAAAGTTGTATTACTGTTTAACCGTGCTAAGGTCTCATTTGTCTCCTCCGGTGGCCGTTGTTGTGTGTTTGGTTCCGTTCACTGTTGTTTCGCTCCGTTCAGTCATGCTAGTGCTAGCTAGTTTAGTTGAGCTCCTGAACTGTTTTGCTAACAGTTAGCTAGCTATCTCAACTTTAATCTCAATATAATGCGATTCATTGCTGACACCGGAGACACTGGAGCCCGTGTGTGCTCTCCGTATGTGCTTAGCTGTTAGTGAAAAGGAGCGCAGATGTATAGAGAATGGACTATTTAAACAAAGTTTCCCTCGACAGCATCAGAGCTGGACAGATGACCTGCCGCTGTGTCAGATGTGTGGGGTTGGCACAGCAACCAACTGTGTTTACGGCCCCGATGGTAAAGGATCTCTGATCCACCCCAACGAGGATGGACACCTCCGGTTCAGGTGAGGCTCTCTGGAAACACAAAAGCCCCGAACAGCAACAGAATGAAGTAAAATGATAATAGAGACAAAACGGAATAATGGAGTGAAAACTGCTGAGGAGGCAACAGCAGTGCCATTCATGTGAATGTCATATTTAAACATGTCAAACACTCATAATTCATCATTCATTGGGTCTCACTGCAAAGCTGAGACTCTTTTGGATTCAGTGAGTCCAAGTGTATTCACGTGTGATGATGTTAGTCCCCATAGGAGCCATTTTTTTTGTAGTGAGACCATTTTCTATTTGACCTCACTGTGTAAAATGAGCTGTGGTGACCTCTAGAATAATCACAGCCTCATGAAACTTTACAGCCACAAACTAGAGACTTAGAGCATTCAGAGGATGGATGGCTTTATGAGCTAGACTGACAATAAGGGGGTTTCTGAGCAGTTAACACAACAAAAGTGCTTCCCATCCAGTTGCTGAATAATGCAATTCTTATTTATTTTCTTGTGTTATATGTTATATATTGTGTATATCCATCCAGCCATCCATCTGCAACCGCTTATCCCTTTAGGGGGCACAGGGGGCTAGAGCTGATCCCAGCTGGCATTGGCCAAAGACGGGGTTCACTCCGGAGGGGTTGCCAGTCCATCACAGGACACATAGAGACAGACAATGATTCACCCTCACATCCTCGGGCATCATCATCGGGCAATTTGGAGTCATCAATTAACCTGCATGTCTTTGGACTGTTGGAGGAAGCTGGAAAACCTATAAAACCCACACTAGCACGGGGAGGACATGCAAACTCCACACATCCTCAAACTCCACACCTGCGACCCTCTTGCTGTGAGGTGGTGCAGTGCTAACCACTACACCACCATGCAGCCCCTCTCTTTACAGTATAACTACATGAATTTGTGTATCTATTTATTTATGTAGCTATGTATGTATTTATTTACAGAAATGTGTTCAACATGTTAAGCAGGTTTCCCTAGTGATTGTTTGGCATTGATTCTCTAATTGTGTGTAAATAAATCACTATTATTAGAATAAGTTACACCTGCAGACAATTACATCCTAGTATTTGATGGACTGACACACTGAGTCATGTTGCTGCAAACAGCACTGTGTGAGGAAGTGTTTTATTGAGGCAGCCATGCTTTTTAACAAACACTCAACCTACAGACATTAAATGTACATGTAAACCTTACAAGATGTTTCAACTTTAATCTGTTTAATTGTTTTCAATGAAATGTCATATCAACTAGAGATCGACCGATTAATCGGGCCGATTATTTGATTTTTTTTTTTTTTTCCATAATCAGCATTGGCCGATGTCTGAGCATATTAAGTGATTATCAAGCAGGTGCATAAATGCAATGCATAAGTGCACTAAAACTTTATTTTTTCCATCCAGAAGTTTATTTGAGAAAGTTCATTTTTTGATTACCTTTTTCAAAAAAATAAAATAATACTTAGAATATACAAGTGCACTGCAGTGCAGACACAAAATGTAGACTGGAGAGACAGACCATAGGTGTTGTTTGGTAAATGTTTCCTGAAGTTGAGAAATTTTGTGTATCATTTGTTCTTGTTAAGCTGTAGATGGAGGAAAAAAAAATAAAATCACCCAAACATATTCCCCACCCCCCCCCCCAAAAAAAAACAAAAACAAAAACGGCATCATGTATCAGCCATCGGCTTCCTGATTCTCTGATAATTCAGCATCAGGCTCATCAGGCTCCCATCACCTTCCAGTTTACAGGATAGTTGAATTCCCTCTGTCTTCCCTCTTTGAAGTGAAACAGAAGCTACATGTTTGTTGTTCTTCCTCCACCAATCAGAGGCGAGGATGGCTGCTTCCTGTATGGGGTTTTTAACGGTTATGATGGCAGCAGAGTGGCCAGCTTTGCCTCCCAGTGTCTGACAGCTGAGCTGCTGCTGGGACAGCTCAACTCCAGTCACACAGACAATGATGTCCGCAGGATCCTTACACAGGTCTGTGTGTCCATATTACAAATTTATCTTCTTAATGGTTACAAAGCAAGTACTATAATATATTCATACTCTACGAAGAGGGAGAAATATACTTTTATTCTCCAGGGTAGAGATTTGATTTATTTTCTCACACCTGTGCACACGTATTTTAAAGCAAAATCTATAACTTTAAAGTATACAATCACTCACAGCATTGGTTGTTGGGTTGTGACTAGGTCTGTTAATCAAGTAAAATATTTGATTGACATTAATTGCCTGATTGTCAATAGTTAACTATGTTTAAGCAAATTAATTGCACATTTTTTATCTGTTCAAAATGCACTTTATCAACATGGGAGTGGACATATATGCTGCTTTATGCAAATGTATGTATATATTATTGTAGATCAGTTAACAACACAAAATGATGACAGATATTGTCCAGAAACCTTCACAGATACTACATTTAGCATAAAATATATGCTCCAATCATAACATGATAAACTGCAGCCCAACAGGCAACAACAGCTGTCAGCTGTCAGACTGCTGACTTGACTATGACTTGATCCAGACTGACTGGGACTATCATAAAGTGGGCATGTCTGTAAAGGGGAGACTGGTGGGTACCCAGAGAACCATTTACATTCACACATCTGGAGGTCAGAGGTCAAGGGACCCCTTTGAAAATGGCCATGACAGTTTTTCCTCACTAAAATCTTGTGTAACTTTGGAGCATTATTTTAGTTCTGGTGCTTTGCACAAAGCTGACACCCACCTGGCTGCTTACCCTCATCCCAGCTCTGAAGCTCTGTACCCAGCTGTTGCCTGGCAAAGGCAGCATGGAGGACCCCAGGGACATTTATGTAATTTTATGTCACAACATTAGCCGTGTGTTTACGTCGTAGGTTACGTTTGTTTATCTACGTGTAGAGCAGGGAAGTGAGCTCAAATCACAAGTGGTCGCTGGAGACAGTCTGATGCCAGGCGTGAACAGATGTACTTAAAGCTGTCCACTTGTGTTCCGGTCACTCAGGACACGTGTTAATGCCAGTTGTGAACAGGACCGTAGTTAGGGTCTGGACCCCCAGGTTGGAAACCACAGATTCAGCGCATGTACTTGTCATTGATATACTGAACAAACTGACCTGGAGAACTGCTTGTTTTGAATTGAATTGATGTTTGTTGTTGCGGTTGTTGCAGGCCTTTGACGTGGTGGAGAAGAGCTACTTTGAGACCATAGATGATGCTCTGGCTGAGAAAGCTCACCTGTCCAACTACCTCCTACCACACAATGAGGTCACCACACACACACACACACACACACACACACACACACACACACACACACACACACACACACACACACATGCTCTGTAAAGCATATTGACAGATTTGGTTGAAAATTGAGAAGATGGGTTCTCTGTTGGTTTCCATAGCAACCCTAGATTTGGGCATTAGTGGGAGCTAATGCTCAGCCATTGGAAAATGAGCTTTTTATGTTCTAATTGGTCTCATCAGCCTGTATCATAAGATAAGATGGTCTCAGTTGTCCCTCTCTGGATCCAGCCGCCCCCCCAATACTGTATCTGCTCTGCATTCATTCCCTGCTTTTAGTGTTACATTCAGACCTGATATTGTTGATATTGTGGGAGGTTTTAAAAGCTGATATTAGTCACTGTGAGTTGGTTCATTGAGAACATCTAGTCATAATCTCCTCTTTTCTCACCGTGTTGTTTGCTTATCTGTCTCTTTCATGCTCACTATCTCCTTTGTTCTTACTCATCTCTTGTCTTTTTTTAATTTCACCTCCTGCCTGCCTCCTTTCTTCCTCCTCCACCACTCCTCCCTCTCCTCTTGTTTCCATTTGCCTTTCTCCTGGTCTCATGTCTCTGGCTCAATGCTCTTTTATTTCCCGCCGTTATCACTCCCTCTTTTTTCTCTGTCAATCTGCCTCCTCCTGCTGATTCTTTCCTTGTTGATGTCTTCCACTCCCTCCCTCCTCCTTCTCCCGCCACTCACTACATTTTCTTTGCATATGTTCCTCACTACTCCCTCTTCCTCCTCTCCTTCCTTCTCAGAATGTGTCATTCCACCAGCTTTCTCCTCAGAGTCAGAAGGTGCAGGAGCGTCTGAAGGAGCTGGAGCAGGAGGTGTCAGGAGGAGCGACGGCCGTGGTGGCACTGATCCTCAACAACAAGCTTTATATCGCCAGTGTTGGTACAGAACACACACACACACACACACACACACACACACACACACACACACACACACACACACATACATTTACACAGATTACAGCTGTCTAGTCTGACTTTAACAGGACCATTAATGATGGTGCAGCCCCACTATACACAAATAATCTGCATGAACTTGCATCCGCTTTGCCCTGCTAGTTGCTTGTCCATCCTACTATCCCCCACCCCCTTCTCTACCAGCCATTGCTTGAGTTTATGGACATCCCGTCATCCCGGGGCTGAAATATGATCAGGGAGGAAGGAAATTAATTTCAGGAAGAATTTGGGATGAGAGTTGAAAGGAAAATACTTGCTTCATTAGAATGAATGCTGGATTTGAACCTGCGACCCTTTTGCTGGGAGGCAACAGTACTAATCAGTGCACCTGATTAACTAAAGATAATGTAGAAAAACAAATGAATAAATGAATTAGAGGATAAAAACTGTTAAAACATGTATGCTGTTCAAGAAGTGGATTCTGGATAAAATGCAGTTAATGCCACTTCTGCTCTGAACTCAACTAAACAATATTATTGTATTCACTGGAAAAAAAATCTGTTTTTACACAGATAGATTATCAACTTTGATCATTAGTCTCGCTTTAGCATTTCCTTGTTGTACACACAGTTCAGAGCTGTTCCTGCAGCTTGATGTTTGAATTTTTGAAATTGTCATACCTCCATGTCAATCCACCAGCTTGGTCCGCATTGCAGGTCATCCCAGCATGCTTTGTGCAGCAATCAGTTGCTTCCCATACGCAGTCAATGGGAACGAATGTTGTCGGCAGTCTAATCACGTATAGTAGGGCTGCACCGTGAAACATTGATATTTAAAGGTAGAATATGTAGCTTTTCCACAGGAAAATGTCTAAAAACAACTAGACGTATGCTATACAGTATATTCTGTTGTATAAATGTTTCCAGAGATTTTCAAACCTGAGAAATATTCATTTTTATTTAATGTTAATCAAGGTAACGGTACATTTCATTTGGTCGCCTGTCAATGGCGTCATATCCCCTTTGTGCATGCATCAGCGTTGTGGTTGTCTGCCAGAAGCTGTCACAAGCTTCACAGCAGCTCGGCTCGTAGCCTCTCCAGGACGTCCTATGTCCGTGAAACAGCAACGGGGAAACACAGATTTTTAACATGAAGCTACTTTATGCAGTGTTTTTATCACTTTTAATCAGCTGGTCTGTTCGTTTTGGAGAGGAGGAGACTGCTGGTAAAACCCTGAACACTGAAAGAATCCTGATCGGTAGGAAATGATCCCACGCTGCGTCACTAAACTCTCTTTTGTTATTGTATTGATTGAGAGACACCCTAGTGGCAGAAAATAACATATTGTGAGTTTAATACTACTGCTAGCATGAGTCATTATTATAAATGTGACAGAAATACTATGTTTTAGTTTTACCTTATTTTTCATCTTTGTAGTAGTGCTGGAAAATACATGTGGTATTCAGCTTCACACCAGTAGATGTCAGGCTTACACAGGTTTTGGTTTTGGGCCTGTCACTCTTTGAAAATCCCCATCAGAGACTATCGTCGATAAGGACTTTAAAGTTTATGAATTCATAAACCCCCCAGTACTCAGGAACTAAACCTTCATTTCAACCGAAGCAGGGACTAATGTAGATAAGGTGGTTCCAGGTGGATGAAAAAATAGTCCCTGTTGGGGGTGTAGTACTTTCCAAATCATCAGGATAGCTGAACCAGCAATGCTCATATTTTGCTGATGCTCAGAGCAGATGCTCTGTCTGCTAGCGATGATATGGGGAAGTCTTAAGATGCAATAAGCACTTGGGAAAAATTCTCCCTAATCTTCACTAATTGGTGTAGTTTTTTTCTTCACTTGTAATTATTGCAAAGATGTTCTTAACTTTCATTTGGAGTGGAATTGAATAAGTCTTAAATCTAACTTGTCTTAAGCTGTAAGAACCCTGAGTATCTCGACAGCATGTGTTACAAAATATTTGGCAAAATATTCCTGAGGTCTTGGTACTCCGAATTTACACAAATATGTTGATTTGCTGTGGTTTGCTGTGGTTTTGACATACCTAAACCAAAATCAGTAGGTTTCACATAGATGACAAGAAATGCCAGCAAACATGTGCTTTACATATTTCTACAAAGAACCAGGAAGTGCTTCCAACAGGTTCTAGTTTTCTGAGGCTTTCAGACAGATGTTGGAATCATATTGACTCTTTTTTATTGAAAACACACCGGCGATGTCAGTCATTGTTTTTGGCTGCGGGGGCAGTCTTATGAGAGCTTGTTTTCTGTGTGTATAAATGTGTGTGTTAGTGTGTTCAGACTGGCGACACAACAGAAAAGAAGCATGTGTCATTGATATTTCACTACACCAACCTGCAGGCCATTTTAGATCCTTAAAGCTGGAGTGCAGAATATTTGTCTTCCCCCTCTGGCACTGAAAGAAATTACCAGCGATGGAGCAGCAGCTACACTATATTGCAAAAAGTCTTCACTCACCCATCCAAACAATTGAAATCACTGAAATGTTCCAGTCACTTCCGTGGCCACAGGTGTATAAAATCAAGCACCAAGGCATGCAGACTGTTTCTACAAACATTTGTGAGAGAGTGGGTTGCTCTCAGGAGCTCAGTGGATTCCAGCGTGGTGCTGTGATTCGATGCCACCTGTGCAACAAGTCCAGTCGTGAAATTTCTTCGCTCCTAAATATTCCACAGTCAACTGTCGGTGGTCTTATAACAAATTGGAGGCGATTGGGAACGACAGCAACTCAGCCACAAAGTGGTAGGCCACGTAAAATGGCGTAGCAGGGTCAGCGGATGCTGAGGCACATAGTGCGCAGAGGTCGCCAACTTTCCGCAGAGTCAATCGCTGCAGACCTCCAGACTTCATGTGGCCTTCAGATTATATATTTGTCTATTTGTCTATGGTGTGTGACTGCTGCATTGGTCTGTTTGTATTGTTTGTCTTTATTGTTGCAGTAATATTTTCTGCTGCCCTCATGGCCAGGTCACTCTTGGAAAAGAGATTTTAATCTCAATGAGTTTCTCACCTGGTTAAATAAAGGATATAACTAAAAAGATTAGCTCAAGAACAGCGCATGGAGAGCTTCATGGAACGGGTTTCCATGGCCGAGCAGCTGCATCCAAGCCATACTTCACCATGTGCAATGCAAAGCGTCGGATGCAGTGGCGTAGCGTACGCCGCCACTGGACTGTAGAGCAGTGGGGACGCGTTCTCTGGAGTGACGACTCGTGCTTCACCATCTGCCGATCTGATGGAGTCTGGGTTTGGCGGTTGCCAGGAGAACGGTACTTGTCTGACTGCATTGTGCCAAGTGTAAAGTTTGGTGGAGGGGGATTATGGTGTGGGGTTGTTTTTCAGGAGCTGGGCTTGGCCCCTTAGTTCCAGTGAAAAGAGCTCTGAATGCTTCAGCATACCAAGAGATTTTGGACTAGTCCATGCTCCCAACTTTGTGGGAACAGTTTGGGGATGGCCCCATCCTGTTCCAACATGACTGTGCACCAGTGCACAAAGCAAGGTCCATAAAGACCTGGATGAGAGAGTATGGTGTGGATGAACTTGACTGACCTGCACAGAGTCCTGACCTCAACCCGATAAAAAACCTTTGGGATGAATTAGAGACAGAGAGCCAGACCTTCTCATCCAACATCACAAATGTGCTTCTGGAGGTCAAAAATTCCCATAAACCAACTCCTAAACCTTGTGGAAAGCCTTCCCGAAGAGTTGAAGCTGTTATAGCTGCAAAGGGTGGACTGATGTCATACTAAACCCTATGGATTAAGAATGGGATGTCACTTAAGTTCATATGCGAGCCAAGGCAGGTGAGCCAGTACTTTGGCAATATAGTGGATGGTCCAGATGAAAAAGTTTGGAGAAGCAGGCAGGAGTACCAACATGTACTGTTGTGTTTTTGCTGCTGCTTTATCTCGCTGTCAGACAGCCTTTTCCAACCAGGAACTGAAGCTGTTATATCGCTCTCTTCAAAGCCACCAGACTCCATTCACAAAAGTTGTAATTTTACCTCACAGAAAGCAGGAGTCTACTGTACATACAACCCCACTTTAATTTCCAAACTTAACACAGTTAACGTTGACTCAGCTATTATTCAGAACCTTATAGATTAGCTTACTGCGGTAACCGTCGTTTTTGCAATGGCTGAGTGAATTTTTTTTTTTTTTGAAAAGAATGGAGCTGAACACAGATTGACCTGCCCTGTTTTAAAGTACAAAAAAATTGCAGAGTTGATGAGTGGGGGGTGGGGGCTTCTCAAATACCGATGAAGGCAGCAACAGTATGTGACAAACCAAGCTTTTAACTAACCTCAGTGTAAACCCAGCAGGAGGGAAGGTGGATGGGTCAAACAAACATAGGACTTTCAACCAGAAGACTGCCATTCGTGTCTTGTGTGAAAGTAAAAGTAATGACTTTTCATGACAGTCTTTAGTCACATGACTTGTTATCATCTGTGCTGCAAGTCGCTGGTCAGTGAAGTTAACATCAACCATGGCTGTTTCCTAACTATAACTAAGTGATTGTGCTACCTAAACCTAACTTCCTGTGCAAATGGAAGTTTATTGTGAAAGGACACTATGCATGTAACGAGTGTGTATTGTCACACTGTCCCTGGTCCATCCAAAAGTAACACGAGGGGTACCATGTGCAGCAGTAGCTGACGGCGAGGGGCACCAACCAAGCAGCAGTATTTGATGAGTTGTGAGTGAGGATGTGTAGATGGGGAGATGCAGTGAGCGGGGAAGTCGTCACAGACTCCGGGATACCGTGTAATCCAAAGAGCTATCCCAAGCGGCGATGGGCTTAATCGGCATTGTGTGAACTCATTTGGCTTGACTGACGTTAATTTATATGTAAAAGTCCTGCACTCCAGCTTTAACTGTTGGGAAATTGTGGACTATTGGACCAGACATCCGCCCACACACACCCTGAGGATCCTCCTCAGAAGTATTAAAGTTAAAGTACCAGATTCCAGCTGCTGCATATGGGGCTTGTTTCATCTAACCGGGCAGTGCGGCTATTCTTACTTCTGCCTGATGTCGTCATTAATCAAGCATATGAAAGGGGAAGAGAGAGAGGGCGACATGCGGAGAGGGCCGGATTGGAACCTTGGCTGCCGTGGTTAGGACTCAGCCCTGTTATATGGGCGCCGCTCTACCAACTGGGCTATCAGGGCGTCCAGTCGTATGAATCTTAAGGTTGCACTAACTCAAAGTGACTGGTTATGAGTGTAAATCCCTGAAATACAGTGTTTTAGATGTTTCTGTCTTTGTGCTAGATTCTGTAGCAGGTAAAGGAAGAGTGCACCTCAGCCTCTGTCTGGGATTCATTTTCTTTTGTCCTCAAGGACGTGGCACCGAGTGGAGAATAGGAGGGGGTGGCGGTTAGTAATTAGTAGTGAGTTGAAAGGAGGACCGTCTCCCCACTGGCCTGCTGTGTGAAGGTCAAGAGTTCAGAGTTGACAGAACACGAATCCCAGCGAGGTTTACACATAAGAGTAAGTGCTCTCTAAGAAGCTCTACCAGCTGCTGATGTGAAATATATTTGACAGTTAAGGTCGTATGACCCATATTTTGATATGCTGGGAGTGGGAGTGAGTGGGGTTCAGCCAAGGGTACATGGACATAACAGGCACAGCTGGCTCTCCTTTTCACATATTGCACATATGAACATTTGGGGTGGGAGAAGAATTGATTCACCAATGTATCATGATTTTTTTTTTTTAATTACAATTTTGAAATAGATTTTTTAATGCTAGAACTGAAATATTTGCTTCATTTGAGTCTATATATAAAACTGAATTTCCCCACTGTGGGACTAATAAAGGAATATCTTTCTTTCTTTCTTTCTTTCTTTCTTTCTTTCTATACGGAGGTAGAGGGAACTACCAGCCAGCCGCCGTGAGCCGAAATTAAAAAACAGACAATGTCACGGACGGGAAACGTTATCATATTGTAGCATGCGGTCCGGCCGGCCGTCGCTCTGGTCTCCGTGGTCAAATGGGCCGACGCTACGACTGTAGAGCGCCATATACTGACATTTATGTTAAATCCATTCAAACGGCCCCGATGGAGCTGAACACGGATGGATAAAGAGAACGGAGCTGACGGAGAGCTAGAGACCACCTTGGAGAAGTTAGAGGAAGTAGACATGTGTGACTACATCCGGTTTTCAAAATAAGGTGTTGACAAAGGGAACTGTATATGCTTAACGCATTTATGGAAATAAGACTGATTGGATTATATTCACCAGAAGTATAAAACATTACATGTCCCTAATAAGTTATGAGGGCAATGTCTTTATTCTTTGATTTTTGGGTTGCTGGAAAAAATGTAATAAATAATTCTCGATAATGATCCTGATATATTTGACTTCAGGACATCTCTGATTATATTCATGTGTTTGTACTGGATTCATTTAGATCTTTTCCAAAGTAAAAGTCCCCAGAATTGTTTGATTAAACTTTTCCACGTGGTCTAGTGTTAAAAAGGTTGACAAAAATTGCAATAAATTGCAATATTGAATTGCAGTACTTGAAAATCACAATACATATTGAATCTGCACCCAAGTGTCGTGATAGTATGGAGATCAGGAGATAAGTGAGTCGTCCCAGCATTAGTGAACATGAGGATTAACACCAGGCTGACGTTGAGGGTACATAGAGTATTATGTGACCAGTCAGTTTGAGGACTACAAAAACGATGTGTCATGTGAGCACTGGCTGATTAGCAGCCAGGGTGGCTGAAGCCCAGGGCCCCACAGAGAGGACTGGGAGGGCCACATGGGGCCCTTGACTACTTCACTACAGTGAGTAGACTCACTACTCTGGGCATTTACACAGCTTGAAATTTGGGTGGAGGTGGTTATCGTCAAGTTCCTGCTCAGTGGCACAAAAGTGTTGATATGAGTGGATTAATCATTTTTCTCTCCTCGGTCAACTTGTTTCTGCCGCTGTGAGTCGCTGCAGAGCAAAGTGTTCGTCTGCATCATTAATAATGTGTGGAAAATTATAAAGCAAAATATCTCAACCTCAAAGATGAAAATAGAGCTGAATGAGAGCTTTTCTCATTACTTGTTACTAGTTTGTACATGAGAGGAGACGAGGCAATTAGCATTTAACAAAATGAGCTGTTAAAACGTCAATTAAAGATGACATGTCACAGCTGCATCAGCTGTCCATTGTTCTGTTAAACTGCTGTATTTATGATCTCTGTCAGATGAGCAGGACCGCGTTCATGACAACTTATATTTTTGCGATTAATTCAATTCACAACATGGCATAATGTGACAAGAATGTACAAATATCATACATTTAATGTAATGTTTTTTTTAATTTCACACACACTAAGTGAATGCTTGATTCTCACATCTTAAATGACTAATATAGTTTATCAATACATGGTGTGAGGAAACATCTGTGCACATACCAACTCTCCCGAATTTTTCCCAAGAGACTCCCCAGACCCCCTGCTTTGGTTTAGAAATCCTCCCTATCGTTGAGGTTTCAGGTTTGGCGAGTTTGCCTGTGCATCCTGGTTCAAAGCTCCTCTGGCAAGTCTCAGTCTCAAGATGCTTTTTATGCACCGAGACGTCCTTTAAGATGGAGCACCGAGATCTATTTCCAGGTCGCTGGCAGGAGGAGACAAGGAAGCACAAAATAGAGAAATGTGAAGAGCAGATGGTTTATTATTATTATTATTATTATTATTATTACTTATTCAACTTTTTACCATGAAATGTAAAAATATTGTCACGTATTTCCAACTTTATATTTTGTCTTCCCGCTGGCTGGGCTCCTACCTGTTAGGTTGTACTGAAGGATTTGATTCATGTGGACTCACCTCATATATGCTTGTGTGTGATTCCAGGTACCAACCGGGCACTGCTGTGCAAGTCCAGCAGCGATGGGCAGAACCAGGTTCTCCAGATTGGTCGACCACACAGCACCGACAATGAAGATGAGCTACAGAGGCTGGCTGCACTGGGTGAGACGCAGAGACAGATTATCCAGACTAGTTTAGGAATTATTTTTAGTTTTCTGCACTGTTAACGGTTTATTTTGTTTAATTTCTCCTCGCTTATCACAGCTTATTTTACTTTAGATCACTGTTTGCAGTGACGTATAATACTAAACCATACTGGGTGTTTAGACCTTTGAGCCACCCGTGCCCCAGTACAGTAACTGTATTTTGTTATACCTTTTTTATTTCAGTTTTTACGTAAAGGTGCCATTGATAAGATTCAGCCACTAGATGTCGAATTCTCCCTCCTCTGTTCCTTTGTATTTACTTCACAACAAGTCGCTGCCAGGCGCTAACCATCAATATCAGCCATTTATCCATTTATTTCCACACTGACAGACGACCCAGAGATACCTTGTGATGCCAAAGTTGTTTTACTATTGGTTCACAAGCCTTGAGAGGGGTGGAAACCAAACACCAGGTTTCTTCCACAGAGATAAACAAAACATTCATTTTGGACCCGCCAGACATTTTAAAATGATTAATTCACAGTCAATATAATATCAGTTATAAATATACAATAATTCTTATTATTTATTTACTTTATTATTTATTTTATTATTTGTTATAATTTATATATTATTATTATTATTATTATTATTTTCTTTGTCAGGAAAAAGCCATACTTATTCAGCACCTTTCTAAAGGATCTGTGGGTTAATTATGTTACAAAAAAAATGTATGAATAAGACATTTGAAGTTACAATCCTGAAGACCTCTGTTTCGTACTCGTTGGTGGCACCTATGGTGATAAGCAGTAATTGCAGGTGTCTAAAATTAGTACCTGCCACCTGCCAAATGTGGGTAAACTGAGGACAGTGGCAGATAAAATTATCAGGCCATCCGCCGCTGTGGTGGACAGGGAAACTGCTAGTGATGGGATAGAGAATCGGTTCGTCGTTGTCCGATTCCTCTGCATCTCAGGCCTCTGTGACTATCAGTTTCTCTGTAGTAAACGCAAACAATGCTACAGCACACACACACTGGATCATGTTTCGGTTTGTTTGGGACCGGAGCCACGGCGGCATGGCGCTACTACTACTACTACTACTGCTACTACTACTACACCTGAGGAGACACACACCCTATTTTCTCCCTGATAACACTACACTGTGAACAACAAACCCATGCTGAGACAGGAGTTAGTCATGTTAGAAGTCTGCGTGGATAAATAACAGAGCTACTAACGTCAACCCTCCCATCCCTGAAAAACAGGGCTGCCCTGGAAGGTACAGTAGAATTCAAACTCTCCCTTTTGCGCATAGATTTCAAAAATGGCAGGCAGATGCTTGGTTTAAATGAAATGGCTGTCATTCTATTAACCCAGCTGAAGGTGACCTCTCCCCTCATATTTTCATCCACTCTCAAACACACCCCTCCTCCTCCTCCTCTTCGTCCTCCTCCCACCCTCATCTCCTTCTACTTATTGCTTTATCCTCTCCTTCCCCATACTAAATATCTTGCTCTTCTCCTCCATACCCTCTGCCTATCATTATATCCTCAAACTCATCTCCTCTCTGTCCTCACTTTCCACCTCTCCTGTCTTCAACATGTCTCTTCTCGTTCTCCCAGGTGTGGATTCGGCCCGTGTGAGGCAGGCCGGGCAGATAGCTGGTCAGAGCAGCACCAGGAGGCTCGGCGACTACCGCGTTAAGTTCAACTACAATGAAATCGACCTGCTCAGGTGAAGTCAGGACACTCAGACTACACCATAAACACACGCTGTACATGCGTTCTTTTTTTTTTTATTATCATTATTTTTATTATGCACCGATCTGACAGCCAAATCAATATTGGCAATAATTAAGCCCTCATCATTACTCATCCACGTGAATGATAAAGGTCTTTTTTTTTTTTACATCACACAAATATTATCAGACACAATTTATTTCATTAACTTAGTTTAACTTTGTGGTGGGAGTTGAGAGGGGCAGAACTCTAGTCCAACAGATCAATGAGCTCTGATCTAACGTTCAGTCTGTGGCGTATAAACTGTTAGTGATCAACAGCTGATCAGCTGAGATCATGTGGTAGATGACAGTGGTGTGACAGTGTTTTACTGCCTCGTAGCAAAGAAGACAAACCGGCTGGTCTCCATTAACCACTAACATGGATCCTCTTTCTGGCTCTCAGGAAATTTCCTTCCCTCTGCAGCAACTTTTCTTTTCGTGGATATTTTGGTACTGTTCAAATTTTTTACGACGCCATCACTCGGCTAGAGCGCCGCTGCTGGAAACCGCTGATATTGAGACGCTTCAGTGCGCATGTAACAAAATCAAGATGCATTGTGGGACATGTAGTTTAAGGACATCGTTCTTCTCTAAAACGGCATAGAATTGTCTGATAAGCATAATATATTCTTTGCAAGCCCTCACGGACCATATAAAATCAGATGTCGGACCTAATTTGGCCTAATTCAGGCCTTGAGTTTGACACAGACTTATCCAGTCGAGACCACAGCAGCCCAGCAACTCCTGTTTTCTGAGAGGTTAAATTACTGTTTTTGAGAACAGAGTCTGGTGACTTTGAAGAGAACATAGAAAGCGATGTATTACCTACAGTAGACAGCAGTCAGCATGGCCAGTTTGTAGAAACAATACCAGCATGGGAGCAAAGCAGTGTAGTGCTGTGTACAGGGGCAGCACCAATACATGCTTTAGGCAAGTGTACGCTATATTTAGAATATACAGTATAAAATACTGACGATGGAAAATGCCTCACTTCAAAAACTTCAGACTATCCCTTAATCAGTGTAGCAGTGTGTGTACGCTCAGCGTCACCTGGACAGTTCAGGCTCTGTCTCCATATTATGGTGTTTGTTATCAGCTCTGACTCCGGTTCCAGCCTCTCTTTTCCCTCAGTGGAGCCTCTTTGAGTTCCAGGATCCGGGGCTCCCTCTCTCACACTTCTCATTTCCTGTTCCTGTCTGCTGTCCAGGCCAAGCAATTCAGGCTCAGATATCGACGAGCCGTTCCAATTATGATCCTCAATAAAACGCACAATAGGATCTTTATAGCATTCCCTCCGTAGTGCCATCAAGGGGAGAGCAGGAAATTTGAATCGGACAAGTATAAGCAATTCTTCATATCTGTGAGATTAGCCAGGTTTATCGTATTTAGGTCAGGTGCACTTATGTCTCTTTTCTCATCTCAGTTCTTTGCTCGTTTTCTCTCCTCCCTCCCAACTCCTCTCCCCCTGCTTGTTCTCCTCTCTCTCCCGTTGATATTAATTTATCTGTCTATCTCCTGTCCTCCTACACCATCAGTGCGGCCAAGACGAGGCCTATCATCGCAGAGCCAGAGATCCATGGCAGCCAGTCTTTGGACAGCGTGACGGGCTTCTTGTTGCTGATGTCAGAAGGTCTCATCAATGCCCTTGAGTCCGCCCACGGCCCTGAACAAGCCAATCAGGTAAGCAGATTCATCCTGACAATGTCCTCCCACCTCAACCACGTTTCCCTCCACTTGTTTTCCTGCTGATGTCTCTCCACCCCACCTACTCTGCATTTCATATCTGTCTTTCTTCCATCTTTACTCTTCCTTCCTGTTCCTCCTGTCATCTTCTCCTTCCTCCTTTTCACTGACGTCAAACTTTGTCTCTCTTCCTTGTTTTCTTCACCACTTTTGTTTTTTAGTGTCCATTGCTATTTTCTTTTCTTACACAAAGTTACATTTATTCTGATAAGTAATGTTGTTGTTGTTACATACGTGTACATGTAATATATGATTTTAAAGCCCTTTTTTGCACTTTATAGCTACTATTGCTGTAATGCTATCTTGCATTTTCCAACATTAGGGACATTAATTAAATCATAAATAAAAAAAATCATTATGAGACATAGTCCCTCCACTTTGGCACAATGGACATATTGTAGGGGTCAGGCTCATGGATACATCGCTTACTGTATTTTCTGTCTTTCCATCCTCATCGTCTTCTTTAGCTCATTAACTCTAACAACAGTCTTACTTTCTGTCGCTCCCTCTCTCCTCTGCCGTCCACCGAAGGAAATCGTTGCCATGGTAGCAGCAGAGCTGGCCCAGCAGACCAGCCTGGAGGCAGTGGCTCAGTCGGTGGTGGAGCGCATCAAGCGGCTTCACCACGACGTCTACGTGTCCGGCCGTCAGAGGGCAACCTACTGTTCTCGGCACGAGGACATGACCCTGCTCATCCGCACGCTCAACTACCCGCTGGCTGACGGAGTGCTGACGCCCACGCAGGGTAGGAAGGGAAGGAAAACCTGCCCAGGGAACAGACCTCCATACTGGCTCCACCAACGCCAGAGCTCCTCATTTAAAACTTTCACAATTTAAAAGCATGTCGTAACTTTTTTTATTCAGATTCATACAGAACATTGAAAACACTTTTTCTTAACTCCTTAAAACAAAGTGAACTCACTTCTTTTTCTGCATGAGCTGTTTCCACGTAAAATATTTTTAACTCCTCCAATTTTTTAAATCCTAAGGCCTGAAGAAGTAAAGCTATACAGTATTTAACAAGGAAATAGCATTAATGGATGTACAACAGTGTACTAGGTCTACTGTTGGTTCCATACTGTAGCGCCTCCTCACTAACGGGTTCATGTGGCGTTCCCTGTTTAGCAGCAGCATCTGTGGTATGATGAGGTTGATGCAGCCGAGCAAAGTGAAGCCATGTTGTTCTTTGGTCAAGAGTTTTTTTCCTCACAAATATCCATGTTTTTTTTTCTCATAAATTTACAGCCCTTATGCACTGTCATATAAATGTCCCAAAAATATACATCATTTTATGGAGTAAATTTGTATTTTTTGCTGTTCTTTCCTAACTTGTTGATCATCTTGTGGACTCTCTTTTGACACTCTTAGACAGTCCAAACTCCCAGTTGTAACCACAGATTTAAATACTATATAACCGTAGTTGGTTTTAGTATTTAAAACTTCATAGTATGGGTTTAGATGATAGGATATAAGAATCATTAGAACATTTTAGGGTCGGGGCGCTGTTTAGCTCAGTCGGTAGAGCGGGCGCCCCATATGCCAACGTGGCTTTGTGGCAGCGGTCCTGGGTTTGAGTCCTGTGCGGGCCGCTTTGCTGCCTGTCATCCCCTCTGACTCCCCATTTCACCGCTGTCTCTCTCGCTAGCAATTAAAATGGAAAAACCCTCAAAAAAAAAAAGAAAAAGGACATTTTAGGGCTGTTGAAATTTAGAGCCATACTAAGTATGGTGGATGTAGGTTATATTGAACTTTTATGGTTGGTTGCTCAAGTATAGAATAAGATGTCTAGTCCTGAACCAGTGGAAAGCTACGTGCCAGAATAAATCTTAAAATAGTGCTGGGTTTATCCTCATCTGAGCTCAGCCAATCTTGAGAAAGACACATCAAAGATTTCAAGAGCTGCAGCCAAGAATGCCACACAGAGCCAAAATAAAACCTGAGAAAAAAAAAATGAATAAAAAAATTACAGCTTCCCAAGATTCTCATAGTGCTGCACACTAGTTTTACTATGTTTTTCTTGGTAGTAGTACTTGTGAAAAGTATAAAACATCGATAGACCTCAGACAACAACAGCCTTTAACTTCTTCTTTGGTCTTCTTTCAGGTGGACGGATCTACCCCGTGTCGGTGCCCTACTCCAACAGCCAGAGCACCAGTAAAACCAGTGTCACCCTGTCGCTGGTCATGCCCTCCCAAAATACTCTCACCAATGGAACCAACACTGCGTCCACCCTGGAGGAAGGCACCCCCACACCAGGGTAAGCTTGGTTTACACTCCTGGGTCCCTCCTACTCCTAAACTTGATTTTTCTTTTCTCCTTTGCATTGTTTTCCCTGCTGTGTTTCCTCTGAATGAGCTTGATTTTCGCTTTGTGTCCCACCGCCGTTGTATTTCTGCTTTGTAAGCTTGATTTTTACTCCCTCGTCCGACTGGCATTTTCGCTTTGAGCTTTCTTCTTCCCTCCCAACTGTTACATTTATTTTGGCTGTGTTTTAGATAACTCCCTCTTTCCTTCCTTGCTATATTTATTTTAGGTAAGCTTGATTTTCGTTCCCCCGTGTCCCTTCACTGCTATGCTTATTTATGTGTGAGCCTGGTTTTCACTTCCCCATTGTGAGCTCTGAGTATCTCGTCAGGGTCCCTTTCACTAGAGAGGGAGGACTGATCAAATACAGCTGGAAAACTGTTTTAATATGGAACTTTCACAGAAGCATAACATGCACACCATATACCGCACTGTTAGCATATGAATATAATTAAATCAGTATTGCTTTTGGGGGTCATTTTTATTGTGACTTTAGTCGGTAGGTTTGTCTCCATCCACCTGTTTTTATGTATATTTTCAAAAAAAAAGAGTGGAAACAGAAACTTCGCACAGATCTGATGTAACTGCAAATGTCTTATTATTATTTTTACTATTCTTATTATTATCATATTACATAAAATGTTGTCAATAAGACCTTTAAGGTATTGGTGGTGAAACAAATGATATATAATCTATGAAGTCCAGCTGGAGTATCAGTGTAATGCATTTTAAGGCGTATTAGATGCTGAAACACTGCAGAGCACTTTGTAATAGTAACAGTAACAGAGGATTTTACGACACTGGGACGTTATCGTGGCTGCAGGTATTTCATCTTGGTGCAATGAATATTTGTTCAGAAAAGCAAGTTAATGTCCTTCATTTTGCATCAACAAAAATAACCCTTACGTAGTTTTCTGACAGGACAGCAGAAGATGCGGTAGATCAGAGGGACAGCACTGAATTTTAACTGTAGTTAAATCAGTACTGATTCAATATTTTTTTCGCCACATTCAATAGTAGTTTGAATTTTAAGTTAAAGTGTCAGCTTTATTGTGTTTTCTCCTGATTTTGATTCATCACCGTTAATATGGACACTGCATAGCAGAGTCATGCCTAATGATACACGCTAATCATAATAAAGCATATCATAATGTCCTAAAGCTACTTTGGAATGAACATTATAGCAGCAGTGGGTAGAAACAGAGAAAATATGATTTTAAAAAAGTTATTTTTATAAAACAGTAGCTATATTAAAAAAAATCATGTTCCTGTGTCCTCCGGTGCTCTTAACGGCATCTTCAGGATTTCACAGATCAGAGGAAAACAACCAATCAGAGCTGCTCTAGAGTCTGCCGTCTAGCTGCCATTTCTGAGAGGAACGAGTCAGTCCCTCGCCAACTCTGATCGAACGGTCAAATTTGTCGAGGAAATACCAAGCACCGCCCACAGCCAGCGTACAGCCAATAGGAACGCTCTCTCCTGAATGACCTGTGATTGGTCAAAGTCTCCCGTCACGGGCCAGACAGAGCCATGAGGAGGAGCAGAAGTCTAGTCTTCTCTCAGAACACTTGAATTACAACATGCTGAGAGGTTATTATGGAAACATTTCTGCCTACTGAAGCTTTATGTCACATGTGATGTTCGTCTGCCAAGTTAATACATGTTCCATCGATATTACGCCTGATTCGTCGACATGCTTGGAATGTGCCTGTAGTTAGGGAGGTTACCTGCCTGCAGTCTGATATGCATGCACATGCTCTCTGTGTCCTCTGTAGCCCTTTGCTTCTCTTCCTCCTCCGTTCTGAATTTCACTCGGTCCTGTCTGACTCACATCTGTGTTTCTCTTCCTCATGGGCTTCGTCTTACCAACCATCCTGTGTCCTACACTCTGTCCTCTCCTTTTCCACTCCTGTAGCACGTTTCAACCCGCTACCAACCAGACGTTCGTTGACATCCTGCAGCCCATAATTGAACTCCCTTTTTCCCCTCTTTTCCCCTTCTCTCCTCTCCCCCTCTCCACCTCCCTCTTCTGTCTTTCCACTGCTCCACCTCCTCCCCGACCTCTCCCTCTTTCCACCTCTCTCCTCTGTCTCTCCACCCACGACCCCTTCCTCTCCTCTGACGCTCCTGCTTCTTCCTCCTCTGTTCCCACCCTCGTCCCTTCCTCCACCCTCCCCAACCACCTGCCCGTCTACTCCCCCACTCTCCCTAGCAGTCAGAGCCCCACAGCCACCCTCCAGTCCACCAACACCCAGACGCAGAGCTCCAGCTCCAGCTCGGGAGATGGCAGCCTGTTCCGCCAGAGAGGCAGCCAGGCGGCGCAGCCCGACGAGACGGGCAGGGTCCCGCCTTACGTGGACTTCAGTCAGTTTTACCGCCTGTGGGGAAGTGACCACAGCGACGGGCAGAGCACCCAGGGAGGACTGGGACCCCAGTGAGGAGGGTGCTGGGTGCCAGCTGGATTGTGAAGGGACAAAGATTTTAAGAGGTGGTTGGGATGGCCAATGAAATGCTTTTAATGTATCATAACTAAAAATAAGTGACCTAAAGGTGCATGGGGGCGCATGGAAGAAGGACTGGGGTTATCAGTCTAGAAGCTAGTGGGGAGAGACTGCGAGAAACTGGTGTCACTACACCACAAAATGATGTCTGCGCTTCAGTTTTAGATGCTGGTCATGAGTGATTGTGAATATACGTAATCCAGATTGTTGCCATTATTGTCAGATGTAAAACATGAATCTCATAGACTTGAGAGTGTGGAGTTGAGGATGAGTACATACTGTAAGGCCTTAAATGGATTGAATGGATGCGTTTTAAAAGAACTTTTTAATTTGTAATGAAAGTATATCTAATGACTCAGTGGACTCCCTGGGCTTCTCTTCATATTAACATGTGACCATCTCTGGCCTGAAACATTTCAGTTTGATGTCTTGATTTTCACCAAACCTGGAGGGTCTCATTCATCGGGTCACCTGTGGTGACCGGTGGTCACATAAGGTGTGTTTTAACCCCCCCGGCGTCAATACTGTCATATTTGATAGAAAAATACTGTAGTTATTATTTTTAGGATAATCTAAAAATAGGTACGCTGCAGTGTAGAGACTCACTTTAACTTACTGCTGCTTCGTCCCCACCGTAGCTTTCTAACAACGTGTGGGATGCGACCGTATTCCTTTCAGACTGTTTGTGTTCCAGCTTGGAACAACAGCGTTTTTCAGAGACTTCGTAAAAGTAATAAATCCAACAACGAAAGTCTTCTGTGAGTATCTATGTGTTGAAAGCAGTTGTTGTAGTCGTTAGCCGTTAGCTAAAGCTTACAGAAGGCAAGCGTTGGCCTGTGGTGCGGTGGGTCGGTCTGTTGAGGATGAGGATGTGTGCCAAGAGTGCAGCGCTGTTTGGGTCTGAAAGTGCTGAGTCAGAAAAACCGTGACAGATATCGCTTTGATTTTTAAGGAGACCAGGAAGGACTCTCTGATGAAGATCTGGTGCAAACATTGTGCATGTTGTGTCAAAAATGTGTCCACAGGAGCAGCTTCAAAAACTTAACTTTTGCTCTGATCTAAAAACTTGTCCCAAAATTAAACTGGGCCTCTATGAGGGCGAACACTGGAGCTGCTGTCGCTTCCAGACATCTAGAGCTAAATATGTAAGTCCGACTGAGTCCATAGAGACATGTCTGCAACCAGCACAAGCCGTCCAACATTTCTACATCAACATTTCTATGATGCATGAAGAGTGAAAATAGTGAGCGTAGGAGCAATTTGTAGGGAAAATTTTCAGGTTTTGAGGCTCGTCTCCACTCTAGCTGTGAGCATTCCACACAATACACACCCATTATAAACTCAGAAAAGTCTGAAAAAAGCAAAATTTAAACTTTGATTGTGGAAAAACTGTAAAAGATATCAAAAAGCTGAATCAGAGCTTAGTAGTTCAAAGTCTTGTAACCAGTTTAAAGTTTAAATGGTGTCTGTAGCTAGAAGTATGTGGAAGCAGTAGTATTTCAAAGTGGAGCAAGTTTTAGAGGATTTGAAGATTTTCTCCATTAGATTACATTGTAAAAAATCTGAAAAAAGCTTAATATTTTAAAAAGTATAAATAGGTAAAACAAGAAACGTCGCAGCACTAATGTGCTTAACGAGCTGAATATTTTGGTAGTTGAACGGTCTCTGTAGCTGGAAGTATGCAGGAGTAGTTAAGGTCCAAAAAACATACGGAAGAAGTAGTTGAACAGCATTCACACTAATAAAGATATTTGGTAATCATGATCGTGTCATCATAATGGTGCAGCCCTACTAGTCAATTAAATTGTAGGTATGTGAAAGTGGAATTTAAACTGGTCCTAATTCAGTGTTGGATATGTGGCCTTCACACTGGGACTATCTGCGCCTGAACTGAGCGTGGCATTTATTAACACCAGCTGGCCATAAAAACTGGAAATGATGCATCTGGGCGCACAGCAGCCAGACGCCGTCACCGCCACCTTCTGAGCCATCGCTCCCGAAAACATCACAATTTCTGTCCTCGCCCCACCTCCGAAGAGCCCCTCCCTCGGCTCCACCCAACAGGACCCGATCACTTCATTGATCTGCTTTAGGCTCGGACTGATGGATCTCAACGCCGCCACATCAGATCACTGTTCATACTGATACTGACCAACTATCTGACATCACCTCCACCTCTCCCCCTCTTTGCTTTCCGAGCCAGGCAGACGGTTCGCGTTCTGTTGAACTGGAGATCATAAATCAGACGGGACACAAAGCTGCTCCAAAGACTAGAAACTACAATGTGAGGAATGGTCCTTCACATCACCTCTGTCAACAGGCCACCACACAACACCTGTATACGTACTGATGACTGTTAGAAGAAGAAGAAGAAGAAGATCTACCTTTATTAGTCCCAAAATGGGGAAATTAAATTTACACTTTTTAAAACCCAAAAATGGTAAATGGAGACCTAAAACACAAAAAAATGAATTAAAGGAGAGAGGTAGGGGGGGGGGGGGGCCCGGAGAGGGGCCCGGGGGGGGGGGGGGGGTTGGGTGCTTTGCGGGGGGGCCCCGGGGGGGGCCGAAGGAGAAAACTGGCCCCCCCCCAACTACCAATTCACACTCATTTTTGGGTCCAGTTGGGGATTTAAACCGGGGCCCCTCCGGTCCCCAACCAACCCCCCCAAAACCGGCCCTCCCCCCCCAAGTAGGATGTCACAATATGCTGCCTATGATCTTTGTTCAATCACTGTCTATTAAAATCCATTCAGGTATGGATCTTTTTTTTTCTTCTTTGATTTTTAAATCAACGTTTTAACGTCAGATGTGGAGGTAGAAGGAAATTTGCTCTTTTATTGTGGTAGTCTGAGTAACGTGATGTCATATCCGTTCGATGTCCATCAACCAAAACAAACCTCAGAAAGTATTAAAGGTTGGAGGGTCGGCGTGGATCCGACCTCCACCCTCACATGTTAAATCCAGCGTGGTAAACGCTACACATCCAGTCAAGGAGGGAAACACTTTGGGTTTCACACACTGCAGGAAAAGCAGAGCTAGACATCACGGCTAAAGCTGCACGCTAACTCTGTCACAGACAGGAAACGTTATCGTATGACGAAGTAACAACTTCCTGTTACATGGCGAATCACGCCAAATGGCCGCCATGCTACAGCAACGCCATTCAACAAAAAGAGTCTTCACAGTTTACCTTTTCCACGGCAGCCATGTCGACCAGGATTTGAAGGCAAGTCTCTGTCTCCAATCTCACATTTTGTATGTATTCAAGGAGATTTCTGTCGTCTTAGGTACAGGACAGCAATCCAGTCACAGGTGACCAGGAGTTAATCTCATTCCCTAAATTAACTTCACACTGTTTTAATCAGGGAGCTGATTAGAAACACAGAAAAAGTAATAAATGGGAGAAACCTATTTTCACAGAAACCCTCTCAAATCAGCAGTCGGATCTGTAGCGTAACGCACGGTTGGTTAGTACCAAAGCAGACACGGGGCGTGCTACCAATTACTCATTTTAGGTGTAATTGGTGTTTTCCTCCTGCGGAGGCCGTGACCTGATTCTCAGAGTGTTTTCAGTTAACTTTATTGTTCCTTGTAAAGTGGAGGGAAATGAAAAAGGCTGAACCGAGCTCTGTCCGTCCCTTTCCTAACAAAGTCTCTGCACATGAAATGTAAGCCCACTGGTGGAGGGAAATCGTGACTGTGCTCTGTATTATTTGCGTATGTTATGTTCGATTATCGTGACATTAATCTGCGGTATGCTGGGAGAGATGCTGTAGTGCCCTGCTGAACTACTCTGGAAGCAGACTGTGTGCTGGTGTTGTGATGGATGGTCTCAGACGGAGCACGTGGACGGACGCTGATGGTCCAGGACTGACTGTGCAAAGCGACACAAAGGAAAGTGGCATGCATACAGTATTATTGCAGAATCGATCACTTTATTTGCCAAATGAACAGCGCACGTAGAAATTGAACTTGATGATTCAGCACAGTATAACAATCAGTGTTAACTGTGGAGGACAAGCGCCTGTTCAATACTGTTAGAAGACATGAAGAAAGAAACAAGATATGCAGATGGCATGTTTTTACATCACATTCTGCGGTAACGCTATCAGCTCCCACCATTATCAAAACATCCTTATCAAGTTTTCTTTCTTCCTGTTCCTCCTCCTGCATGAGAGTTTAGTCAAACATGTTGTGGCGGGTCAGAGTTACAGGACAGGAATATTCAGATTTCTGATTACTGCCATTAAAAGTAGCCTCAAGGTAAACTCCATCATCATTTCATTTTATGGAAGAGCACAACTGTCCCAATCTCTAAGTGGTGGCTAGAGGATTTAACTAACACAGTTCAGGATGAGATTCGGAGGGCTGGTGGGGCGGGGATGGGAGGGTAGACAGTGGGGATACTGGTCGGCTGGGTTTTAAATTTTATTTATTAATATTTTTATTTAATGTTGATGTTGGATTGGATCATACAGAAAGAAAGATGCTTTATTTTTCTATCATCACAAGGCAGCTGAAATGTGTCTCGTTGCATATCTCTCTTAGATACCACACATGCACTTTTCAGAGGGGTCGTAGTGCAGCGGCAGCCATGGTACGGCACCCCTGAAGCAGTTTTCTGGGGGTTTGGTGCCTTGCTCAAGGGCACCTCGGCAGCTACCAGGCCACACTTAGTCTCTGAGTCAGTGACCGTCCAGGACAGACTGAGCTGCTGCCTCAGTATGATCATCAATCACTCGTTTTATATGTAAAATGCTGATATTTAAAGTAACTCAAATAATGAGTTACAGATATAATATCTGACCAGAGAAGACATATAGAAGACCATTAAATCAAACTGATGTAAAGTACAGGTACCTCAAAACGCATAGTACTTGAGTAAAAATGTACTCTGTTGATTTCCAGCGCTGGAAACTGGAAAACTAAAAGACTAGAGAGTAGATTACATTTATTTGTGTTAGTTATGTCCTTTTGTGACCATGTTTTTATGATTTCCTCTCAAATCAGACCAGTGGAAATAGAAAAGAGGCTGCTGTGCATTTGAACATGATCTTTCTTTACTCCCAATAAACTTTAGTTGTTTTATGTTTTTTTTTTTGATAATATTTTTACTTAAGAAGAACATGATTCACACATTCAAGATGTTTATTGTCACACCGATAATAAGTGTGTTAATAAATAATAGACAATAATAATACTTGGTCAACAGGCATATTAAGAGCACATGTATAAAGAGGCATTGACATTAATACAGAAGCAGATGTACTGTGTACTGTGTACTGTGTACTGTGTACTGTGTACTGTGTATACATACCAGGTGGTGGAGCAGCCTGTCAGGAGGTAGAAATCCCTGAGGATTTAAGGTTTCAGATATTTAACACAGAGCATTTTCACAACGTCCCACCATCCCACTGCTTAGACAAAATAACATACAATAACAGTTCAAAATTAAGAAGTAAGATTAAAAAATGTGAATAACAAAAAAAATAATGAAATAAAATAAAAATGTCAGCAAACACACAATTAATAAGACTAAACACACATACAGATTGAGTAATTTAACATTTTGCATAGGAAAAAATACACATACATGCTTTGAAATACAAAACAAATTTGTGGATGTTGAAGTTTATGGAGTCATTTAGAGTCTAGTATGCAGAGCGCTCAGTGAGCGGCGGCTGGGTGGGTTAATCAACCGGCCTAATTTTATATATTTCAGAATGAGATACTAAAGGGACCCATGTTGTATGGGATTTTTTGAGTTGATTTATTATCTTTTCTAGCTTATGGAATAACATCAGGTTATTCCGGTGAGTGTTCCCATTTCCATTCCAGCAAGATCCTTCTCCAAGCAGGAAAAACAAAACCCAGAACTCCAAAACTTGCCATTCCAGCACTGGTTTCAGTGTCTTTGAGAAATGCAGTAGCTCAGAAGCTGTTCAGCTAACTAACACTTCAGCTTTTAAATGTAACTCCACATACTGAGCCCACAGCTGCTGCCACTCTGTCTCGTTGTGCTGTTCCTTTCAGTCAGTCCATCAGATGGCAATGTGGAGCTACATTTCCACATCTGTAACTGAGTGTCTTCTAGCAGCGACCTGTGTGCCTTCAGGCTCGGTCTCCGTTTGGCAGCAGTGCGCCCAAGTGGTTGATTAACCAAGCGTACTGTAACCTGAAGCCTGCCGGCTCATTCGACACGATGCCAAGCAATAAATGTTGCGCAAGACACTGAATGCATTTCTTATTGTGCTCTTTCTGATACATGCAGTACATCTGTGGGTGTGTTTAGGACATCTACACAACCAATGAGGCATCAAATCTGCTGTTTGTCACCAGGGAGAAAGTTCAGCCCACACACACCTGATTCTTCTCACCTGATGGCAGAGCTCATTACTGTCACCTGGCTGCGGGATGTGGTTTACCTGAGCTGGACCGTTCACTGTGGCTGTGCTGCTCCATGTTGGACTGCAGAGGAATACCGGCGTAGAAGACATTTGAGAGGTAAACACACACAACTGTATCATCTGTGCTCACTGACTGAAATATGTGTGTGGGTGAGGGTGACAGCACGTCTGCCACTCTGCTAGTGAAGGACAAATCCTGGGATGTTTATTTCCTCAAGTGTCTGTAAATTTTTGCTGTGAGTTTAATGAAGTCTGACGCTTTGTCTCTGAAGCTTAACTTTTTGTTTTTACATGCAGCGGGTGTGTTGGGAACTGTGATGAGGTTTAGAGCTTCGTTTTTAAAGGCAGTGGTGAAGAGAAACACATGTCCAAGAGTTAGTTTTTTCCCCTTTCCATCCAGACATTTCTTCACTCTACTTATTATTCTACAGTTGCATCTTGCAAAAACAGAAACAGGAAGTTATACACGCTTATCAGCAGTAATTTCCTTTGAATATACGACAAAGCTGCCTGCTGTTCATGCAAAATGTTTGATAATCTTTGTGGCATTTTGTTAAAGGAACACTTTGACATATTGGGGATTACACATACAATTTTTTAGCTTTCTTGCAGTGAGTTAGACTAAAGAGTATATTTATCTTCTCATACGTCTGTTAGATATTAAGCTGGAGTCAGTTAGCAGTTTGCTTAGCTTATGACCAGCACTGTCGGCCTGATGACCACTGAGCCTCTGGGGACAACAGCCAATAACTGAGAGGTTCTGGTGCAGCCGGTGGATATCCAAGATTTCCTCTTCCATGTGCCTGTCATTGTTTACAGTGTGATGAGCAACTTGAGACTAGGACTGAGAGAGGACGTCTATGACCAGCTTGTTTTTCTGCATTCATGCCGACACACTTGCCAACCTTGAACACTTAACAACAGGCAAGGTTTCAAAGTTTGGGTCCAGAAAAATTTGGGTTTCAGAGACTTTGTTTCCTGCATTCTGGTGATTTTTAAAGAATGAAAATAGCAAAATAATAAGTAAAGCGCAACAACATTTTTATGTTAAGTAGACGTACTTTTAATTTTACTTTTAATTCTGAGGAAAGAAAACACAATAATTTGTCCCTCTGGTGTAGATGTTCACACGACAGAAAGTAATAGGCTGTTTATCAGTTTTCATTCATGCATTTCATTCATCAATTTTTGTACCTGCTTGAGTATTTCTCAAAATGTGGATGCATCCCTTTTAAGTCCTAAAGATGCCCCCCCCCCCCACACACACACACACACACACACACACACACACACACACACACACACACACATTTCTGTCTTGTCACTCTCAGCTCAGTGAGGTGAAATCTGTAGTCGACAGCAGAGCTTCAGTTTGTCTGCACTCACATCAAAGTACTCCATAACCTGCATATCTCCAGTGTCATCTGAGACGCTGGATATTTTATATTTTACACACACACACACACACACACACACACACACACACACACACACACACACACACACACACACACACGCCATGCTGGAAAATGAGATTCATGCTGAAAACTGGCCGAGTTTCTCCGTTTTCTCCTGAACCAGGGCTTTTTGAGCAGTTAGGGTTTAATACGTCGAGACAGAAGCTGGCTGTTTGGTGCCAGTCTTCAATAATCATTTTAAATTTGACCTTTTTTATAGTATTAAAGTTTGAAGTGTTCACTTTCTCCCACCCATATTTACTCTTGTCTGGTGTTGTATTCAAGCTGCAAGGTGATCAGATTCTCCTCATTGGCAATCACTGTACTCCATTTACAAGAACTGATGTAAATAAACTAAAATTATTTGTGCACAGGACGTTGCCACAGATGGCAGACTGTCAGTTTAATGTTTGTCTGCACAATGGAAACCAACTTATCAGCTGATTTGACTTCAGCAATATAAATAAACCCTGTTCACCCATGCACACGTTATGATAATCCCAGTCAGTTCAGGTCAGATCAAGTCATAGTCAAGTCAGGACTCTGACACTCTGACAGCTGTTGTTGCCTGTTGGGCTGCAGTTTGTTCTGATTGGAGCAGATTTTATGCTAAATGCAGTATCTGTGAGGGTTTCTGGACAATATATATCATTGTTTTGGGTTTTTAATCAATTTCCAGTAATAAATTTATACATACATTTGCATAGAGCAGCATATTTGTCCACTACCATGTTGAAAATAGTGTAAATTACTTGACAGATCTCTCTTTAAGGTACATTATGAACAGATAAAAAATGTGTGATTAATTGAGATAAAAAATTTTAACCAATATTTTAATTTTGACTGACAGCCCTCTTTGATATATTTTGTTGATCTACATCTATGGGGCTTTTAGTGACTAATAATGCCTGTTTAATGGCCTGACAACGGTCTAATTTGCTGAACTGTACAATTTTAAACCCCTCGAAACCTAAAAAAAAACAAAAAACACCTCAAATATCCAGAAAAAAATGCAGACCTGGAAGAGACTTTGTTCCAGATTTGATGAGTCTCCAGTTATTACTCTCACTGCCTTCATAACCCTGCTTTATAAAACAGGAACAGAAACATCTGTCACTTCAAATGTGCTGACAGGCTGATATCAATATTTTAAAAAGGCAGCCTGATATGTGGCTCTGTAAAGCTGCTTCCCTGCGACGGCTGCTGTCTTCTCAGAACAAACGGAGGCTGTGAGGTTGAAGATGTCGTGTGAGGGATGAGGTCTCAACATCAAGCTGTATTTACTGTATAACGAACAAGCTGGGGTCTTGCCAAATTACCACATGGACGGCGACGCTCGTTAAAAAGTAAGTAGGTCATCGGCCATTGTGAGCCTGAGCTGTTTCACTGCTGCCAAATAATGAGCACCTGAGTTCTTGCTCACATGAGTGAACGGCTCTGAGTCTGAGGAAAAGTGACCCGACTGTAACCTGATACGAAGCCTGAAACGGTTAGTCACAAGAAATGAGAGCAATATGTGCCGCAAAATCACAATCTTGTAATAATTGGTTTTGTCAGACATGAATTTTACAATTGGCCAGAATCGTGTGCCACAAAAAGCCAGGAGGCCAACCCCCTCGTGATTCATCACCTATTATTCCAGTGACAGACTAAAAGAGTCGGTAAACATGAAAAAGGTCAAGTTTATTTGTAGAGCGCTTGTTCAGCGTAACGGAGCCTCACATGGGCCACATTGTGAAACAAACGAGCAGTAACTGTTACAGCTACGCCGTCGATGCTGCGCAAATTATAACAAACATTACACTGAAAAAACATTAGTAAACACAAGTTTGTCTCTACAAACTGTCAGAAGCTGGAAGCCTTCCCAGACCTGTGCATCTGCGTCCCCGAGGCCTCCGAAAAGGATGCAGCTCGCAGACGAGGCTGGAAGCTAAAGCTGAACATAATCAAGCTGTGGCTGAGTCACCGTGCTTTTCGGTGTTTAAAAAGTCCATGTGTTCATAAACGTTAGTGGCTAATGCAAGACATGAAGTATAAAGTAGCAGCAAGATGGAGCTCAGATATGGAGGAACAACTTCACAACACAAGTGTTTGAGCGTGTCTCCATGACGTCATCCATCCATCCTTCGTGAATTTTAGTTCAAAGTAGTGCAAAACTAACATCTCTAAGGCTGTATTCGAAAGCGCCTAATACTGCTATCAAACACAGTATACAGTACAGACTGCATGCTGCGTTCCTCAGTGTACGCAGTATGAAACGGTTAAAGTGATGTATGGTGCAGTATGCTAGACAGGCCTTAGCCTCTAAACCAGCCTGTAAAGCACTGGACAAAAAAATGAACTTGTACCACTGTTGCAATATTATCAAAAAATATAACTCAGATTTTGTTGTTTATGGTCTGTTAGTTTACTTTATAAGATGCTGTGGATTTATCGTCTGCGAGGGGAGATGGTAAATATACAACTTTACTTGGCAAAATTTACATTACTTAAACTGATTTTTCAGTTCCAGCAACAAACCAGTGGAGCTCCAGACGGCTCATAGCGGTCTGTGGCGGGGCGGCGACCCCGGCAGGCGCTAGCTAGCTGTCACCGCCGTTTGTGGAGCTTCTAAACTCTGGAAAACATCGGAGCAAATGTTCAATTCAGCACCAAATACCAATACAAATACAATAAATCATTTTCAGATGTGAATTTAGTGATGACATAGCAACGAAAAATGTAAAAAACAAGCCGTTTTTGGCTGTTGTTGTAATCATAGCTTGTACCGTTTCAGCGCTTTGCATTGTGGGATACAGTAGGCGAGGTAGACTGGTCCGATGCAGACTGGAGAATTTTTTTCTAAATCAGTATGACATGCATGTGTTTTTGTCATACTGTAGATTTGCGTTTGTTCACATGCTACATACTATATTTTGGCCAAATCAGTACCGACTGCTAGTACAGTAAGAGGTTTAGAAAACAGCTTCCTGCCCATCGTCCGCCATGTTTGTTTACACCATAGTTATGTTTAATCACAAGACATTTTGTGAGATTTCTGTGTTTTTTCCAGGACTCTTGATGCTCATGAACGAGTCTGTTAGTGTGTGTGTTGAGCTGTTTTGGCCAAATGGTTGCTTTCATTGTGGGCCGGCCTAAAGATTACGAATGCTTAGTGGTGCGATACGTCGCCCGGTTGGTTCTTTAAGGGCCACAGACATTCAGAGTGAACCGGTTCTGCCAAGCTTTAAATAACAATAATAAGTGAACAAAAGAAAAACATGCAAACATAAAGTGATCTAGCGATTGATTAATGGTGTAGTCTGTATGGAACCATGCTTGTCTGCATGCACACACCTCATACCAAATGTATTACATGTTATCTTGCATTCAGATCATCGGGTAAAGAGAGTGATGGTGGTTTGAGCTCTGAGGTTAAACCAACCAATGGGACAAACGGGAACATTTCAGCTTCCAAAGAATAAATCCATTTACAGTAAATGCAGTTTATTTTTGCATGATGTGTTCATCTGTGCTTGATCTGTAGTTATTGTCACACCTGCGTAGTAATGTCCCGGAGAACAATAAATGACTGAATTCAGAGTAATGCATCAGTGACTTACAGCTGTAAGGAAACGGTCTCATGAGTTTACGTTTCATCTGTTCTGCTAATCTTTTTCTTCATGCAGGACTGAAACTGTATGAAATAAAGTGTTACTGCCTACACAAATCTGTTCTCACTGAATGTTATATTGGTTAATTGATTGCAGTGAGACGGTTACACCCGCCAGTCTCTTGAGGTTGACACTTTTTTTGTTTTTTATAGAAATGCCTCTAATTATCGACATTTTCATGAAATTTGGTATTTGGACGTTGATGATGATCATCACACACATCCAGCGTGTCTTGTTGAATGCTGGTAGTAAGAAGGTGAGACGCTGTAGTGACAGAACCACACAGGTGATGTGGTTTTGCTTTGTGTTTTTGCACTCAGATTGTTGCGTACTCAGTAATGTTGGTTCTGCCTGTGTCCTGACTCTGTAGTTATCTTACTCACGGTTCAACAGAACTAAGCCAGTCTTGTTATTGTTAATGTAACACCTCAGTATTGAGTCTGACATTCAGGGTGTAACAACCTGGTCATGCATATCCCTTCATTCATGTGTCAGACATTGTCTTTGGAAGTCTGTCTTTTCTGGGTCGACCCGACTAGTGAGGATAAACCCAGTTTGGTTTTGACCTGGACTCTGTATTGACTGCTTGGCTTCATTGGCTTCACGGGAAAACAATATACAACTGCTCAAAAAATTCCAGGATCCCTTAATGATCCCAGTTTAACACCAAGTCAGTTGATCTTCAGGGATATTGATCTGTCCATTCAGGAAGAACAAGTGATGGTGAATCACTTTCAGCTGCTGTGGAGCAAATGAAAGTGACGACAGGTGTAATAGAGAGACAACAGTGAGACAACCAACAAAAAGGGGATGGTTTTACATGTGGTTGCTCTCCTGATCCTTCCTGACAGATTCTTCTCTAGTTCTGGGTTCTGCTAGTGTCCTTGTGTCAATAAAAAACAAAAAAAGTGTCAACCTCAAGAGATAGGCGGGTATACCGTCTCACTGCTACCCCTAGAGCTGTAGTAGCTAACCTTATTAGTTTAATCAATCAACCAATATTCACAATCACTTGTTTTTCCTGAATGGACAGATCAATATCCCTGAAGTTTAACTGATTTGGTGTTAAACTGGGATCATTAAGGGTTCCCTCAAATGTTTTGAGCAGTATATTTCTCACGTTTAGAAGGATCTGCACACACGGGATACGGTTGTATCCCAGTTTTTGTAGCAACATGTAGCATGTTCAGGTTTCTTAACATCCAGGAAATGGTTCTCTGTCGACCATGCACAGCATTTTAGGACCGACTGCAGTCATACAGCCATCAGGTTGTAACGGGAATTACAAGTTGTAAACGTGGGAGTCTCTCCCATCCATCTCATGTGATATGAATGCAGTAAACCCTTTTGATTTAAAGGGGTAGTTTGAAGTTTTGGGAGGGATGCTTATTTGCTTTGTTGCTGTAAACACAACCATGGGCCAGTTACTATCTACGGTACTACTATCTGCCTAGCAGCTCCCACGAATTAACACATACCTGGTTTGTTTCATCCTTACAAAAACCCAAATTTGAAAAAGGGACGATTTTGGGTTTAGCCTTGGTTTTAATCTAGGGTTTTAAACGTTAACACTGTAAAAATGCATTAACAAATATTTGTTTTAACATCAATAATATCTTTAAAACATTAATGTTATTTTAGGTTGTAGTGGGCTCAGTTTTAAAGCTAGACTGAAGACACTGGCATCATGTGAAACTAGAAAACGGAGAGCCACGTCATTCTAGACTGTCCTGAAGGAGGATAAATAACGCTCCAAACTTACGCTGAATTTTGGCGAGGAAAAACTGTCATGGTCATCAAACGGGTCCCTTGACCTCTGACCTCCAGATGTGTGAATGTAAATGGGTTCTGTGGGTACCCACCAGTCTCCCCTTTACAGACATGACCACTTCATGATAGTCCCAGTCAGTCTGGATCAAGTCATAGTCTAGTCAGCACTCTGACACACTGACAGCTGTTGTTGTCTGTTGGGCTGCAGTTTGATATGTTATGATTGGAGCAGATTTTTTTGTCAGGGTTTCTGGACAATATCTGTCATTGATTTGTTTTTATTGATCACTTGTGGGCACATTTGCCCACCCCCACATTGACAGGAGTATTAAACACTTTGCAAATCTCCCTTTTAAAATACATTTTGAACAGATAAAAAATGTGTGATTAATTTGCGATTAATCATGTTGATTAATTATGTTAATTAGGTGAGCTGATTAAACTAAGCTAACCAGCTTCATATTGATTCATATTGATATGAGACTGATCTAGCTCTCAGTAAAGAAGCCAATAAAGTCTGCGTGCTTCCCAACATTATTCTTATCAGTCCCAACCTGTCGTCCCTCTAACGCCCCCTTCAGGCCAATCTCCACAGTGTCGGAGCCACCGGTCATATGTCTCCACACAGCACGTGTCTCTTCATAATTTAATCATGCAAGATGTTTTTTATGGGATGTAATGTGCATTACAACCTCGCGGGGGCTCTGCTGTGGTCAGATACGTTTAGTCATGTTGGTTTTAGTTTTGCAGAACTTGGATGCGGTTGGATAAATTTCGGGTGTCACAGAAGAGGAGGTGCAGGAGCCCGGTATTAATAATGATAATAGTAGTGATAATAATAGCTTCTCTGCTGGAGCCTCGGCACTTGTTCACCGCCACCCACCCCACCTCTCTCCCCCATGTTTCCTCCTCTCTATCGACATGTCGGGCGCCCCCCTCGTCCTCCGCTGATAAGCAGCATAACGGGGAGGAGCTCTCTTCTCGCGGGGCTCCTCCTTCCATCGCCTTCGTTTTCTTTCACTTGCCCCCCCGCACACACTGCTCGTCTCCACCTCCTCCTCCTCCTCCTTGCATGTCTGATCGAAAGGGAGAGAGGGAAGATGATGCAGAAGTAACGGATAAGAGCGCTACGAGGGGGGGGTCTTATTTTCTTACGAGCGGAAAAGGCGTCACACCGGGTGCAGAGCGCAGCGCGGAGGACGGAAGAGAGGGAGGGAGGGAGACGCATCACGGTGAGAGAGATAGAAAAGACGGAGGGAGGAGGCAACAGCGGCTCGTAAACACGACAGAAAACGGCGAATAGGACGGCAGAGAGCGGCGATCACCCCCCACCGCCGACCCCGGGTCCCTCCTCATCTCTCCATCTCCATCCTTTTCTGCGCCGTTTGGCTCATCCCTTTGCGCACCAAAGCAGCGCCGTGTTTTCCGTGTATTTTAATCCTATCTGGACAAACCTCTGCCTGTCGCTCTGCTGTCTGTCGTGGAATAAACACCGGAGACAAGAGAGGAGGCTGTGCCATCACTACGACTGACAGGATCCACTGAAGGTCCCGCTCGGGACGATCAACCGATTCCGCGCATAAAACCGGAGAAGGAGGGTAAACACTGCGAGATGACTGTAGAGTAACCCGGCTGAGGCACAGAAAGGGAGAGAGAGACCCCGGTTATCACCGAGACTCCAGCATCACCAATGCGATGGCATAGCGGCATCTGCAGCAAATCCAGCAGACTAGACTCCGATCAGCAGGGCTCTCATCCACCATGAACCTCTGAAAGACATCCGACACAGGCACAGATGGGTAAGACGAGATGCTCCCCTCTCTCTGTGTTTTTTATATTCCGGGATATGGAGGTTGGGCGGGGGGGTAGAGGGGATCAGCAAGGCTCGTGACGTGAAGACCCCTGCCATTACGCGTACAGTTTAACACTGCAGTGTATCTGCGCGTGTGTGAGGTTGATGATGCTTCTCATGCAATTATCCAGCAGATGTGTGAAAACAGGCTGAGATAGATCAGTGGATTATGCCATCTCATCATCTTGTTGTTCTGATCATTCTGTGGTGTTATGGGGTCCTGGATATGAGATTTCCTTCTAATAACAGAAATAATACACCAGGACCACGAGTGGATTACTGGATGGGCCTACTGGGCACAGGCCCAGGGGCCCAAAGGGGTCAGGTGGTGGCAAGCCTACCCTGACGGAGATATACAATTACTACAGATGCAAAGTGATCACAGATAGCTGTAAAACAACCACAGAGACACAAAGACGAACCATATGAACAGAAAGAGATGCAAAACTACTATGAGACACAAAATGACCAGAAAGATGCAAAACCTCTTAAGAGATGCAAAATGACTACAAAGAGACACAAAATGACCCAAAAGATCCATAACGACTATAAGGAGATGCAAAACGTCCAAGAAGATGCAAAACAACTACAAAGAGATGCAATAGCCACCATGAAAGACAAACAACACAACTAGAAAAACATGCAAAATAACTAGGATGACATGCAAATCTACCACAAACAGACACAAAATGACTACGAGAGACAAAACAACTACAAAAACATGCAAAGTAAATGCACAACTTTCAGACTGGGTCTTTCTGTAAAGGATGTTGGGGGACTTTTAGGCTTCTGTGTCCAGGATCCCTTTGAGTTATGGAGAGTCCTCATTGGCTCCGTGGACTGATGTTGCACTAACTGTGCCGGGGTTTTGGGTTTGATTCCCATGTTGGTCGCGGTATTATAAGATACTATGTGCCCACTAATGCAGCGTGTTTTTCATTTTCACACCATACACCCCTCAAACACCTGAACTGATGGTGGCGATCAGCCTTCTCGCTGCTACATCTTCCCGCCCACAGCAAAGCCTCGCTACACGTCACCCCACCACATCTGAATCACCCCGCCCGGCGCTCGTCTTCTGTTTGCAAGCCTCGCTGACAAAGACTATCGTCATCTCCCATCTAGTCAAACCAGAACCCGACGTCACCGCCTGCTGCTGAATCCATTTCTAATTACCCACGAGAGCGGGCCCGGCTCCCTGGTCTCTGCTTAGGGGTCAGGTATTGATCCGAGGGGGTCTGAGTATATGAGGGCTTCACTAAGCTGATCCCTGATTGGCAGTTAAGTGCAGATTTAGCACTAATGAATGAGGGGGAGCCTGGAGGTCATTGAGAAGCAGGTGAGATTGTGGCTGTGGAGTGTAAACAGGAACCTCCTTCTGCTCCTGTTGAGTACTTCAGTGATGTTGCCCTTGAGCAATAACTCCATTAGACAGCAGACTGTTGCTGTACCTGGCAGCTCCCAGCTGTGAGTTCGTGAAACAGGGCATCACTGGTGAGCATGCTCAGTGTGATCCCTCTGGATGAATCTGGGTTTTTAAAGATGCACGTCAGGTCGAGGTAATTATTTGAGAAATGCTCCGAGGGAGATCAGTCTAGGTCTGCTTGTGTAGAAGACACACTACTCTTGATTTGGTCCAGTTGAAGCCAGACACAGCTTTTTTGCTGAAATGGCGTTTTGTTTTTACTTATTTGGACAGAAAATTAGCCCTAGATGTATAGCTGCCGGGCTGGAAAGAGAGGCAAGAAGTAGAGCTTCACTGCTCTGGTTCTCTGTGGTTATCTCACTGACCGTGGCTTCAAATGGATGACGATGCCCCAACCAACATCCAGCATCCCAGATCCCAACGTTTCAAAACAACAGCATTGACAAAGACCACATCTCATGGGGATGCTGGCCTTTTCACTTCCCAGTGATGCTGATGCTGAGAGACAGAGCGCCGAGCTGGTGTGTGTGGGGTTGCGGGAAGAGGAGGAAGAGAAGAAGAGAACGAAATGGAAAATGTTTCTAAGGGTTATTGGGACCGAACACGGTTGGCGTAGCTGAATATGTGTGTAGAGGTGTAGCCGCTTGGGTCAGAACGGGGAGAAACATGGACTGAAACATAAAGACGACGAAGGACTGAAGAATGAAAATAGAGAGAACAGAGAGAGGAATGAGCTGGAGGGGTGTTGATATCCAGTCACGTGTCTGAAACACTGTGTGGACTCCAGAGATCCACCTGAGCCCCACAGCTGAAGCTCACTTCTTTTGTCAGATTTGATTACGAGCCCTCTCCTGTGATTCACCCCCCGTCAATACATCTGTGCTGCAAAAACATATCGAGAAGAAAAATAGTGCATACAGGAGACAAAAACAAGAGATGCAGAGTTAAAACTGGTTATTCGGGAAAAGATCCATGAAATAAAATCAATGGCATTTAAAGGAATAGTTTGACATTTTAGGAAACACGTTTATTCACTTTCTTCCCTCGAGATTCACACCACCGTGATGTTTGTACGGTGAATAAGAAGCTGTTAGCTGAGCAAAAAGACTGTAGTGGGCACAGCTAGCTTGGCTCTGTCTAAAGATAGTGGACTCAAACTCCTAGAGGTCGACCGATTAATCGGGACGATTATTTGGCATTTTTTCATAATCGGCATCCATCGATGTCTGAGCCCAGTGTTACTGTTGCTGTAGACCAGGTGTGACTCCGCCCCCCTTGTGTCAATCAAACTGCCGTTCTACCTGCAGACCTCAGCAGTGTTGCCAACTTAGCGACTTTGTCGCTGCATTTAGTGGCTTTTCAGACCCCTCTAACAACTCTTTAACAAAAAAGTGAATAGTGCCAAATCTAGTGACTTTTTCTGGTGTTTTCTGGTGTGTTTTTCTGCTGGAGACTTTTGGAGACTGACCTGAAAGCAGGTATCAGGTGCTGCCCTGGACCCCTCCCCTGCCCCAAAGCACCCAGTCCTGGTCGTACAGCAGTCCCTCCTAGCTGCAGTAACAGCAGGAAATGCTCATCCCTCTGCGTCCAGACTGCAAATGAATCTCGTTTGCACGAAGCCGCCACTGGCTGGATGTAAATGTAAAATTTTCTGTCTTAAATAAATCGCTGCACTAAAATCTGCTCTCCACAGCCTCAGTCACTTCCTCACCTCGTCCACTGTGTGTGAGCCTCTCTGTGATATAAGACAGCATAACTGTGGATACCTTCAAGCAGTGAAGGTGATTAACATCTAGCTGGCTGCTCGTCATGTCTCAGTCTAAACTGAACACACAAAAATACAGAGAGGAGTGGGAATCAAACCCTGAATTAAAAGAAACCCTCAGTCACTCTTCTGCGTCTGTGATGCTAAAACTTTGTTTTTATCCGAAAAGTTTATTTGACAAAGTTTAGTTCTTGTTGATGACCTGTTTAATGTGTTGGATATTTAGTTTATACATTATTTAAAAAAAAAAAAAAAAAAAAAAGTCACCGGCCATAAAAACCCATATCAGTCGACCTCTACCAGCTACAACCGCATTCCTCAGGGTTATGTGCCAGACTATGTCTGGGGCGGGACCACTAAGTTCCTGGAGTCTCGGCCAAGAAAAATCCTGTTAACCAGCAATGAAACGGTGAGTTATCAGCTTTTGTGTTTACTGTACTGATATGAGGGTGGAATCAATCTACCCGTACAGCTCTCGGCTATGAAGCAGAGAGTGTTGAACTATTCCTTTAAGGCAGTTAGCTGCCTTGTCGCGGCAGATAACAAACAGCTTCTGGCCTTGCGTGGTCAGCTCTGGAGTACTGAACCTTTTGCAAAACTTTGACCATATAGCTCAGATAGTTTTCTGTGTTTTTGACGGGGAAGTTCTGATGAAGTCTCACCGTGTCTCACCGTGTCTCACCGTGTCTCACCTTTTCAAGCACAGCGAGTCAGCAGATACCTTATGCGTCATGGTCAACGCTTCTAGTGATAATAAGATGTCATGAAAAAAAGCAATGGCATGCCTCTTATCTCATTACTTAACTGTCATAAGCAGCATTACCTTCCTATTTGTTTGATCACAACTCCTCCATTCGTTGTTCCTCTCTTCCTCTCATGCAGCACTTTCATTATGCTGCTCCCTCTTTTCACCGCCTGCGACTCAAGTTGCAAGGCTGAAACGAATGGCTTTGCTGGCACTCGGAGAGGCTGCCGGTTCACATCGCCAGAGGTGATCTGGGTACGCAGAGACCAGCAGCCCATCTGCACCTTTTGTTTTTTTGCAGGTTTTCTCTCTAAAAGAGTTTGGATCAAGATTCAGATCAAAGATGTATAAAACTATGAAAGGTTCTCTATATGAGTAATGTCTGCCTGAGCTACCTTTTAGTGCACGTGAGCGTGCTAGCTCACGGCCGCCGCTCTGCACTGCTCTCCTACAGCGGTTATAGCTGATAACACCGTCCCGACCGACACGGAAACATAGCACCCGCCCTCCAGCCCCCCGCAGGTTAACACTGTAAAGACCCAGACACACTAAGCCGACGTAAGAGCGAGCGGCGATGAGGGTCGACTGTCACGTCACCTTTGTCCTGGCCGACAAGTTGCATTTGAACACAATGTAAAGGCTACAGCCGGCGGCCGGTTAGCACGTACGCTCTGCTCCTGCGTGAGAGGAAATAACTCTGGTCAAGCCATTTTCATGATTTACATGAAACAAAGTGGTGTTTGCCGACCATTTTCACGCCACTCTCACTCACCGCTTAGCTTCATTCCAGATGTTCATGTTGTGAAAATATCCGTGTACTGGAATGATCAGATGAGATGAAGATGAAAAATGAGAAGATCTGTGTGTCCTCTCGACTTTACTCGTTTATTTTGCTTTCCTCATTTCCGTTTCTATTCTTGTGCACTGATTTGTTTAAGCTGAACAGCCAATCAGGCCTGATGTCAGTGTGGTGTGTCAGGACCTTTAGCTGTTTTCACTGTTAGCGCTATTAGCACGGGTAGCTACGCCGGCCCAGTTAAGACCTGAGAATTTATTCCTGTTACTTTGGTGACAGTGCAGTTTACTATCCAGACAGAGCCCATTGTCTTTTCCAAGCCAAACATATTGCATTTTGTAAGAGGTGAGAATGTAAGTGTGCAGGAGATGAGCACAGACCAGGCTTGTTGTAAGCAGATGGATGCAGACATCTGATCTCCTGCAGCGTGTGAACGCCAGTGAAAGACAGCAAAAAGCAGCAAAGACAGTTTAGCACGGCCAAAGTAAATGTCTTGATTTCTTTACCAAATCAAATCTGTGAATCGGTGACTTTTGTTAACAATCTTGGGGAAATGGGGCAGAGTGGATGGCAAAAATCCACAAAAAGCACAACAAAGTCGGCTTTTCCCACATGCTGTCAAAATACATGATTAAGGTTCAGTGTGTTTCCAACTTTAATGAAGTTCTTTTGCACTGTTTCACAGAGAAGATCATCAAGAAACCAAAAAAGACTTTTAAAGCCCCCTTTCACTCAGCAGTGTCGGGCCTCCTCTTACTTCTCTTAGATGTTTGGGCTTCACTGAGAATGATGCATGTGGAGAGTTTGACACTAGAAGGCTGTTTTCATATTCACCTGCTGAAAGAAGGACGTTTCTCTGTGTTCACCTTAAATATCAGTTTAATACGTGGCATGTACGTATGAGCAGGGTTTTGTGACGATATGCAATTTGCAGAAGTGTGACATGGAAACCTGAAACCTCCGCGCACAGTCTCTGGACTTTGTAGTGAAGTAGGAAACATCTTGGTGCAGCAGTTCAAATTTGAAACTCTTAGGATGCACATTTTGCTTCCAACTCGTTCCCTGCAGCCCCCTGAAGTCGAAGACTGAGCCTCAAGCAGCAGCAGAACCATCTTAGAGTAAATGTAAAGGATGGATGGCTCACTGTTACTGTAGTTCTACATTAGCTGCGTCTTCACAGTGAAAAGTGCCAGGTGGAGAACTTAAGGTTGAGTGAAGCTGAGTATTTGTCCCAGCAGCTGTGGCATTACTTCCTGCCTGGGGCGTCTCTGGCATTAATATGCTCTTTATTCCATTGAAAGTCAGTGGGACAAAGGAACGTATTCAGCGTGCTGAAGTAATTACAAGACATAGCTCAGCAGAGAGAGAAGCTCTCAGCAACATGAGTGTTTCTAGCTCTTGTTCACCTCACCGCCTGTTGTTCTTCAGTTGACCTGGATCACACAGTACAGGAGAACCGACCTGTGTGCATCATTACCGGTGTGTGTGTGTGTGTGTGTGTGTGTGTGTGTGCATGTGTGTGTATAATCTCTGCGGTTCAGGCAGAGTCGTCCTCCAGCATGTCCAAACGGCGCCATGCTAGCTAACCCCACCAACAGGTTCCGTACGGCCGAGCGTGGCCTGCTGCTGCTGGGGGAATGAAGCTGTGTTCCACCTCTGATCTGGCATCTGTAGACACTCACTCACTCACTGCTGCTGGCTGTGCTCTCACTGCTCCTGGAGACACAATCAGACACGCATCTCTTCCTCAGGCACTGTAACGCTTTTTCACTTGACTTATCAGGCTTCTAGTAAAGTTCGCCACCTCTCTTTCTGTCCACCTACACACATACATTGTACATATACCTGTAGGCCCACGCATGCTGCAGGTGTTGCGTTTAAAGACTGTAAAAATGCAGCACCTTTTGGTTCCAAAGGTTCAGAGCTCTCATTAGTCAGTCGGAGGGTGTTTTGATGGCTCGACTGCACGAACAGCTCAAAGTTTTTCCCGTTACTAACCTGCTGTCACCCGACAAGCTGCAGAGATATAAATATCATCGCGGAGCTCAGCACATGAAAAGAAGCACTGTGGTGCTCTACTTTGACTCTGAGAGCTCACATGGTGCTGCACACTGGGAAGCTGGTGTTTGGGCTGCAACAGCAGACAACATGTTTCCATACAAGGTGTGAGCAGCAAGGGATTTAAAACTAAGATAACGTAAATGTGTCTTGACAGTCATAGACGGTGACGTCACCTTCAGTCATCTGGCAGCGGCGTCTTTTTAGACGAAACTTGAGTCATTAATTTTACTTTTGAATGACGGCAGGCTGAGTTGATGAAAGACATTTTGATGCTGGATGACAGTGAGTCTCTGCAGCTGCCGCTGCATTGATGTTTATAGGCTGTTGTCTGTTATTTTAATGATACGTAGTTAAAGGGGATACATCAGGAAAAACTCACTTTTCAGTGCTTGTTCCCAAACATTTGGGTATCTGGAGAGCCGACGAACCCACAGCCTGTGAAATAAGACGACCCAGTCAGTTTTTTGTGTGATGTCTAGCTCAGAAAATATGTGATTCGGTTCGAATCCAGCTTGGGGCCCTTCTGTTTGGAGCATGTTCTCCCTGTGTTAGCGTGGGTTTGCTCCAGGTGCTCCGGTTTCCTCCCACAGTCCAAAGACATGCAGGTTAACCGATGACTCTAAGTGTCCTTTAGGTGTGAATGTGGGCGTGAATGGTTGTCTGTCTCCATGTGCCCTGCGATGGACTGGCGACCTGTCCAGGGTGAACCCCGCCTTCGCCCGATACCAGCTGGGATCGGCTCCAGCCCCCCGTGACCTCTAACGGGATAAGTGGTTGAAGATGGATGGTGAATGAGTAATCCCACAACATTATTCCCTGCTCATATTCAACATTAATTATCATTAGTTGCTCTCAGACGGATATCTGTGTGTTGTAGAGGTGTGTGTGCAGTAGTGCGGCAGCGGCACTGAAACAGGAGATGGAGTCAGAAGAAGATGTCAGCCGGCTGCGTCGTGCTTCATCATGAAGGTTTGAATATATAAAGCTTCTCAAAACATGGTACTGATGACCGCCCTGCTCTCAGCAGCTCTATAATACTTCAGAGAGGTCCAGTTTGTTGTTTGGAGGAGTAAATATTTCTTCTTGAACCTCCTTTGACAAATAAAATCATAACTCAAGGTGCTCATACTATTTTTTTCTGAGCTTTCAACCACATCTATCAGTCTTCCTTTTGTAAGAGGACCTTGTTGGCAGTTTTTCTTTTTGTTTAAATGTGTGGGGACTACAGATGTAAATTAGCCTCTCTGGCTAACTATGGCTTATTTTCAGAAATGTTTAATATGCACTGTCCCAGTCGAATAAAGTAATCCACCAGATGTGGACACAGTTTTTCATAGACGTACATTCAGTATTGGACATCTGTTATTGTATCATTATATTATCTGTAAGCTACTCATAGTTAGCCAAACGTCGAGCATGTAGACCATTTACTAGATTTTTCTGAAGCTTTCAGCAGCTTCATACTCCTTTCTCTGTCATTCATGTATTCTAACTTCTTATGCTAAGCTGAGAAGATGTTGGTCATTATTAAAATGTGATTTATTCGTTGGATTTGTCTGTTAGTTGTTTACTGAAAACTACGTTGACAGTTGTCACAGTCGGCTTGCTCTTCACGATTTGTTTGCTCGTGCTTTTACAGCATCGTGTCTTAGCCGTAAAACCTCGTAAAACCATAAAACCCTACAGGTGCCCACAGACCTCACGTCTGCTGATCAACAGAGACGATGGACTTGGATCAGTATTGAGCCGTCGGAGGCTCCGATCGTAGTAGGCCTACACAACATGAGGAAAACCTGCAATGGACTATTACATTGTTCAGTAGTGCAACGATGACATGCCTTCAGACAAATAAACAAATATTGAAGTGTGCATATTAGCTATACATATACCTATATTTTAAATATAACTAGGCTAAATGTTACCTCAACAGTCAGACTACATAACTGCCACCTCTTGTTTTAGCTTGTGGAGCTGAGGGTTATGTTGCTCCTAAACTTTATGAAGGTAAGTTAATAACACAGAGGCTCCGTCGTTCCTCCCTTCACAATACAGTCCCAGACACAAACACTGGATCTCAGCTTACAAGAGGGAACTAAAGTCATTCACAACTCGGCTAAATAACAAATTACACGTTTTTTACAAATCGCTGTCAGCTGCTGAGATAACGCTCTGTTCTTGTGTAAATGTAGCAGCGGTGGACGAGAAACCAGCCAGAGAAGATTAAAATATGCTTCCCTACATGTTTAACCGATTCATCATGTTTATACTTGTAATGATGACATATCTTGGTTTTACACTTGTAATATTTGTTGCACTTACTTACATTATGGAGCACAGTTGTCATCGCCCGGAGCTCCGACGTCGAGGTGGGAAACGCTGCAGCATCGTAACAAATACTACAGTCTTTAGCCCCGCAACCATCACTAAATATGTTTTGTCTTATTCATTGCGTTTCAGGAAGCCTTTTGCGATGTGTTTATCGGGCATGTTCATTTGGCGATGATGATAAAAATATGATTCATGATTTATGGAACTGCCTAGCCTATTATAGTCTACATAAAGCACAGACTTAACGACCCCTTCGCAGTCTCTCACATGCAAACATGTTGTCTGTCGAGCAGGGTCTTGAGGGGCAGCAGTTGTGATGAAGTATGGATTTGTGCTCTGGCGGGTCAGACTGCTTCATGTGGGGGCGGATGGAGAGCTCTCCACATACTACTGCTGTTTATCAAGGACAGGACCGCCTGTCCACACACCAGCATTGCTACCTTTCTCTTCCTTTACTTTCCCTCCCTCCCCTCTTGCTGTTTGGAGGAGGTGCTCCCCTCTTCTAAATAAGGCAGTTTCTCCCTCCATGACCCCCCCACTCACCCACCGCCACAGTGTCTGACTCCTGTCAGACAGCCAAGCCGAGTTTACCACCAGGCCAAAATAGAAGTTGTCCTTGAGGACGTCTCCCTCTCTCTCTTTCCCTTTCTCTGCATGCTCTGCTTCCTCTCTCACCCTGCACCCCCCCCCGTCACCTCAGTGTCACCTTACAGTCGTATCCCGCCATGGAAACCTCAGGGGACCCACCTAGCGGGGAGAGAAAGTGGCCCTGACCTGTGCTCGACCCGGCATGTGTGTTTATTGAGGCTACAGCGCTGGAACGTACCACCGCGTCACAACTTGTAGGGGGGTGGAAATGAAGCTCAAGCTCAAGTCATGCATTGGTCAAAGATGAATATGTAGATATTTCTTTGTGTGTTTAGTCTGGGTGGAGAACCAGATGTTTTGTATTTGTGTCAAGAATAGAGCTGAAATATTGTGAGGGACAGATTTGCAGACTTGCAGGTCAAAAGACGTTTTTTTAACTTTTAACTCGGTTAAAAACTGGCGAAATATACATATATCAACATTTCAGCAGTATTTCAATGACTTTATTTTAACTCTGAACTACTCAGAATGTTCAAATGAATATACGGATCAGGTCACCAGGTATCACTGGATCATGGGTGATGCAGTTCCAACAGTCTCTGTGATGTTCATTAAGGACAGTTGTACAATATATAAGTTCAAATATTGTCACACAGTCTCCAAATTTTAAAAAATGTCTTCAGTATCATGTGAGTTGATTAACGTCACCTGTGTTGTTGCAGTGTAAGAAGGGATTGCTAGTAGCTAACGAAGCTAGCAGCGTGACATTTTTTAATGGTGCAAATTCCCTGAAACTAGCCGATAATAACTAGAACTGTGTATAGGGGCAAGAAGAAACTGCCTAGAGTCAGTGTGTTACTGTTCGTAGGTACAGCTACAAACAGTGTATGACACCAGTCTGAACAAACATACTGATTTCAACCCAAACCATGATCTTTTCCTAAACCTAACCAAGTAGTTTTGTTGCCTATCCACTTCATCCACTTCAGTCTCCTCCCTACATGGTGTGCATGTATTTATTGCATTACTTTTTGTAGGTATAGCTGTGACCAGTGTACGAGAACAGCCTGAAATATGATTTTAACTCAACTGAAAATAATAATCCAGTATATGTCAGGCTGAGCTCAGCCACATCTTGACATCTTGAAGTTGCCTGGGTGTGATGACGACCTTGGTAACACTATCTGTCCTCAGGCTGCAAATCTAATACTTTGAGTCAGTTTGAGCAAACATGGAGAATTAGTTGCTGTTCAAGTCAGATCTGCAGATGCTTTTAAGTGATTTATAGTCTGAACTGGAAAGGAGGAGCAGCGGGAGGTCAGTGTGACATTACAGAATATGTTTCAAACACTGAGAAGGTTACGTCTCTTTGTGAAGATGTTTTTTAAAATGTGCAACCATTGTTGGCTTGAAGGTTGTCTCCATACAACACATGCTTGTGTTTTATTGCCTCCTGCGACACTGCAGAGCATCTTTAAGTGACTCTGAAAGACTTAAAATTGCAGAGGAAGCCTGCACCGTATCCCTGAGCACAGAAATGAAGACGCACAGTTTTGAACTCGTCTCATCCAACCAGGTGTTGAGAACAAAATTAGAAAAAGTACCAGCGTATGGTGTCAGCAGACAGAGAGGGTTTGTCTTGTCATTAAGTCTTTCATTACATGGTCTCAGGTATGTGCTAGCTTGAGAAAGAAGTGTGAGCAGGAAAAAGAGAGGAAGAAGATCGTAGGTGTGCTCATGATTCATTTTAAACAACAAAAGCAGCTCGGCGTTGCAGCGTGTCCTATACGAATGATAATGACGCACAGTTGTCGTGTTGCTGTTCTTTTTGGATGCCTACGTCAGTGAGTGGTCTGTCGCTGGCAGTGCGAGGGAGGTGAGACGTGAACAAAGGTGGGAGAGGAATGAGGAATGAGCGAGGGCGGCCGGCCAACTGTTTGTCTGCAGACGGACGGGAGGGTGGACGGATGGAGAGAACGAGAGGGAGAGGAAGAGGAAAGACATTTTCATCAGGATTACCCTGCGGCAGAGGATCTCATCTGGGAAAGTGGCCCAGTGCTTACTGAAAACACACACACACACACACACACACGCGCAGGAGGTTGCAGAAACTAGAAAAGCTCTGCTTCACCTCAGTTTGCCCAGGAAAGCCCCTCTTTTAGCTTCTTACTACCCTCTAGAAAGACTGTTGCTGGATCTTAATGTATAATTGTGTGTGTGTGTTTGTATGTGTGTGTTTGTATGTGGTCCATCCTTCTGTTCTCCTTGTTGAATCTCTGAGGAGTTCCTCCCACTTGATTCACTGTTTATTCATCGTGCATCCCCAAACTGAAGTCCTGCCCGGCCGGCGGCCGGCGGGAGGAGAGCCGCAATGTCGGCCTGCTGCTTTGTATTCGACGTGGAGACGTCGGGCCGGATGCACGAAGCTCTGCGAAGCTTCAACACTAACAATGCTTTTCATATGGACAAAGGCAGATCCATCAGATAGTTGATCAGAGAACAAATCTGATATCTGATTCTCTGTAAAAAATCATCTCTACCAGCTTCTTAAATGTGAGGATTTGCTGTTTCTCTGTTTTATTATATTGCTGTAAATTGAATACATTCGGGGTCTGGACTGTTGGTCCTGGACTCTGGGACACTGTGACTGGCATTTCTCAGTTATCTGACATTTTTTAGTCTTTTGAGGTTTTGCCTTTTATTGGACAGTTAGTAGAGGGCTGATGGGAAATGATGGGGTCAACTAAAACAAAGAGCAGCTGGCCGCCGAGAGCCAAAGTGAAAAAGTACAAAATGGTGGAGGGTCGGCGTGGATCCGACCTCCACCCTCACATGTTAAATCCAGCGTGGTAAACACTACACATCCGGTACAGGATGGACACACTTTGAGTTTCACACATTGTAGGTAAAGCAGAGCTAGACATCACGGCTAAAGCTGCACACTAACTCTGTCACCGACAGGAAACGTCATCGTACGGCGGTAACGTGCGGTCCGGCCGGCCATCGCTCTCGTCTCTGTGGTCCAACGGGCCGACGCTACGACTGTAGAGCGCCATATACTGACATTTATGTTTAATGCATTCAAACGGCCCCGATGGAGCTGACCATGGATGGATAAAGAGAACGGAGCTGACGGAGAGCTAGAGACCACCTTGGAGGAGTTAGAGGAAGTAGACAGTGTGACTGTTTGATTTTCAAAATAAGGTGTTAACAAAGGGAACTGGATATACTAAATACATATATGGAAATAAGATTGACTGGATTATATTCACCAGAAGTATTAAACATTACATGTCCCTAAAAGTAAAAATAAAAATACCACTAATTTGTGAGGCAAATGTCTTTACTCTTTGATTTTTGGGTTGCTAGAAAAAAAAAAAAAAGTAATTCCTGACAATAACGGATATATTTGGCTTCAGAACATATCTGACCACTGACTACTCTAAATTTAGATATTTTCCAAAATAAAAGTTCCTGGAGGTGTATGATGCAACTTTCATCCCATAGTCTAGTCTTTAAAAGAATAAAGTACAATATGGAATCGCAATACTTAAAAATAGCAACGCACACAGTATCGCAACCAAAGCGACGTGATGGTATAGAATCAGAAGATCGTCCCAGCCGAGTGGATTAGTTCATATTATCATCTGTGTGTCTCTGTGGCCTGGTGTTTGGTAAAAATGGAGACTGAAATATTCAGTTGTGGGTTAACATTTTGCTTGACAAATTTTGATTTTTTTATTTATTTATTTATTTATTTTGTGGGGCTCTGTACCAAACAAATTTTTTTCTATAGTCTGTAGCATATGACATATAGGCCAGGACATTTCTACAGAACCACAGTATTTGATTTAAAATGGTATTTTGACACATGTTGCAGGAGGCCATATTGCACATTGATTTTGATGAAATTTGGATTAATTGTGCAGTCATAATTACATGAATCAGTGGCTCATCTTAAACCTGCAGAGCAACTCTGGCATTAACTCCACACATGTACATGAATGCATCTTACATTCTTTTAACCGGTTTTCTTTTAAATACCAAGAATTAACAGGAAAGTTAGACTGAAATGTACAGAATGTAGTTGTTTTCTTTGGCTTAAATTAAAGTAAATCCTAAATTAGATGCACATGCTCAAAGTTTCCCCATCAGCAGAAAGCCGGGAACAGATTGCACAACCTGAAGCCTGATTTTTATCCCAAACATCTCTCAGGAATGTGGACACGTGGATCTGATTGTGAAGATGATTAGCGTGATTATCAGTCAGTACCTGTTTTATCTCACTTGGTCACCTCTGTGTCGTCAGCATGACAATACGTCTCATATAAGAGCAGCACATCTCCCTGCGCTCCTCCTCCCACGCCTCGTAGTCAAATACAGAGTATTTGTACTCGACCTTTCCCTCCTCTGGTGGCTCATTGTTTGGTAAAGGTTGGATAAGCTGACACCGCTCACAGAGGAGCTGGATACCCGGGAGGCAAAGCAGGGATGAATAGGTGTGAGTTAGCCATGCATGCTCTCATCTGACAGGAGGACGGGCTGTAAAGAAAGGTCATGTGACCGATCAGGTGTGTTTCTGTAGCATCTAGGTCTCACACACACACACACACACACACACACACACACACACATTTAACAGCTGTGTGAGATAACAGCTCAGCCTTACACACTTTCATATACATTGTCAGTAACCTGAGATCCCCGTTCAGATCACTGACAGTGTATACAGGTCATATTTATTGTGTTGCTGTAACAAAAACGTGCAGGCGACTATTGTGTGGCTGTCTTCACTGACGAGTATTTAAGGCACGAAACCGAATCCAGATTACGTCAGGCAGCACACGTCATTTGACACTGTTTGTGTTGTGAGTGTTGCATAATATCGGTCACTGGGTCATCACTGTGACAAAAGTCTGGTCTTTAAAGGGAAATGAATACTTGAAAATATAATAGATGACGACCTGAGAGTGTCGTTATTTAACACTTTACCCTACGGGCCAAGAAGTTTCTGAGAGGGAACCATGTCATTCAGTACAAATTATTATGGGAAAATACAAAAGTAAAGCTTTACGGTAATCGTGATTAATCACACATATTTTATCTGTTCAAAATGCACCTTAAAGGGAGTTTTGTAAACTGTTTAGTACTGTTAACATTGGAGTGGAAATATGCTGCTTTATGCAAATATATGTTTATATTTATTGTTGGAAATCAATCAACAACACAAAACAGTGACAACTGTTGTCCAGCAGCCCTCACCGACTTTAGCATAAAAGATATGCTCAGATTATAATGTGTCCCCTCTTTAAAAACAGCCATGCCAGTTTTTCCTCGCTAAAAGTTAGTGCAAGTTTGAAGCGTTGTTTAGCCTCCGTCTTGACGGTGTTGTATGACCTGGTTGTTAGGGTTAGGGTTAGCAGTGGATTCTTTAGGTTTTCTAGTTTTATATGAAGTCAGTATCGCCACTCTAGATTTAATAATGACCCTGCTACAACCCAAAAATTGCAAGTTGCATTAATGTGTTAAAGAAATTTGTGGTGTTAAAACAAATTTGCATTAACACGTTATTGTTGCATTAACTTTGACAGCCCTAATGAATAAATTCATATTTTATTACTGGGAGCTTTATTCACTTTATTCTTAGTATGTTTGCCTGTATTAATATTTGAAGTTATGCTATTTGAATTAATTGACTGGAAATGTACTGACTAGTTTCCCTATAACGTCTACCTAATTTCATTGCTCTTTTGAGGAAATTATTATGATGAAATAAAGCTTTACCATTAAAACGTGTAATGTTTATTAGATGGAGCTGATTCTGCATATTGTATGTACAGTAAGGGTAGGTTAGCCTATTCTAATTGATGAGATGCTTATATGCCAGATGGGCCTGTTAATATACAGAGTAAGCAGTAAGCAGAGCTTCCAGATAGATATAGTGAAGTAAAAAGTACTGAATTAGTGACTAAAGCAAAGCTAGCAGCTCTGTCAGCTTTTATTTTCTGCCACAATTCCACACAAATAAACACAGCAAGATTTAAGTTAAGTGGGCCGGAGCAAATCTATCTGAGTGGGCCGCCAAATAAATTCAGCATATGAGACTAAACGACTAAATGACTGCGGCTGTGGAAGACAAGTACTTTATTGTTTGTTGCTATAAGTCATCTGAAGATGTTTTTTGGGACAGGAAATCCAGAGACTCGTCTTAGTTTTGACATTTACTGTTGATAACAGCTCAATCCTGAGATGGAGGTGTTGCCTTTTTTGTCGTGGCTTTTTGAACTCGTCTCATCCTTGTCAGTCAGGTGTCGAGCGGTATTGACTGATGCCAGTCTTATTATGAGAAACACCCAGCTCTGCTCGTCGACCTACAAAATAATATAACCACACGTCACGCTGCCACGGTGGATTACAGCTCTTAAAACGCAGCTCGACATGTTTTCATATCTATATTGTGGTTTTAATATATGAAATTATGCATTATTATCCATCAGTGCTGAGCTTTAAGGGCCATGAGGTTGGCCTGTGTGAGTTTAACAAGAGCAGCTTTCATAAAGCAACATTACATTACGTGGTGAAGGTCCGTATAGGTCCTATAATTCACAGGCTGACACGCCATCCGGTCGTCACATTTGTTCATGATGGTATTACATCAATGTAATGATAGTTCAGTGTGTGTGTGTGTGTGTGTGTGTGTGTGTGTGTGTGTGTGTGTGTGTGTGTGTGTGTGTGTGATGCAGCACTATTCGAGAGACAGGAGGTGGCTGCAGGATTGAATGGGCTTCATTGTGTTCCAACAGCACTATCTTGGAGACAGAGTGGCAAGCCAATGTACACACACACACACACACACACACACACACACACACACACACACACACACACACTGCCTTGGCCTGCTGGACAATGAGGAAAATCTGCAGTGTGCAGTATCATTGTGTCATATTGCAATGACGATATGACTTGCAGTAAATAAATAGTGTAAATCTGTAAATTGTGAGCATATTAGCTATATTTATATCAGCCTGGTTGTCTTTAAATTCAGAGCTGGATTATAACAAACTGTTATACATAGCAGCGGCCTGTTATAAAGAAATAACAGCCCGTAGAACGCTGTGATTGATCAGAATTCAGAAATTTCCTTCCCTCTGCAGCAACTTTTCTTTTCTTGGACATTTTGGTTTTATTCATATTTTTTTACGACCCCATCACTCGGCTAGAGCGCCGCTGCTGGAAACCGGTGATACTTCGCAGCATCGAGCAAAGCCCGACTTCGGGCGGCGCACGCTGTGGCGAGCGCAGCTTAAACACGAGCATAGACTGCTCTCCTCCGCCGGGAAACGACAGTGGGTGTAGCTCTGTTGTCGCCCAGGTGGAAACAGTGAAGTTAATACACACTGCTCAGCTCCAGGAACAGACTAAGATAACGAAACTAAAACAAATGTGAGAACTGTGACCCTGGGAGGAAACCAGGAGAGGGCAATGAAAAACGGGAGTCTCCTGGGAACATCGGGAGGGTTGGCAGGTGTGTGTCATCTGAACTGTTTTGAGGTTACAGACATATTGTGAGTAATTGTTCCCGTTTGGTTCGGTGAACTGGAGCTGATCTCCGTTCTGAGACCTGCAAGTGCAAATGTGAAGCTGTTATTTTATGATGGCAAAAGAGAAAGTTGAGATGTGTTAAAACTCACTCTGAGGGCTGTACACACACACACACACACACACACACACACACACACACACACACACACTCGTGCTGTTAGATCTGTCTTCTCTCTCACACACATACGCTCTGACACTTCTAAAACAAGCTCCGTCTTCGCCCTCGCTCCTCTCTCATGCTGTACAGTACAATCAGTGGAGACATCGCACACAGCAACACCTGAATCCAGATCAGCCAGCAGCAGATGAAAGCTTGCAGACAGGTAGAGGTGTTCATGCTGGCTGTGTCAGCATAGATGAATGATGCACGTAATCTCCGTGTGCTCAGTGGGAAATGGATGCTGTTGGATGCTCAACACATGCAAATGTTTCTAAATCTAAAGATCTGACGGTCTGTTGTAACTTCTTCCTTCCTTTATTGTTGAGGGAAACTTCACTGAGGTTACAAATGAAAGAAAAATAACCTTTACGTAGCTTCAGAAAAACCAACATTAAGATTATACTGTAGATAAGGATTCATATCTGTACCCTCTCGGCCCTGCGTTATAAAAGTAATCAGAAACAAAACCCATTTATTTCCAAAAAGGTTTCATGTACAAGGAATTGGCTTTGTTGTATTTGTGTAAAATATACCAAGAGATAACTATGAAAAATATGAACAAAATGGAAAATAACCTAAATATAGAACAGGAGAAAATTACAACAAAAATATGAAAAAATACTATAAAAATGTATGCGCAATATATCTGAATTAAATGAAAGATGTATGGAATAAGCTTACAATAAAAATATGAAAAATACTATTAAAACATGCAGTATATCTGAATTAAGTGAAAGCTGTTTAGAAGAAAATTACAATGAAAATAAAAAAACACTAGAAAATATGTCCAGTACATCTGAATTAAAGTAAAAGCTGTGCAGAAGAAAACTACTTTGTAAACATACTACACTCCTGATCAAAATCTTAAGACCACTTAAAAAATTGCAAGAATTTACATTTTGCACTGTTGTATCTTAAGAAGGTTCTAAGTAGAGTTTCAAAATGCAAAAAGAAGAAATGAGAGCAAGAGACTAAATGTTTTGAGCAGGCAATTTATTGAAAAGAACAATTTAACTAAAATAGGCTGTTCATCAGCTGATCAAAAGTTTAAGACCATAGCTCAAAAAAAAACCCTAAAACAGAAATTAAAGTCTCAAAAACAGACTCAGTAATGAGTAGCTCCACCATTATTGTTAATCACTTCAAAAATTGGTGTTGGCATGCTTGATGCGAGTGTTTCCAAAAGGCTTGTAGGAATGTTGCTCCAAGTGGTGAAGATGGCTTCACGAAGGGCATCCACTGTCTGGAACTGATGTCCATTTTTGTAAACTTCCCTTGCCATCCATCCCCAAATGTTCTCAATTGGATTTAGATCAGGGGAACATGCAGGATGATCCAAAAGAGTGATGTTATTCTCCTGAAAAAACTCCTTTGTCAGACGGGCATTGTGAATCGCAGCATTGTCCTGCTGAAAAACCCAGTCATCACCACACAGACGAGGGCCCTCAGTCATGAGGGATGCCCGCTGCAACATCTCCACGTAGCCAGCTGCTGTTTGACGCCCTGCACAACCTGGAGCTCCATTGTTCCATTGAAGGAAAAAGCAGCCCAGATCATGATGGCGCCCCCTCCGCTGTGCCGTGTTGAAAAAATCTCAGGTGGCATCTCCTTGTCATGCCAGTAGCGTTGGAAGCCATCAGGACCATCAAGGTTAAATATTTTCTCATCAGAGAATAAAACTTTCTTCCAACTTTGAACGTCCCATGTTTGGTGCTCCCTTGCAAAGGCCAAACGGGCAATTTTGTGGCGTTGAAGGAGACGTGGCCTTTGAAGAGGTTTTTTGTTTTTGAAGCCGTTCCTTTGCAGATGCCGTCTGATGGTTATTGGGCTGCAGTCAGCACCAGTAATGGCCTTAATTTGGGATGAGGATCGTCCCGTGTCTTGACGGACAGCCGTTCGGATCCTCCGGCTCGGTGACGGTGAGATTTTTTTGGGTCTACCACTTGATTTTTTTGTTCCATAAACCTCAGGATCTTTTAAGAAATGCAAAATGACTGTCTTACTGCGTCCAACCTCAGCAGCGATGGCACGCTGTGAGAGGCCTTGTCTATGCAGCTCAACAATCCTGCCACGTTCCAAGGCAGTGAGTTTTTTTGCTCTTCCCATCAAGAGGTCTTGACAGTGTGATTACTTGACAGAAAATGACATGGAATCCAAATTTTTGCACAGATTTGGGCTTTTAAAGGATGTGGTCTGAAACTTTTGATCAGCTGATGAACAGCCTATTTCAGTTAAATTGTTCTTTTCAATAAATCGCCTGCTCAAAACATTTAGTCTCTTGCTCTCATTTCTTCTTTTTGCATTTTGAAACTCTACTTAGAACCTTCTTAAGATACAACAGTGCAAAACGTAAATTCTTGCAACTTTTTAACTGGTCTTAAGATTTTGATCAGGAGTGTATAAAACAGTGACTTTATAAAATAATGAATGAATGAAACACCTTCCCTCAACGTTTTCTCAAGTCCTTAAGTTAAGTAAAAGCTTCTCTGGTCATGTTGACCATCTTTAAATTGACTCTCCTGACTCACTGGCTCATGTACATAATAGCTATGAGGTAAAAATCTTTGTTTTTGAATAGTTGAATTTGGCGGTCAGGATACAGACACTGGCTGGACATCGGACTAACTGAACATTTTGTGCCCTTTTCATATAAAAATCTGTTTAACAACTTTTCAATCAAGGATTTATGTGACTTTAGAGATTCAACTTTAGTCCAGATTAAAGTTATGTTTCCCGGTAATGCCCTGAAGTGTGATTGTTGATTAAACTGTGTTTTGAAAACAGCACAGCAAAGACGTCGCGCTGAAAAGATATTGCAGATGACCCGTTGAATAACGTGCGGAGAGTCTGCGGTGATGTTTGCCAGGATGACTTCAGTCTTCAGCTGCTGGACGACGCGTTGACCTTCTGCGTTGTCAGTGTTGACCTCATCACAACGTCTCTGGTCTCGTCTGTAGTTTTATCATTTTATCGTAACACACAGTCGCACAGCGTTTCCTCTTATTTTCTCATTTTGTTTCACCCCCTGCCTCTCTACCTATTTTTGTCTCCTCTTCCTCCTCCTCTTCCTCCTCCTCTTCCTCCTCCTCCTCCTCCTCTTCCTCTTCCTCCTCCTCTTCCTCCTCCTCCTCTTCCTCCTCCTCTTCCTCCTCCTCCTCCTCCTCCTCCTCTTCCTCCTCCTCCTCCTCCTCTTCCTCCTCCTCCTCTTCCTCCTCCTCTTCCTCCTCCTCCTCCTCCTCTTCCTCCTGCTCCTCCTCCTCCTCTTCCTCCTCCTCCTCTTCCTCGTCCTCCTCCTCCTCTTCCTCCTCCTCCTCTTCCTCCTCCTCCTCCTCTTCCTCCTCCTCCTCCTCCTCTTCCTCCTCCTCCTCTTCCTCCTCTTCCTCCTCCTCCTCCTCCTCCTCCTCTCAGACTGGCTCTACTGTGTCACGCTGCCTCTCTGCAGGTTTCCTGCTATTACTGCCAGTCTGCCATCAGTGTTTTTTCATCGCTGCTGGATTGTGATGGAGGGGTGTAGAAAAGAAAGTCCTATTATTATACAACTGGGTTTGGCTTTTATATGAACATGGAGGTTTTTAATAAATCATGTAGCTGTGATGATGTTGTGTAAACCGTCAAACTGCCAAAACGGATGAGGGATGTCACAGAAAACGATACTTTGGTGTCAAAATTTTAAAAACGTGACAGTAGTGTTTTTTGTTTTTCATTCGCGCAGGTAGATCAGGGCTCAAGACGAATGTTGTCCCGTCGTCCTGGCAATGCTAGAAATTTTCCCTGTTTATGCTACATTGCGAACAACAAATCAGTGTTGAAATTGGCAGAACGAGAGCTAGTTAACGTTGGCTGTTAGCTGCAGGTTGTATTAGGGCCGTCGCAATAACCACAAAATTGACAATCCAGCTGCAACATCGGGCGAAGGCGGGTTCACCCTGGACGGGTCGGCAGTCCATCGCAGGGCAAATAGAGACAGACAACCATTCACGCCCAAATTCACACCTACGAACACTGTAGAGTCATCGGTTAACCTGCATGTCTTTGACTGTGGGAGGAATCGGGAGCACCCGGAGGAAACCCAGGCTAACATGGGGAGAACATGCAAAGTCCGAACCTGCGACCCTCTTGCTGTGAGGCGACAGTGTGTTCAAATGTAATCTTGTAAATTTTAGTTTTTGGTGAGAAACCTGAGGTGGATCAGCAGGAATTAATAATAAATTAGCAAAGAAACAGTTTCTAAATGGTAAAAACGAAGTGCATGTTGCTTCCTTCTTGTTGCTGTACAGATTTGAACATGCGCAGCACCAACAGGGCAGGAAGTAGTATCAGGTAGTGAGTAAAACGTTTGTTGTTGTTCCGGTGTGGCATAAATGAGCTGATGATAGTGTGATACTGGATCGGTGCGTAGACTGTTGTTCTCGCCGATAACCGATCCAGCATGTTCGGCTGTATGGGAGGCATTTCTGATACTGGTATGAGAAGAACTGTAGTTTTAGTATTTCTGAGGTTAAAGTCTGATGCTGTTGTTGTGACAGAACGTGTTATTTTAGAGCTGTTTCTTTGGTAGCTTTGGGGCTTTCACACTGAGCTGCGTGTTATACGGAGAGACTGTATGAATAGTGTTGAAAACATTCTTTCTTTTCAACAATGCATGGCACGCTACAGCTATTTATTTTTGAGGAACAAGCGTTAGTTTTTGTGTTCACAGTGATGTGTGTGTGCACATTTCAACGCCCACAATCTGTTCTTAGAGACTCACTGACGAGGCTCGAAGTTAGAGAAAAGCTGTACCCCTCACCGTTTCAGGGACACAATGCAGCATTTTGTCAGTAAATAGAGAGGCTGTTTGTGCGTCTAAATGATCCAATTTATCTATTTGAGCATTCAGCTGCTGCGTTTGTGTTCAAATTGTACCTCAGTTTAACCGGAGGGACTGTCTGCGTCTTCATTGTCGGCTTAATTCAGGAATTTGTTTTTCTGTTTTTTTTGGTTCAAGACTTTCTTTGTCCTTAACAGGAAACTTAATTTACGGCAAATCAAAGATACAATACACACTCGCACAGCAAAGTATGCATGAATGGGACACATTAACGTTCACAGTGTTGGCAGAATGACCTCTTCACCTTCATTCAGAGTGTGCGTCGCTGTGGGCTGAAGACTCATCGCGTTAACAATAACCTCACTGAATCACATCCTGTCTCCTACATTGTCCTCCTCTGCTCGCACTAATTACTCTCATTAAGGATACCCACCTTCTTCCTCTCTCCTCGCTTTCTGCCATGATGCCTTTAAGGTCAGAGGAGTTGAGTTTTGCTTTTCTGTTGCTGGGGAGCAGAGCCGCTCTTGTTTTACAGTTGGTTGATTGAAACAGAAGTGATCCAGGAAATGAAGCTTATTCTGCACCCGATGCCAAAAAATGTAAAATGTAAGCAATGCAAAGAGCAGGAAATTGAATGAGCAGTGAAGTGAAGTGCTGTTGGAGCATTTCAGTGGTGAAACTTTGTCACAGTGGTTTAGCGAACGCAGCCGTCTCTGGTGAGAAGTTCAGGTCAGCGAGCTGGTCAATGAAAGAAGCTATTTCCTCTTCTCTGATTGTTTATTTGAATATTTTAAGGGTCTAAAAATACATAATTAAATGTGTGTCTTAGATTTATGTATTTTCTTTCATTGCACTGCCTTTCAGATTATCTTTTATCACCAATGGGGAGGCTGCAGGGTGCAAACCGCTGGGTCAGAACACAGTTTTTCAGGGTGTTTTATAGATAAGATAAGATAAGATAAGATATTCCTTTATTGGTCCCACAGTGGAGAAATTTACATGTTACAAGCAGCGAAGTGGATAGTGCAAAAAACAAGAAGGATAGATTTAAAAAAAAAAAAAACAGTATTAATAAAGATAAACTAAAAGTGTTGTGTGTTTAATACTAGTTCGTAATGCTTTACATTGTCGCTGTTAACGAGACAAACCTCCAGGCAGAGAAAGTGGCTTTGAAACAGATGGGCTACAGATGGCCTACAGAAGAAAAAAGGGAGAAACAAGTCTTTATATTAAAACGTCTAAGAATAGTCCTGCAGTGGGAAGCAGGTGTTTGGTTTGTAGTTGGAGCTGATGGATGGTTCTTCAGTGTGTTTTTGTTAAAGGAGAAACTCAAATCCTGGAGGATGAAATGTTCATGTTTAAGTTTTAATCAGAATTCCCTTCATCGCCCGGCACGACAAATGTGCTGAAAATGGTTTTGGTAGCATTGTGCAGAGACATTCTCCCCTCAGCGTTGATGTAATATGATTTATAAATGTCTGCACTGGGAGGAAAAGTTGAAAAAATATCCCTCTATGTATTGACATTTTAATTATGGATTAAGACCCAGACACACCAAGCCGACATCAAAGAACTGGTGGCGATGGAAGTCGAGCGTTCACCTCACTTCGCCTTTGCCTTCGCGGACCAGTTGTACTCGACTTTTTCTTTTTTTTTTTTTTAAACTCAGAACTTGCAGTCATGAGTTAAATGAACGTCGACAACCCAGATCCAACTCCCAAAACCTGTCATGACCAGTGGAGTTAAAGAGAAAAAATAAGTTCACGTAACTTAATGGCACTATCATATTTCAGTGTGTCCGTCCTTTGACAGCCGTTCTCCTGATGGACCTTGGTGGGTGTTTTGCTAAGCGCTTCTCGAGGACACTGCGAGCAGCGCCACCGGAGGCCAAACGACCGGCTGAACGGGCGCTGCTCGAGCACAATATGAAAGAAGTTCCCAGAACTTGTGCAGAAATCCTCAGTTCATTAAAGACACTGATTGTTCAGTCCCAGCTGCACACTCGATGCAAAGCGGCGCTCAGAGGGAGGCCGACACATGCAAACGTTAGCCGGCTTTCTCGTCCTGCCATCACAAGAAGGGAGGCTTAACACCACTAACAGGCTCTCTGTAATTGTGGCGTGCGTGTGTTAGTGTGTAGCGTGGCTGATTGAATGCTGAAGAGTGGAGATGAGGAGGGGCGGACAGATGTTGCTGATTAAACCCCATTGCTGTATGGGAATTATGCTGTATATGCGTGCCTGGGGGAAACAACTAATGTGCATCTTCTGGCTGTTTGTATGCATTTCGGTTTGTCTTTGTGTATTTTCCTGTATGTGTGTGTTTCTGCATGCTCCTTGCTGTCATTCTGGAAGGTCTAATAGCGGGGGTAAGGCGCTCGCTGAGTGGCGCCCTCGCCCACCACTCGCATCATTATAAGGTGAGCTGCCAGTTGCCTCTCCCTCCTCTCACATTTCCCTCCGGACAGACAGAGCAGCCTGACGGGACAGATGCTCATTTGCTAATTTTTGGATTTTTTTTTTTTGGAGAGGAGAATAAAATCTCTTATTTGTTCCAGTGTCGGTCCAGTTAGTGTCTGAGTGACGGCCTGCCTGGGGGCGGCAGTCGCTCAGTCTGTAGGGAGTTGGCTTGGGAACTGGAGGGTCACCGGTTGAAGTCCCGTCATGGACCAAGAACTGAGTGTGAACTGGTAGCTGGAGAGGTTCCAGTTTACCTCTTGGGCACTGCCGAGGTGCCCCTGAGCAAGGCACCAAACCCCCAACTGCTCGGGGTGCTTGTCAGGAGCAGCCCCCCCACTCTGACATCTCTCCATTGATGCATGTATGTGTGTTTCAGGTCTGCATGTACTGTGTATACGTTACAACAGAGTGTAAAAATTGAATTTCCCCTCGTGGGACTAATAAAGATTGATCATCATCATCATATCAGCCGGGGAGGTAGACCGGCCATCGTTCCTCTAGCAGGGTGGAAGTGGCCTGTTTGGCTTCACATTAATTCATTCTGTGAAAACCTAAAGTACACAGATTTATAGAAAAAAAAGTAGATGTAATAAATAATACCTTGTGTAACAGTACATCGATCTGGATCGATATATCAGTTCAGTGATTAGCGATCTGGTAGCATCGGCACAAAGTGAAACCATCGATACATATCAGTTAATAATCAAAAAAAAAAGCTGCATCTTTATTTTAATAAAATGCATCTTTATTGTGAAATTCTCAACTGATAAAACTCAAGAGAGCTGTCTATTTTATTTACTACTTATATTATTTTATACATTTATATATTTTAGGCTGTTTTTCATTTAAATGCCTGGAAGAGTGCAGTAATGAAATTATGAAATTGTCAAATCATAATTTAGTTGTAACTGCTTGTGTTGAATAAATAATTGGATGTGGATTAATGATAATACTGTAATTAGCGTGATTAATGTAATCAAAGTCAACCGTGACTGGGAGTCTGGTGTTTGTGTCTCATGTGAGACTAAAGTAACATTGACTTATTTTGCCACGTCAGTCTTTAGTGATGCGACTCGTCGATATCATCAGTCAGGTGAGTCTTCAACCACGACTGTTTTGTAACCCTACCTGCGTAGTTGTGTTGCCAAACCTGAAGTTCCTGTTCCTGTTTATTTTGAAAGGCCACTATGCACATAACAGCTGTGTGGTGACACGCTGTCCCCGTCCCGTCCAGTAAAGTAACGTAAGAGGGGTATCCTGTCCATCGGTCTCCAGCGCCGAGGGTCACCGACCAACCGGTGGTAATTTGACGAGTTGGGAGTGAGACTGTATTGGTATATATAGATACTGTATTATATAAATATGTATAAAAAGCAACACTGACCAACAATAAAATTAAAAGAAATGATATTTAAGTGGTCTTTAAGTTGTAAACAATACGAATAGTGCAAAGAAATAAATGCTGAATTGACACGGACAAAGTACAAGTGACTATAGAGTATACTGTAGTGAGTAGGATATTTTGGTGTTACGGTGTTACTGACAGTTTATAACCGATATAACTGTTCATCTGAGTGACACCTGAGAGAAGAAACTGTTGTTGCATGCAGCCGTCTTGGCGTACAGTGTTCTGTAGAAATTAATAATTAAAATAATACTTCTAGCCCAGCAGCAGGTGTCTTATCAAAGTTTACACCATATTTGTGTATGTGGCCGTCAAAGCCATTGTGCTGCTCTGGAAATGATTAACACGCGGTTCAGTCACTGCCAAGCAAAGCTCCATATGCAAACACCACCAACCCTCCGTCTTTGCATTCTGCAGGTCATTTGGGTTTAATACTCTTTATGGCATCCGGTGGTGACCAGGGCTGCTTGGGTAGATGTTTGCTGCGGTTCTGCACCATCGTGAATGAAACAGCCGACTAACGAGGAAGCGCTGTGCTGGTGCTTTATCAGCAGCATTTGCCTGTGGTGTTTTTTCTATATATGGCACATGCAAAGTGAGTCGGATGGTGCAGGGCACATCTGTGAATTTCCTCAAGTTGCTGACAGGCAAACTACTCATGTGGTGAAATGCAGGGTTTCACTTCACGTGCAGCTGAGCTTGTGCACATTAGTGAATCTAACTGTAATGAAAACCTGAAACGAGTAACACCAAATTCAGCATTACAGGAAAATTGCATCTCAGATTGTATTTGTGTCTGTTCATTAGTCTTCCCTGAGACTAACATGCATGCTCCCCTGTGAGGAGATTAATGTGAGATGGTACTCTGTGCTGAGCATGAGGAAAGGTTCAGAGAGGAGTTCTGTGAGTTCATCCAAACATGCATCATGTTAGTTTAGATGACCTCGCTCTGCTCGTCCAGTTGCTTCGTTAAAGCAGAAAACTACACTGGAAATGAAGCTAGATTATCTGCATTTTGCTCCAGTCAACCAAAGCTCTCCGCTGTGACCAGTGACATGCTTGAGATTGATTTCATGCTAGTAGAGTAAATATTCTGCATATTTTTTATCTTGTCAGACACTATGGGTTGTTTGTTCAGACAGATAGTCGATACAAAAGTCTCTCCTCAAGGTCCCGTTACTTTAGTTTTGAATCTATGTTTTAAATGACCTTTAAGTGACCTTTAGTTAAGGGTTAGGATTACTGTCCAGTGATCTCTCGAGGTCGAGTGAATGATGACTGCCCTCCGTCAGAATCAACAGCAACAAGCCTGATGTTGTACTGACAGAGGAGGTCAGGCTGGATTCAAACCATAGACCCCTCTCTCCTGCCAGCTGTCCATGCTGGATTATTTTAACCAGTTCCAGTACTCTTATTCACATGTTGCTGTGTGTCAGCCGCTATCAGTACTTAGTCCTGTTTATTCATCATTTCTTTAAGCATGTCAAACTGTTTCAGTCATAATCAGCTGTGATTTTATTGCTATATTATTAAACATGGATTGTGTATCTTCTGTAATAGGTCTATAATATACTAATGATACTCCAGCTGGATCATTTAGTGTTTAGTGTTAATAGTTAATGTCCTTTCCTGTGTTATTTGTAGCCTATAGAAGGATCCCAGCCAGGATGCTCCTACATATTATACAGAGACACAATCTGAATTTATACACTGAATAAAAGATAGGGGGATGCACTGGGTTCAGGGGTGCTCCCTCAAAAAAAGGTCCCCCCCCCCCCTTCAAACACATATCCCCTTGGGGGGCGGGGGGGGGGAGCTGATCCCAGCTGGCATTGGGCGAAGGCGGGGTTCACCCTGGACAGGTCGCCAGTCCATCGCAGGACACATAGAGACAGACAACATAGAGACAGACAACCATTCACGCTCACATCCACACCTACGGGCAAATTAGAGTCATCAATTAACCTAAACAGCATGTCTTTGGACTGTGGGAGGAAGCCGGAGTACCCGGAGAAAACCCACGCTTACATGGGGAGAACATGCAAACTCCACACAGAAGAGTCCCAAGCCGGAATCGAACCTGCGACCCTCTTGCTGTGAGGCGAGAGTGCTGACCACTGTGCAGCCCTTCAACAAAAGGTTTTAGAGTTAAAACTGTGCAATTGTGCATCATTTGGACCATTATTATTAATAGTTACGTGATTATTTTGTTATTTATCACAGCCTTCATCTGAAATTTTAATTCTTCTGGAAATGTTTGCCCCAAAAGGACAGGTGCAGAAAATTTTAAATAATACTTCATGAATTATATTTGTGATGTCAGTATTGTATTGATAAATTTCAGCACCCTCATTCTCACCCCTCCTCCCCGTGCCGTGCATCGGCTCGTCCAGATGCTGCCTACAAGTACGCTGTCGCTGCTCTGTTAGGAATCGTCATAATGAATCGAACTCTGGTTTTAGTGCGTAAACCTGTGAGCTCCTTTCATGTGATATAATCAGAAGCTCCAGAACAACTTCGAAATGGACCTTGAGTTGTCATAACAGTCTGTTCAGGGTCAAGAATGAACTTTGAACTTCAGCTTTGAAACCAACATAGATGACAAGTCCTGAAACGGTCTGTGTGCTGCTGCTTTTCCCATTTTCACCTTCAAATCGCCAGTTGGGATAAAAATTCAACCAGAACCAGAAAACATACTGCATATGGGTTCAGCTTGTTTCATAATAGATCATCAAATATACAATGCATTATTTTTTATTTTTCATGTGAATTAAAAATTGGAAATCCACCTGTTTTTCCTGTTTTTAAAGGACAGACAGATGATAGATTGACAGATTGTTTTAATTTATACGAAAACAAAATAAAGCATTGTATATTTGTTTATCCTCTTATCACACAAGCTGAACCCAGCTTTGGACGGAGGCTATGCAGACCTTACACTGCTCATAAAAAAATGACCTTTACTACTCCTTGACAGCTGAGCAAACTGCTGTCTTCATCTGCTGATGAAGATCATGTGATGTGATGAAACAACTGTGAACCTTGTTGGAGGATGTTTTTCTTCAGCCAAAGCGTGACTTAAGTCCTCAAACTACTGCTGCGCGTTGGGTCTGATTTAAAAGGAACAAAACAAACGTATTTCAGTGTGTCACGGCGCTTTTTATAGCCTGTATAATCTGAAGCAATAGCAGGTGCCCTGAGGATACATGACTGGTTGCTTTGGTGCAGCTCAACAGACGGTGCACAGATTACTTTGACATTTGAGCAGAAAGACTTGTGTCGAGTTGATTCTCGGATCAATGGATCTGATTGGACTGATTTATGACTCTGTAGCTACTTTTATACAACAAAATGATCTGTTGCATGGTATCAGGTTCATTACTGAACAGCACAAATCTAATTTCCTTCCCTCGTGTAGTCATTATTCCATGTCTGATACAAACAACATGCCGCCAATGTATGGTGTGCCTATTATTGTGCTTTACTGCCTGAGGCCATATGTGGTTTGATACCATGTAGTTGCCTCTGGTTGATTTCTCAATAGAATAATGATTAACGTGCCATGTTGATGTGCTGTAATGCGTTGCAGGGAGCTCTGAGCAGGTGGCTGTGCAGGACGGTAGGAGCTCGGAGTGCAATCTGAAGCTGTGGGAGCTTTAAATGTCAGAAAACTTTCTGCTTTTAAAGGAAGATGGAGAGGACGAATGACAGCGAGGTGTCAGCGAGGGGGAGATTGACAATGGTGTCAGTGGGTGATATTTGTGTGCTGTGTGCAGATTAGCATGAGCGCTAGCAGGAGAGGGAGCACCGCAAACAGCCCAGGGTTATTTAGCCAGCTCTCGGAGGGATCGGACATGCTAGCACGCCGCCTCATCTCTCCAACATACGCCCGGCTGACAAGTCGCTCCGGGTACCTGACATTTTCCTTTTTTCCTCTTTTTTTCTCTTTCCTCCACATTCCTGACCTTTCCAGTTAGCGCTCCGAGTGCAGGTGAGGCTTGTACTGTCAAAAGGGAAGAAGGGTCTGCAGAGATGCTAAAGCCGGTTCACTGCCAAACAGTCAATGTTATGGACACCACTGGTGAGGAAACAGGAGCTACAGTGATTGATTGAATCAGCTACTGACGATTCATCCAACACGAATGATTCACACCGACAAGGACTGGTCACCCACTTTTTAAAAAACGTATTTTCTCCTTACCTCTGGCGGTATCTAAGATTAGTTTTTGTTTATTTTGCGCATTTTGAAGTATTTTTGATATTTCTGCCTCCATTCAAATACTATGAGATGCAACAATCTGGTGAAAAGTCTATTTGTGGTGCTCACATAGCAACACATGCATGCTGTAAACATTTTTTTTAATCTTGTATTTTTTATTTTATTTATTTATTTATTATAGTTTCCGCCTCTGAGAAGGCATGTTTCTCTTCAGTTTCTGAAATCTGCACTAATGCATATATATCCATCCATCTATCTTCAACTGCTTATCCCGTCAGGGTTCGTGGGGGTGGAGGCGATCCCAGCTGGCATTGGGCGAAGGCGGGGTTCACCCTGGACGGTCCATCGCAGGGCTGACAAGTAGAGACAGACAACTATTCATGTTCACATTCACACCTACGGTCAGCCATGAACCTAAACTGCTGTTTAATGTGAAAGCGGTCGCTCAGATCAACAGAGCTGTATCTCTGCTAGGGCTGCAACTAACGTTTATTTTCATTGGTGATTAATCTGATGATTATTTTCTTGATTACTTGATGAGATGTTTGATCTAGAACAACAGAAAATGGTAAAAATCAAATCCCAAGATGACGTCCTCTGATGTCTTGTTTTGTCTACAACTCAAAGATATTCAGTTTACTTTCGTAGAGGAGTGAAGAAACCAGCAAATATTCACGTTTAAGAAGTAGAAATCCAAAATACTCAAACTGATTAAAATAGTTGCCGCTTTAGCATCTTTAAGCTTGTTTTGGTTTTATGGCCTACAACCTTACTGTTTAGTTTCACTTTACTGCTCTCATCAATCCAGCAGCAAAAGCTCTGATAAACCCGCCGTATGCTGTACGCAGACAAGTTAGCGTCTATCTGTAGGGACCATAGGGGAACATTTAGAAGTGGAAATGGTAGATATGGCCCTAAGAGTTGGTTGAAACCAAAAACAGAGCTAAAAGATGAATAAATGTTGGACTTAGATTCAGCAGTTGGCCAGAAACACAACTTCAAATAAATGCTGATGTTGCTATGTGTTTGCTGGAAACAAAAAAACAATTAATGCTGCTTTAAATTAAAAATTCCACGTGGCAGCAGACATCTCATAGACTGGTGTCTCATGGTCAAATAAAACCAAACCACAGTATTTAGATGCCACTAGCAGCAGAGAAAAAGCTTTTTTTGTGGGTGAACCAGCCCTTTGACATGAGAAATGGTGGAGAGGGTCAGTCGTAGAGCAAGTCTCCCTGACACTCTTAATTGAAGCATTTCCAGACTGCAGTCTCTGAGCTGGCAGCTGAAAACCTTTAAAAGTGAATCAGTCTCTTCCACTCTCCTTCAGTGGTCTTACTGCTGTAATGCCACTATCTCAAACTGAAGGAGCTCTGACGCAACAGACCGCAGCCGCCGTCACCTCTGTCGGCCAAGACGGTAATAGAGATCCTCTGGTCTGGCGATGTGTAGCACTCAGCCTGCACTACGCTGTGTTTTATTTCCATATCTGTCCACATTTTCTCCTTTTCGCAGTAACAGTATTGCTGTAAGACGTTGTACAAAATGTGCTTTTTGCTTAAATGCAAAAACAACCTGTTTAATGCACTGACAGTATGTTTAGCTGATAATTTAGTCTGAAATTGTGCAGTTGCAGTAATTATCTGCCTCCCCTGTCACATCCCGTCTCTCTGCAGCCTTTTGGGTTATTATATAACTGCACCGAGGTCAAGGACAGCAGCATTATTTTTTTCGGTGCAGTTTTGCAATTAACTAGCTCTTCCACAGCGGTCCCATCCTGCACTAACTGTAAATTACTCCGTGAGACCTGGATGGCTCCAACTTCGGGACGGCCTGTTCTCCACCAGGTGAAAGCTGTGAAGCCCAAATCTGCTAATATAGAAAACTGATGTAAGGCTTCTATGGCAACACTGCAGGAAGCAGATCTGAGGCATCGTCCTAAGTGGCACTTGAATTGTACCAACGCCGTGCTGCTGCAAGATCTTCGCCTCTGTTTCACAAACTTTACATTTCTACAGTGTCATTTAGTGGACACTTTCGTTCAAAGCAACGTACATCTGAGAGTTTGTAGAAAACAAGCAAGGATCTAGATAGGAGGGAACAATGGGAATCAGAGCAGGTGCCAGCAGGCAGTGCACAGAGGCAAAGCACAGGGTCCATAGAAACAGATCTGTTTTTTTTTTTTTTTTTTTGCTTTGTCATCATCATTAACAGTATCAACACCAAGGGATGTGACTGTGATTACCTCATTAACATTATGGTTCTCTTATAGCATTGGGTATAAGCCAAATAGGCGCATTTGCTTTTAATTTGACACTAAATCTTCTGTCAGCTCTCGTCCTGTATGTGGTGCTCTGTGCTGAGACTCGGGAGCAGATACATTCACTTTCAGCTTGTAGCAGCCGTCATCCAACTTTCTATTTATAACATGCCGCTGATACACCCAAATGAACTAAATAGGTTTTATTTCAGTAAAAAAGCGAAATGACGGTGGGGGTAGTGGGTACGTAATGTAATCAGTGTGTCCTTAGCACTGTGTAACACCGGTAACTACTGCTGCAAGCCTATCAGCAATGCGATCAGTATCATCATCATCATCATCATCATGAACATCCTAATGAACAACATCATCGTCATCAGCATCAGTGTCATTAGGGGTTCATGAAAGAGCTGGGTCTGTAGCTTTTTCATAACAGTGGAAAGGGATCGAATGGAGTTCGGTAACCTCATTCCACCAGTGGGGGTCTACAGAGGAGAAGACTCTAGCGTAGTGGGGGGGGGGAGGGAGTGAGCCCTGGATGAGGGAGTGTAGACCTGGATGAGGGAGTGTAGACCTGGATGAGGGAGTTGGGTGGGGGGTGTAGACCTGGATGAGGGAGGGTAGACGGTAGTGTAGACCTGGATGAGGGAGTATAGACCTGGATGGAGGAGTATAGATGTGGATGAGGGAGGGAAGGTAAGGGGGAGGGGATGTTGTGGGTGGGTTGTGTGATGTGAGAGAGAATGGGGGGAGTGGGGGGAAATGAGAATAGGAGAAGTGGGGGGTGATTGGGGGGAGTGAAGAGTGGTTGTGGTGTGATTTGGATTATGTGAGGGGGGTGACACTACCATACTCTTCTTCACTCCTTTTTTATTCATTATTTTCTCGGACCAGCTCAGAAACTAGCTGTGTGAACTTTTCTCATTTATTAGCACTTCCTCCACCTTCATAACTTGGTATCCTGTAGTTCACGTCTGAACAAAACAGAGTCTGATTAAAAACATTCAGGAAGTGGTGTGGTCAGTGCAGATCCAGAAACCAGATCTAAAATCATTTTAGGTCCACTGTTGATTCTCCAAATTGAAGAGCAGACGCCTCATGGTGTGTCGTGTTGCTCTTGGAAGTAACGCAGCTAGCTCCCAGGCAGATGTCTTTAAAACGTTGCATCCTTTTTCTTCTCAGACGGGTCATAGAGAGGTTAAAGGAGGATTTTAAGCCACAGGGGAGTCATGGATTGTGGGAAAGGGAATGAAGCTTGGTATTAAGAAATTATATTTCCAGGCATTTTTATTCTGAGGCCACATAACATTATGTACAGAGTTGCTTTTCTCTTGCTTCCTCGTTCCTTTCTGTTCTTTTGCTAAAATTAACTTCCTAAATGTCAAGTCTGAACGTGGGAGAGGGTGTGGTGTGAAGGCCTACAGTGTTATGGTGATAACATAAAGAGCCACAGTTTCTTTGAAGGGACGTGTATTTGCTTGAGCGGCGTAAGTGCATGACTTGACAAATACACACAGTCCGAGCCAACAGCTCTGAATTCCCAGCATGCACAGTGCCTCCTGAACTGTGCCCGTAACAGATAAGTGAGCTGTGGAGTGCAGAGACAGGCCTTGTGATAGCAGTTGGCACCGGAGTCGTTACAAGTCTGGACAACACAGCGGCCCCAGAAAGCCGCCAGACCCGATCGTGCACCGTCGCTGTCACACGTGCAAACAGCAACTGCTGATCAATCTGTCACACTGCTTGAAAACGCGAACCGAGCTGTGGGTAGAACGAGGGCAGGAAACACAGGATGTTATTGTGAGGGTTTGTGCATGTGTTGGTGTGTGTGTCAGCAGTGCAGGTCTGAATGTGCTTTTCAGGGTTGTTTGAGGTGAGGTACATGGTTGTGCTATGAGTCAACAAATGGATCCTGGAGTCCGCTGGCCCCTTCCAGCCTGTACGGTATGAATGCCGGCTTACAGCTGACTTTGACTGAAATACGATCTATTTCAGTTTAAAGTAACTGTGACATGAGTTGACAACTTAACAGGAACACCACGACAAAATTGGACTGGAGAAATTAAGTCAAAAGGCAGTTTCACACAGAAACTTAAGACTCGATGAATATTAATCAACAGCATGTGTCAACTATTTGAAGAGGGTTCTGTAATAAACACTTTTTATGTGAGTTTTCAAAGCTGCATACAGGAACTAAAAAGCTTTCAGGGAAATCAGTAACAGAATTGCAGGTGCTTGGCAAAGACAAACAGGGAAATTGTTGCTGAAAGGATAAACTTTATTGAGAAACTTCAAACAGGTTATTACAACCCAGATTTACATTCGAGTTAGGTGGTGGCCTCTAGTGGCCGTAGTTAAAATAACATCATTTTAACCTGCGTTCATAACTTGCGTAACAGTGCAGTCTTTTCAAAATAAACTTCTGTCTTCACAGGAAACAACATCCTTAACTTTAGCTAATAAAATGACTTAGATTTAGGAAAAGACTGACTTGGTTAGGTTTAGGCAAAAAAACTACTTAACTTTAAGACAAGGTGGTGGTTTGGGTTAAAACAACTCTGGAAGTGACGTTAATTACGTAACTTACGTGATAAATAAATCAACGTTGACTTCTGGTTCACACGGGACATGATCGCTGTTGGTGTTTTTAACCTGCCCAGGGTCACATCCCGGGCCAACCCGACCTCCCTACACGACCTTCACCACTCTCTACATTTCCTGGTTCATAATTACATTAATGACACACAAATTACTGTTGTGAGATATACAGAAATTACAGTGCATTACATTTCGTAGGTATGACTACGAACGGTGTAAGAGACCAGCCTGAACAACATACTTATTTTAAACCAAACCATGATCTTTTCCTAAACCTAACCAAGTAGATTTGTTGCCTAATCCTAACCAAACTGTGACCGTTTCACAACATAAACCACCTGTAAAACCGAGGACGTACTGATCTGATCTTCCACCGGTAGATGCACTAACTTAGGAACAAACTACCTGTGTGGTCGTGTGGGTTGGAATATCAGACTTGACTAACTAACTAATAATAATAATAACTAATAACATATCCTGTCACCAGTTTTGGTTCCCTGCTTTCTTGACTCATATGTAGCGAAGATAATAGAGAAGCTGTATCTGTTAAAGTGCTGCAGCTTTCACCTTTGACCTCCATGGTTCCTTAAATCGTAAGCTTGGTTGTGATTGATGGGGGGTGTGTATGTGTGTGATACATGACTGAGAGCCTGCTCACATTTTCACTTCCGTTAGAAATCTCCTCGGTTCACACACAGCTGCAGGTTGCACACACTTCCTCTCGCCTCAGTGTTTATCTGCTACGTGGACTCTGTAACTTAATGAGCCTCAAAGAAGACAAACAAGTGAAACATAGTGATATAGTCTGTGAAATAGTCTCTATAGGCTCATTTTGAAAACAGTTTGGCTTTTGATGTCGTCCTTGTGTACCCCGAGGTGATTTGCTATGAGATTATTTCCAAAATGGGGCTTTAAAACCCCCCTCCGCAGCATTTCTATGATATTTCATATTTATTTGAGTCATTTCCTGACAAAGTTGATTAGCCATTATTTTTATTAATAATTTGATTGTGTGCCCAAACTTATAAAAAAGGGGGAAAATGACGAATACGATTGTAGCAGAAGCTGCAGGTCAAAGGTCATCCTTCAAGCTTACACAGGCGCACTCATCTGTCTGTTTGTCTTTCTAGATAGGTAGCGAGTTAGCATCAGCTAACTGAGGGTTTTTGTTTTATTTTTAGTTTCCTCGGCTTTAGTTAGTGTGTTTATTTTCACAATGGCATTTGTGTGTGCGTGAACAGGTGAAATCCCACCGGCAGACTTACCGTCTCGTCCTGCTGGAGATAAATTAATGGAAAGCAGCAGATACTGGAGGATAGCGGCTGTCTAAGTCTGAATGATGGATGCACAACTTACAGACCAAAAGAAAACAAGAGAAAAGTCCCGTTAGAGAAATAAGTGAATCACAGCGCAGCCCGGTGTCGAGGCGAGGCGAGGGCGGCTGATGTTAACGCCTCCAAAGCCTCCTGAAACTGTATGTCAAACGGTGGACCTTAGCAACACGTCTGTCCGTCCTCCGGTTGCCTGTTGTCGGCGTGTGGCGGTGCAGGACGGCCGCCTCGCCAGGAGGAGACGGGAGAGAGAGAGAGTTGGTGTGCTACGCTAGTTCTTGTCTTATTTGTGGACTTTCATCTAAACTGCATTGAAAAATGATGCAATCTAGTTACCTTGGTAATGAATAAAGTCTGACTGTTAACCACATCCCCATTCTCTGTTCGAGAAAGAACGTTAACCAAAAACAGGAAGTGAAACTGGCCGGAGGGCTTTAAGCTTTAATCGTTCTGTGACATTTTCATCAACATTTCCCGCCTTTAGCGCTGAGCTCTGTATGTTTTGGCTTTTCTGCAGATGGAGGTTGAGGTGTTCGTTCCATGCTGGCCGTTGGTGCCCATGTTACTTCTGTTTATTGCAAACTAAACTGTGAATCCCTGCAGTTTTACAGAGTTTGCAAATAGAAAGGAGCAAACCCGTCTGTTTATTGACAGGGAAATGTTGCAGATTATGTGTCATAGCGTTTATCTCACTACTGTACATACTCTGTGTATGGCAGCACAGATCCAGTGAACTTGTTGTCTGGAGAGCACGTTGGAGGCTTGGGAGGACCTGCTGTGTGCCAACTGCTTTCAGGCTTTTCACCGACCGCCTTTTCAGTCAGTGAAGAGCAGCCGGCAGCAGAACAGGAAGAGCAGAGCCGATAGCACTTTTACTCTCTGCTTCTTCAAGATCGCACAGCTGGCAGGAATCACCTGACTCTTCCTGCCGTCTCGCTCTGTCGGCGTCTGTGTCTGCCTCCACTGCTGTAACCTGCCGCTCTGCCTCCTTCTCTTTCTCCATCACTCACTGTGTTTGCATTAACTCGTAATAATTTGATCAGAGCCAGGAGGCTAATATTGCAGCTGTCAGATAAACCCCCTTAGAGTTATCTTACTCGCATTAAGGTTGTAATCGCAGAAGCACAACTCGATTAACCTCGATGGATTACTCAAATTCCTCTTGGCACCTATACAGCTTAGTGATGTCCTCCTCTGAAATATGAAACCGCCAGAAGCTATGTCAAAGAAAAAGCAGCAAAACAGCTTTAATTTTGGGAGTAATGCTGTACAGCAGCTGAGCTTTTAACATCCATCCATTCTGTTATATCCCTGCTACCTGCTTGCAGTGTCGCACACATTAATACAGAAATGAATACGTTGCCAAACACTTACACTAATAAATGTTTTCTACACATACAGTAGATATTTTGGTGTCATTTCATTTTCCAACCAATAAGGAGCAAAAAATCCAGAATATAATCTAATTAGAGTTTAATTTATTGACATATCTGTTTGAAAAAGATAAAGATGACAACAAAAATATGTTTCATATCAGCCTCGTATCATGATTGCAGAAACACACAATACTAGGTGGTTAACGTGAAACGGTTAGGTTTAGGAAACAAAACTTGTTAAGGTTTGAAAACAGATATTTATTGATATTTGTTCAAATAATAACGTAACTAGCATGAATAATCAACAACCACCCTGAGCAGACTTTTTTTTTAACGTATATCTTTATCTTAAAGGAAATGTTATTAATGTTCTGAAATATGACATCTTACGAAAACTTTTTCCACCGTTTTGTTCATTTTCCTACGAATGTCCAGCAACACGTGTCAACTTTCGCTCTTATACGGTGTTTTCAATATAAACGTCTTCGTCTTCACATGAAACAATTTCCTCTAGGAAAGAAAACCACTTAGTTAATCCTAGGTAAAGGTTGTGGTTTGGCTTAAAATATCTTAGTGTTGTTACTTGCGACAAATAAATCAACGCTGACATTACTTTTCATAGGTATAACTACGAACAGTATATGAGACCAGCCTTAAAATCCACCTTGGTATCATCCTCTCATCCAGCATCAGTTTATTTTGGGGCCATCGGGTCGCTGCTAACCCTGTTGTTTCCTTAATCAGCCTATGAGTCCTGATGTGTGAATCCACAGTCGTGACGTTGTCGGTGTGGCGGTAAACGAGCCGAATGTTTCATCTCTCTCTGTGTCGTACGCCCTCTCCCATCCAGCTCTCCTTCAGCCTTGATCACATTTACAGCTTCTGGCTCTTTCTTTAGTCAGCGCTCCCTCCCCCACATCTCTCTGTCTTTCTCTCTTTATTTCTATTTCTTTCTCTCTCCGTCTCATTTACACATCCACACATCCTCCTGCTGCACCAACACTCCTCCTTTCTCACACTTCCCCTTTAAGACTGCCCTTCGTCCCCTTTCCTCCCTCTAGCTGTTTCTTTTTAGATCCTCACTCTGTGCATTCCTCTCTCTAATCACTGTCTCGTCTCACGCTCTGATCACACTCCCTCCTTGAGTGCTTGTATCGACCTGTAATTAAAACCAGCGCGTGGCGTTCAGGTGTGACGCCTGACGCCTGTCCTCCTCCGGTTCGTCAGTGTCACATTACCAGCGTCAGAATGCTTATTTGCGCTGTCGCATGACACACTGGGGAGTTAAAGTGAGCGACCGCTGCAAGAATTGTATGCACGGTTGTAGACTTCATGACTGTGTTCACTACTCAAGTATCCTGTTGTGCATTACACGGCAACAACACTTGACACAAAGGCGCCATTCTCCGGTCCGTCAGGCCTGAGTCTGTGTGCTCAGCAATTACCACCTGGACTAATGCAAAGACCATAAGGCGTAACCTGGGTCAGAGTGGAACCTCTCTAATGGCTTCCTGTTTCCGTAATAACAATGGTACCCACACAGACAATAGCAGTGTGTCAGTGAAGGCAGTGTTTTTTGGGTGTTGACCTACTTTAAGCTAACCCCAGCCATGTGTGTTGTACGATCAGGCTCAAGTTTTGTTAATGACGTGGAATGGACTGGTGTCTTGACCTCGCCGGTCGACCACATCGTTAGGCGGCTGGCTGCGTGAATCGTAACCCGGACAACTTGAGGGGATGCAGCGGACTGAAGGACGCCAGCAAAACGAGATGAGAGGATGCGGCAAATGCAGCAGGTGCGGTCCTCACAAAGGTTGGCTCACGCTGGGATGTATGTTCCCGTGGGTAAGCAAACAGAATTAGCGGTAAACCCACTTGTGTCTGCTGCCATTTCATTTTCTCCCACACAGATAGGCACTGTGAGGCCTGTATGTTGGTGCTCATACCCACACAGATCCACTGGAGAGTCACCCCACAAACTCTCTTTTACACTACACACACACACACACACACACACACACACACACACACACACACAAGCAAAACTAATGACTTCAATACTTCAGACACAAACAGAAGCACTAGTCCTTGCAGCAAACAATTCTCAGTTCAGCAGGTATCGGAGAGGAAGAAAGGGAGGATGGGAAGGTGGGAAAAAACAGAGAGAGAATCTGTGAAAATAATGACACACCTGGGGAAAGCATCGCAGCAAGGAGGGCGTCTTTGTTTACTGTCAAGATGATCTGCACAGCCCCGTCATTACCATTTATGCTATGCGAATGCTAGCGTGAGTCAGCCGCACAATCGCAATGCAGAGCGGCAATGAGCTAACGGTAGCCGAGGTGTTTCTAATAGAGTAGAAATGAGTGGGTGTGGCAAAACGAGGAGGATGGATGCTGCAAATGACTAAAGCAGTGAATCTCTGCAGTGGAGATAGTTTTTAAGAGAGTGGTGTTCATTAGCAGAGCTGCACCCTGATGTACGTTGCAGGGGACTGTAGGAAAATGGGAAGATGGACGTTGATGCCTTTTGTAGTGGGGGGAAGTTTTCCCGTCAGCCACAGATGTGTAGTTGGCTCGCATTTTTAATTTGGTGTTCGGTCAACCAGACCGGAGAATGTGGCAGCTGAACTGAGATCAGTGGGCTGCAGAGTCGTATTAGCTTTTCAGGACAGAGAATGTTCTGGAGACTGTAGGGAGGAAACTGAACCCAGATCAGGGTTCGGAGAAGGCTTAGAAGATGATGATGATGATGATGATGATGATGATGAGAGGACACCAGAGGAATTTCCTTGTTTGGTGTAGCTTAGATGCTCCAGTGAGCGGGTTGCTGATGCTCTTTCTCCCTGAAAAATAATTCAAGACTTTGCTTTTCGATCACGGCCGCTTCATCAAATATGTGACATCTTATATAAGACATCGAACGTTAGCTGACAGGACACAAGTGAGTTACGGGAAGTTTTGGAAAATGTAATACTTTATTTCAAATCCACAACACAGAGCAGGTTTTGACTTCACAAAAAGATTGACAGGTCTCTATCTTGACGAGATTCATGTTTTTGAAACCTCTGAGCATGAAACTTGATTCTCAGCCTCTGAATTAGTAGTTTGACCAAAGCGTATAGAAGTTTTTGGACAACAGCCATTAGATGGCGCTGCCGTAGCACTGCCGCCATTTTGGACTGAAAACACCACAAAAGTTGTAAAATGAACTTATAGCTGAATCCAGAGTTATTTTCCTGGGCATAATGAACATCAGACCCACAGGACTGCACCGCCCTGCACGCTCATATCACATATCCAGTTCTGCCAGCTTCCTGCAGCTATATGCGGCTGTAATAACGGATATATTGGCTGTAATTGGCTGTACCGTGGTGGCTGTATTAACGTCTCTGTTCCCAAACAACCAGCTATCGCCAGTAGCTAGTAGTGCTAGTAGCATGACATCAACAGGATTTAGAGTTCTAGGCTATTTACTAACATGCTAATAGTCATAACAGTATGCATATTTACAATATTTTTATTGTTCAACACAGCCATTTTGTTAGCCATGAAAATTACGACAATAGAATAGAAACAATTTATTTCTACTTTTGAGCAGCGCTTTGTAGGCAGATGTTTCACTGGATCCAGCAGTTGCTTTCAGTCCAGAATGGTGGCTGCGTATCTCTGCAGCTGGGCGCTGACGTTGCAATTGCTCGATCAACTGACTTTCATTTCTTATCTATAAACATTCTTTGTTTTGACCTAATAAGCGTAACACAAGGTCCGTCTTTCAACCACATATCATAATCTTCACAAGCAGTTGGAACTTTTAAAGGGAAAATTTGCCACTTTTACTGTCGATGTCCAATCAGTGTTGATGTTAAATGTAGTCGACTGAAGCAATAAATTCCTCAGTGCTGCATTATCGACCCAGAAAGCTGAGTTCTCCTGCTCCTGGAGCCGTGCTGGCTGTGCCTACATGTACCAGGATGCATTGCACGCAGGCTCCTGAACCCTGGAGGATCCCCACCGACCATCTCCTCTTGCATGGCTACTGCAGCCGCAGCTTCGGCCTTTCTCTGCTGCATTTCTTTGGCCAAGTCAAACCAAACACTGTAAAATGAACAAGGAAACTCTGTTTTTAAGCGACATCTAGAGACTAGAAACAGCCTGTAATTCTTCTTGACTCCAACTACGTCACAGCAAACGACGGCGCAGGACGCAGGAAGGACAACGGATTTTGCAGCAGAGAACTCAGCTTTCTGGGTCAGTACAGCACTGAGGAGTTCATTGCTTCAACGGACTACATTTACCATCAACACTGATCAGACATCCACATAAAAAGTGTATAAAAAGTTTTCCCTTTAACAATGCACCAAACAGATGGGACTCGTACTGAAACCAGTAACATCACCTACACAACAAACGTCTGTGTGAAGTAGAATTAGTACCGTTTACCTTTAGACTCAACACACAACAGTTCGATCAACCTAAGTGAAACCAGAGCAGTCTACAGGAACATTGGACATTTAGACTGATGTAGAATGACTGAGGGGGAGGAAGAGGAGGACAGCGTGCCATTATGGTAAAAGGCAGCTTTTCTAGAACGAGGCAATGCAGAGACAAAAACCAAGAACAGAGGAAATGGTACAGTTCAGCTGAGACAGGATCAAATCTGAACATGTCTCTCCGACTCTGTAAACTGCTGGTGTCAAAATATTTCAGCAAGAGAAAGTTGGAATGAAAAGGAGGAAGTGAAGAAAGAGAGGCTGAGGCTTTATTGTCCCCGAGGAACAATGACTGTGCAGATTTTACAGTTACAAACATATGAGTTCATAAAACCAAAACATGGACCATTACTACGACTCGTAGTGCAGAAATACTCTCAGTACTTCACTTCCAAATATTAAAACCACTTGTCATTCTTCTATTAATTCTACTGCTACTAGCTTTTGCATGTTTACTATCAGTGATGTTTGATTTGTTGTGATTGTATTGTTTGATTATTGCTGTTAAAGGGCGAGTCCGTCTATTTTACATGTGAAAATCAGTCAACTAGTTGTGGCTCATAGTCAAACACTTGTATAATGTCTTCTGTGGCTGAGTAGGAGCTTCGTCAAGTCTGGGAACACTGACTGACTTCACTCAGGTATCTCAGATTGGCTTTTTGATGAAACGCCTCTGTTGTAAATGAGGCTCAAAGAGCTTTAAAGATGTGTCACATCTGTCAGGCAGCAAGCGTCTTAATTAAAGATGCCGTTTTACAGGATCCTCATTTTTTTCCTGGAGACTAAAGTTTGAACATCTCAGCCTGTGTGGCATCACTTTTGCCTTTTTTAGTCTGTCTGTTATGGTTTTATGGAAATGCAAAAGCAAATATCTTGGACTACCCCTGTAACACATTAATGGAGGTATGAACTTAGATCCAAATAAACAAACAATATGCAATGAAACAGGCAACAGTTACAGTCCACTCTGGGTGTTGAACATTGGCCTATAATTGGAGCATTCACCGTGTCGATCACACGTTCTCCTTTTAAAGCTGCCAGAACAAAGTGATGTTTATTTTTTTTCAATAAAAATCCGTTTTGTTTTGTATCTAAGCTGATGAATGTTTTAGGTTCAGTCAAACACAATGTACAATAGAAAATTAAAACATTTTCAGCTTCGTCCGAGTAGCAGTGTGGTTCCACATTGCAACCAGCTGAGGTTTGGTGTGTCTGTTCTTAGCGACTGCAGAAACATGGAGGACTCGGGAAGAGGACCCGCTCCCTCTGTAGATATAATCGGCTCATTCTAAGCTAACGAAAACAAGCTCCTTATTTCAAGGTGATTTTGTTACGACCCTGAGAAATGCTTTTTAATAAGGTCAAACATAACTACATGACTCGAGTTGCAAAAAAAAAAAAAAAAAAAAAAAAATTACTGAAACAAACAGAAATGTGGTAATAATTAGCACGAGAGCTAATTAAGTAAAAACCAAACTAACTTCCAAAGGTTCCCCAAAGCTAACTTACTGGTGAGCCGGCAAAAAAGAAGAAAAGAGGAGAAGCCAGCCCAGCTAAGCTCTTACCTCTAAATAACAAACCCCCAAACTAAACCCTGACAAACAGAAACAGAACCACAAAAACTAGACCACCAGACCCGCCAGAAAAAGATAAAGAACCAGAAAACAACAACACTACATGTGGTCACATCACCACTGCTGCTACTGCTGCTGCCAAGCCAGAGACTGGAAGAGAGAGAGAGCACAACTCCCCTCCCCTAACAATTATCCATCCATCTATCTGCAACCGCTTGTCCCGTTAGGGGTCACGGGGGGCTGGAGCCAATCCCAGCTGGCATCGGGCAAAGGTGGGCTTCACCCTGGGCAGGCCGTCGGTCCGTCGCAGGGCACATAGAGACAGACAACCATTCACACCTGCAGGACATTTGTTAACCTAATCTGCATGTCTTTGGACTGTGGGAGGAAGAACCTGGAGACATGCAAACTCTGCAAAGAAGAGCCCTAAGCCAGATTCAAACCTGTGACCCTCTTGCTGTGAGTGACAGCACTAACCACTGCACCGCCATTCCTCCTAACAGACTCCCCTAGATGCTACACACTGGCCCTTTAAGGCCGTTGTTAGTCTTGTGTCACCCTTTTGATCACACTGTATGTTCAGAACAACTTCATTCAGTGAAATTCAGTGAGCTGCTTCTCCCAGCTGCCCGGCCTCTGGAGAGGTAGCAGTAGATGGGGATGGATAGATGGGGAGAGGCGGTGTAATGTACCATGGAACACTTGTCTCCACCTTCAGTGCAGAAAGCGAACAGGGGGGAACGAGAGAAAGACCTCACGGACCGCTACAGAGCTGAATTATAGATGAGTTTGGAGGAATGGAAGCACTTCACCAGCTTTTACCATCCTCCCACCTCAGTCCATGCCCATGTACGCACACTAAATCACACCTACTCCAGCCAAGCAGTATTCCTCACACGCACTAAGACTCTCAGAGGCAGCACACAGTCACACTGCAGCTCCAACCCTCCACTGCATTGTTGATGTACACCTAAACCCTGGCCCTACCTTAACATACACACAGTTTCACACACATGCACATACTTCTTGAGGCCCTCAGCGTGCCTGCATTATTGAAACTCACTTAGCAAGCTGGCTTTCTCCTGACATCTGACTCACCAAAGCGGTGACCTGTAAGCCAGGGAAGAAGAGCTGGATTCCCTGATTCTGCTGCAAGAGACATGAGAAGACTTTGCTCTGATATTGGAGCAGGACAGGAGAGAGAGAGCTAGTTTCTGGGGCTGCAAGTTGGAAAGAAAAGATTGTCATGTACTACTGCTGGAGAGAAGAGCTGTCTTATACACAGCTTACAGCAGCGCACAGTGCAACAGTCATTACTGGTTCACTTTTGTTGTGTCAGTAGCGAATGTACTTGTGTCCATCTGTGTGCTCATGGGCGTCTTGGTCCAAAAATGAGGTGTGGTCAGGTGGATTGTTGGCGCATGCAATCAAATGGATCTGTTGATGGGCCAGAGGATTGGGAGACGGCGGTGTCCGAGTCTGCTGCTCCCATAGATGGTCTGCTTGCACGCTTTCACTTTGTGCACGAACACGATTCCTGAGCAGAACACCTACAGAGTCTGTGATTTGAGTAGCAATGCTTTTAAAGGGAATGGAAGTCCACACTCTCATTGGCTGAATGAATGTTACACCAACACACACCTAGCACTGAGTGAGAATAAATACAACCTCTTTGTCTCTTGTGTCTTACTTTGCGTCCATTTATACACCGTTTAACTAGCAAAGTGGAGCTAGACGAGCCCTAAATGTACTTGCACCATGTAGTTTAGACCAGGAGCGTCAAACTCAGTTTCATCCAGGTCACATCAGCATCATGGTTCCCCTCAAAGGGCCGGTTGTAATTGTAAGACTATATAAATCACACAAATATTATCAGACACAATTTATTCCATTAAGTTAGTTTAACTTTGTGGTGGGAGTTGAGAGGGGCAGAACTCTAGTCCAACAGATCAATGAGCTCTGATCTAACATTCAGTCTGTGGCGTATAAACTGTTAGTGATCAACAGCTGATCAGCTGAGATCATGTGGTAGATGACAGTGGTGTGACAGTGTTTTACTGCCTCGTAGTAAAGAAGACAAACCGGCTGCTCTCCATCAACCACTAACATGGATCCTCTTTCTGGCTCTCAGGAAATTTCCTTCCTCTGCGTCAACTTCTCTTTTCTTGGACATTTTGGTACTATTCAGATTTTTTTTACGATCCTATCACTCGGCTAGAGCGCCGCTGCTGGAAACTGGTGATACTGAGACGCTTTTGAGACATGTAACAAAAAAATCTAGATGCATTGTGGGACATGTGGTTTAAGGACACCGTACTTCTGTAAAGCAGCATAGAATTGTCTGATAAGCATAACATATTCTTTGCAAGCCCTCATAAAATGATAGGCCGGGCCTAAATTGGTCCTCGGGCCTCGAGTTTGACACATGTACTTTAGACCATGCGCTACAGATCATTTAAATATGGCCCCTGGTGTTCAAATCTAATTTTCATTGTGCTTTGAGCCCTTACTAAAAGCCCTTACCAGATGTTTTGACATTTATGGTCACATTTGTTTCACAATGCAACAACACAGAAAGGAAGGAGCTATCAAACCCCCATTTCTTGTGGTGAAAACTTCCAGTTATATGATGCCTCCAGTCTCAGAAAGACGTTGTGTGTATCAAAAAGCAACAGGTCAAAGCCTCACATACATTCAAAGACAGCGTATCACAATTTGAATCAATGCAATACGTCAAATGTAACGTAAAAGTCACCAATCGAATGGCCAAGAGGGCCAAGGGAATGACACTAATTATGAGCATGTAAATGTGCCACCTGAATAGATTTCACTGGCATGAATGGGCCTCTATAAATACCTTATCATGTGTAAATACGCTAATGGGAGCTGGTCACAACATGCTCAAAAATACTAAAACGCAAACTAAAGTCAAGTTTTTGTTGTGATTAATGGATGCATTTACACAATCAGTCAATCACAACCGATTAAAAGGAGCAAACAAGCGTCTAGTTTGTGTCTAAGCTTTCTGTCATGCGAGGCCTGCACAGGCTATGTGGCATTCATCCAAAAGCATCGGCTCAAAGCTTCACACATTCAAAACCAGCTTAACACAATTTGAACCAATAGAGTAGGTCAGCTATGACTCAAAAACCTCAAAACAAACATGGCACCCGGCCAGGCAGATCCAGAAGAAGACTCTAATGAACTGCAGAAACCAAACAAACTTTTTGTTTGGTGAACTGCTTCCACTGGCGTGATTGGATAGTTTTGAATAAGTGAGTAACTGTCACTGTTTGTGAAGTTGACAGTCTTGAAATAGCCAGTAGCTTTTACAGACTAGTGGATTGGGTCCATGAACACCTTGAACTATATCCTGTTGGCAAAGTGTCATTCTTTTCTTTTCTTTTTCTAAGATCATATTTTGGCTTTTCTAAGTCTTTAACGATAGGAACAGTGATAGTGATAGTAAAGGGGGATAGAGCAGGGATGACATGCAGCAAAGGGCCACGGGTTGGATTCAAACCCTGGGCCACTGCAGTAAGGACTGAGCTTTGACACATGGGGCTGCTGCTCTTCCAGGGAGGCTACCACGCGTCCCGTCATTCATTTCTTGTGTAACGGCGGTGTAACGGTGTACTGGTGCAGTGTTCGCTGAGCCTGTGTTACTGTGACGAATGGCACTTCTTGTTGATTTGACATTGTACTCCACGCTGCAAAACCAAATGCCCTTTAAAACTGAAGTTAATTTTAGTATGCTCACAAAGTTCAACAACTTTTAGTGTAACTTAAGTTTAAAGCTGCAGTGGGTAGAAATGGAGCGAATATGATTAATGATTATTCTTATAAAATGGTCAATATAGCCTGACATTAGTGCATGAGACAGGTAATCTGGAAAAAATCATGTGCCTCTGTGTCCTCCGGTGCTCCGAACGGCATCTGCAAAATCTCACAGACCAGAGGAAAATCAGAGCTGATCTGGAGTCTGCTGTCAGTCCAGTTACTGTAACGTCTATTTCTTGCCTCAGATGTTTTCAGAAACATCTTGTAGTTACTGTTAAGCTGTAAAATGAGAAAGTTTGTGACCCAGCAACCATGTTGAGATCAGCTGAGGAAGTACCAAGCACCGCCCACCAGCCGGAGCACAACCAATAGGAACTCTCTCTCTGAAATGACCTGTGATTGGCCAGAGTCTCAGGGGCTAGATCTTTGAAAGTCTGAAAACAGCCAGGAGGAGGTGCAGAAGTCAAGCTGAAAGGTTATTATGGATGTTTTGCCCAATTATGCCAAAAATATTTGGCATAATTGGTGAAAAACACATTTCTCTGTGGTTGGAGGGAAGTTGGAAGTTTTCGGTCACGCTCTGGCTCTCAGTTCCACATACATGAAGCCGTGTGGATACAGTATATACACACATGTTGGGCACGTTTGCGGAAGGCATGGGGCAGTGTGAATGGGGAAGTGCAGTAAATCTAAATGCTGGTGACTGCTTGGGTAAAGTTTGATTATTTCGCAGTCTATCAAGTAAAACACGCTTGTTTGCTAAAGGAGGAAGAAAGCTGCTGTAGCTGAGCCTTCTTTAGAAGCAGGAACAGGAGGGGAAACTGTGGTCAGCAGTGCACGGTGAGAGATTTACTCTTCTACTCTTCAATCCAAGGATCGGGCCAATAAAACTTTATGGCTTTCATTCCGAAACTCATCCGTCTTGTGAGGAAGTTACTGCCCAAGATTTAATATAAGAAAGAAAGATTTTTTTCCTGTTCAGTTAGTTTCAATTTCATGCCGGTGCTTGTTTATCAAATTAAGAGGTTTTTTTTTTTTTTTTGTTTGGAACAAAACCCTTCAAGAAATCAAAGTTTGTGTGAACGTGTTAATGGGATTTTAGGTTTAAGCCGGTGTTGAATAAAATACTTGTGGCTGCAGCTGGTGATTGTTTGGTTTATGGATTAGTCCATTATTCCAATATTTCTTTAACAGATTGTGATTTTGTCTTTTAAGAAGTGAAAATGACAAATGACAAACAAAAAAAAATTGTCAAATTTACTTATCGACTCCATGTGACTTTTTCAGCTCTCACTAATGGTCTGGTTGCAAGACTTACACATGATGAATGCATGCTAAGGTGCCTCCAATCATCATGTTTATTTTATTTGTCTTGCTGGAGTATCGTTAATATGTCTATGATGTGTATTTGTTGTATTGTTTTTGTCTAACCCGAGCACACACCAGGACAAATCCCAACATCCCAGCATAGACATGCTAATAAATTATTGAAACTTAAACTTTATGCATCTATTCATTATCACATTTCTCGTTTTTTATTGTGTTTTGTGCTGAGATGAGGTGGAGGAGATGTGAAAGTGTGTTAAATTGTGGCCTCATCTGCCTCAAGCCAACAGCTTATAAACTGCCGGTTTTCAGTTACAGAACTAACTATATTCTGTTTCTGAGCATTTAAAGGGATATACGGGTGTGAATGTGAACGTCCCTTTTGTGTCCATGTCAGCCCATGCAGCATCCTGACATTAAAACCCATCAAGTCAATAGATTTGTCTCAAATGTCCCCAAGAAGCCCCCTACCTTTCTGTATTTTCAAAATAGGTCCTTACACCATCCCTTGCAAACAAAAGGTGTCCTGGTAAAGCCAATCTGTGGAAGCGCCCCCCACCCACCACCCCCACCCCCCAGGTGCTTATGTGACATACTTTGTGCTTCAGCTGAGACGATACCAAAGCCTGCGCGATGTGGAAAGTTGTTTTACTTTGTGCTGAAAGAAGACAGGCGGATTTAGCTTCTCACGGAGCTTCGTCACACTGAGCACGGCTTTACTGTCTTCACTCCTAATAAAACGAAGACCTTTAAGCACTTTGGAGTGGCTGTGTATCGCTTATCACTCCACTATGAAACAGTTTGGCTGTGTGAGATTGCATGTGTTGAAGTGTGTCTCCCTCTGTGTGCAAACACTTGTCTATCTGCACATTTTGTAGTTGTACACTTTTGCTGTAGTCTGGTCCAGAGCTGAATATTGAATCCTGTAGTGCAGGTTTAGTGGCTCTTGGGTGCCTCTCTTAAATACAGCTGGTTGCTAAATGTTCCAGTTTCTGACAGAAATGCCTGAGGTGAGTTGTGTAGCTGCACAAATGAAGCAAATTCATATTAAGATGTCCTCAGTACGAACATGTTAGTACTGTGAAATGTAACTGTACAAATCTTAACGAATGAATAATGCGCTTTACAAAGCTCAACTGGTCATGTAATACGAAAAAGTGCACTTAGCTGCTGTTTGCTGATTATTTTTCTAGTGTGCTGAGTGTGAGCAGACCGAGGCGAGCCAACTGTATGATTCTTCCTGTCCAGACAATAGATGGCAGTACAGAAATAGCCCGAGGCCTCCCGACCCTCATTCCTCCACCAAACACGGCACAGCAGTGAAATCAAGTTGCATCTGTAAATATTGAAAACTCTTGTACAGAAACTTGACACCAAATGTTAACTTCATCATCATTTGATGAACTGTGTGACTATATGTTGATATGAAAGCAGTTTGTATGTAATCCAGTTTGTGTGTGTGTATATATATATATATATATATATATATATATATATATATATATATATATATATATATATATATATATATATATATATATATATACATATATACATATATAATATATATATATATATATATGTATATATGTATATATATATATATATATATATATATATATACATATATACATATATACATATATATATATATATATATATATGTATATATATATTTGGGCTTTTAACACACTGGTATTGGATTGGTACTCGGTATCAGGAAGGAAAAATAGTACTGGAGCATCTCTGTTTTAAAAAGTACAGCAGTGTTTGGCATTTTTTTTTTTGCCATTTCCATCCATCCATCTGCAACTGCTCATCCCATTGGGGGGCACGGCGAGGCTGGAACCGATCCCAGCTGGCATTGGGCTCAGGGGTTCACCCTGGATCCTGGACAGGTCACCAGTCCATCACAGGGTTGACGCAAAGACAGACAACCATTCACGCACACAATTTAGAGTCATCGCTTAACCTGCATGTCATGTGGGAGGAAGCCGGAGAAACACTAACAAACCTCACAGAAGAGCCCGAAGCCGGGTTTGAACCTGTGACCCTCGAACCACTGATCCACCGTGCCGCCCAGTTTGTGCCGTTTCTTTTCATCTAAAAGATAAATACAGTGATATGTTGTCTGTAGCCATGACAACAGACAGACTGCCTTTTGTCTGCCAGCCCCAAATGTGAAATTGGTAACAGGTCAGCAGTGGTACACACACACACACACACACACACACACACAGGCAGCACACACACACACACACACACACACACAGCACACACACACACACACACAGAGTCAGACTGAGGACATTAGGAGCAGTTAACTGGCAGAGCTCCTCCTCCCTGCACCTCCTCTCTCCTCCTGTAGTTGTTTATCACTGTGATCGGCCTCCATGGCTCCAAACCAAATGTTTGGGCTGCATTAGCCAACCGGCGGTCTGGGCTTCTCTAAACTCTCCAGAGGGGTGTGTGCAGTCCCAAAACTTGCTAAAAAAAATCCCACAGAGGCAGAGTCGGGGGTGGAGAGAGAGGAGCAGTGTTTGGGTGTGAAATCTACGAGTAATAAGCTCGTACTGATAAGATAAACCACGCTGACGGCAGAGCAGCTATCTCTTTGCTCTCTGCCTCCTCCGATATCAGACTGGCCTCAAATAAAAGCTCTCGGTTGTATAAACACAGGGACTCAAATTAAAACACACAAAAAGTACTTTTCTGAACATTTCCTCTTCCCTCAATTCAGTGCATTCCAGACGTGGACACGAGCCCCGTTTTGATTGGCTGGCTTATCGCCGTAGAGGCGGGTGCTGTGTGTTGCCCTCGCCATTGACTGGCCAGATTTTAAAAGGCTCATAACCGACAGGTTTGTCCTGTCCGGTGTGACCTGTGGACATACAGCATTTTTGGCTCTAAAAATGTAAATGTGGAGCTGTAATGTTTGCAGAACATACAGACAACATACTGTACAGATTTACAGCATCTTTTCATCAATACAAACCTTTTTTCCCCGTCTATCTACAGCACCCATTTATTGTATATTCGACTATATTGTGCTATTTAATATGAGAATTTAGGCAACGTTTACCAAAGAAGTGGACGTCCCGTTAAATGTTTCATACACATTTTTCTACTTTAGTTTACTTATTATACTAAACTTATCTTACTTCTATTGTTACTCTTTTAGACACTGCCGTTAATGTTACTTCTTATACACTTTATATTTTTACTCCTGTTTGTATTAGTATTTTGTTGAACTTTACTTTTCTATCTAACTTATTTATTCTACTAAATGTATCTTACTCTTATTACCATTTGATTTAGCACTGGTTTTAATATTCTTTTACACTTTATATTTATTACTCTGTATTTATTAATGTTGTGTTTTTATACCTGTGTTGTAATTTGGAGCGATCTCCGGTAAAATAATTTCCTTTCGTATTAACACATTTCTGTCTTATTTCTTAGATTACATATACACATAGAAATAGTACCATAAAAGAAAAAATGAGAAGACACGCAAATATCTAATTAGTTATTTGAAGTAACCCTAATTAATAACAAGAAAGCATAATGCAAATTTGCAAATTCATCCCTTTAACAGGCAGACAAAAAGCAAAGTGAAGCACAGCTACTAATATGGATAAACTAAGATGTACTGTACATGAAACCGACATGGTAAAGAAAAACAAAGCAAATTATCCTAAATATTATATAATGTAGAGAGCAAATGCACTGAACACAGTTTATGGAAGGGATGTAAAATCTCACACATTCTCCAGAGCTCCCTGTACACGGTGGTTTTACCACAGCTGAGTAACATCAATGAGTAACAGGTGAAATTGTTTGTGTAGTGATTAGTGTGTTGTGTAATGATGAATATTACTGCTGCCCACAATGCCCTCAACGATGATAAAGTTTTCCTCACCCTCACACTGTCTTGTCCTCTTGTCATGTCCCGGTCATGATAGATGACGTCAAACCTGTTCCTCGACCTGTTCCACGAAGCAGGTTTAGTGACTTGATGCGAAACGTGCAGCAGCTATTTTGACGTTTAAACTCCATCCTGTGCATTATCTGACAGGCAGCGTCGCAGGGGAGAGGAAGGTTACAGCTGTAGACTGGCACGGACTGGTGAGCTCATTGGAGTAATTCCTTCAGTCATGCCTTGGCTTAGAGGTACCTGGGAACCCCTGAATCCACAGAAAGCGCCCACACGATGCCTGCGGTTTGTCTGTTTGTAAGTCCTTTTGTATCTGGATTGGTGACGGGGTGTGTGGATTGGTGATGGGCTAAAGAAGTTTGGTACATTTTGTCGCAATATTGAGCCCTTTCTGTGCTTCCTCTTGTTTCTACTTAAAACATTGTCAGTAGTAAATAACGCTACTGAAAAAATCATCTCACAGGAGAAGCTCTGTTTATCATTCGCACATAAAACTGATTGATTCCATTTATGTAAATGGACTTGCATTTATAAAGCGCTTTCTAGTCTTTACGCTTCATGTCAGCATTCACACATTCAGAGGCTGCTGAGATGCCAACTTTGCTCATCAGGATCTAATCTAAATACTCATGCATCTCATTCACACACCTTCAGGAGCAATTTAGGGCTAAGTGTCTCTCTCAAGGAGCAGCCAGGGATCGAACCACCGACCTTCCGAGCCACAGCCGACCTTTTAAATTGCACAAATGTTTTACCCTCCAGGAGTTTTAGGAGCCACTGTCCTAAATCTTTATGTCACACTGGAAGCCTGTCGGAGAAGGTAACAGATAGTGGCTTTATGCCTTTTTCTCTATTTGCGCAAGATCTGTAGAAAACGTATACACTCCTGATCAAAATCTTAAGACCAGTTAAAAAATTGCAAGAATTTACGTTTTGCACTGTTGTATCTTAAGAAGGTTCTAAGTAGATTTTCAAAATGCAAAAAGAAGAAATGAGAGCAAGAGACTAAATGTTTTGAGCAGGCTAAAATAGGCTGTTCATCAGCTGATCAAAAGTTTAAGACCATAGCTCAAAAAAACCCCTAAAACAGAAATTAAAGTCTCAAAAACAGACTCAGTAATGAGTAGCTCCACCATTATTGTTGATCACTTCAAAAATTCGTGTTGGCATGCTTGATGCGAGTGTTTCCAAAAGGCTTGTAGGAATGTTGCTCCAAGTGGTGAAGATGGCTTCACGAAGGGCATCCACTGTCTGGAACTGATGTCCATTTTTGTAAACTTCCCTTGCCATCCATCCCCAAATGTTCTCAATTGGATTTAGATCAGGGGAACATGCAGGATGATCCAAAAGAGTGATGTTAGTCTCCTGAAAAAAAAAAAAAAAGGAGACGTGGCCTTTGAAGAGGTTTTTTGTTTTTGAAGCCGTTCCTTTGCAGATGCCGTCTGATGGTTATTGGGCTGCAGTCAGCACCAGTAATGGCCTTAATTTGGGATGAGGATCGTCCCGTGTCTTGACGGACAGCCGTTCGGATCCTCCGGCTCGGTGCCGGTGAGATTTTTTTGGGTCTACCACTTGATATTTTTGTTCCATAAACCTCAGGATCTTTTAAGAAATGCAAAATGACTGTCTTACTGCGTCCAACCTCAGCAGCGATGGCACGCTGTGAGAGGCCTTGTCTATGCAGCTCAACAATCCTGCCACGTTCCAAGGCAGTGAGTTTTTTTGCTTTTCCCATCAAGAGGTCTTGACAGTGTGATTACTTGACAGAAAATGACATGGAATCCAAATTTTTGCACAGATTTGGGCTTTTAAAGGATGTGGTCTTAAACTTTTGATCAGCTGATGAACAGCCTATTTCAGTTAAATTGTTCTTTTCAATAAATTGCCTGCTCAAAACATTTAGTCTCTTGCTCTCATTTCTTCTTTTTGCATTTTGAAACTCTACTTAGAACCTTCTTAAGATACAACAGTGCAAAACGTAAATTCTTGCAATTTTTTAACTGGTCTTAAGATTTTGATCAGGAGTGTATTTTTGTGCACTAATCTGTGACTTTTCATCAAGCCATCTGACATGCAGCATCTCTGGACCTGTGTGAGTGAAATGCATTAAAACATTCTGGTGAAAAAGAAAGACCCCCCCCCCTTCACCGTATCGGAGGAGAAAGAGAGACGAGTCTCTCATTCGCCTCCTCGCTTCCTCCTCTTTGTCTTTTATGGCGAGCTGTGTGGGAGACGGAGAAGAGGGGAGTGAATGTGAAGGGGAATTGAAGATGACAGATAATGGCGGGGGAATTGAAAGAGTTGCAGAGAGGATGTGGCAGTGGGAGATGAGGTGGTGCAGTGCTTCAGTAAAACACCAAATACCACCAGCTTCCAGCTCATCTCCTGTTTTCTTGTGACTTCCTTCTGCTCCCGTCATCTCGTCTGACTCTTCTCTTCCATGTGTGATTGTGTTCACGTCAACTGAGGTATTACGTTGGCTTGATTTAGATTTTTGATAAAGCAGTGTAGCCTCTCAGTGAAGAGATGTAGCTCCACAACATAACACCTCTGTGTGGTTGCATATATGTACCAGAGCTGCAGTATTAGGGCTTATTTACTGATACAGAGCGTGGGACACATTTCCTTCCCACAACATGACCTGAAAAGAGCATCAGAATCTATATAGCACCACTTCTTTTTATACAGGGACTGCTTCACATTTGTCAGTGAGTTTATCACCCTGTTTGTCAATATAATGTTAAAACGTCTTGTTGATATAACAAGATTTAATGATGAGGCAATATAGACCAAGGAACAAGTGATCCACTCTTATTTTTTGGGGGGTCCAGAAGCAGAATTTTGAAAGATTTTTGCTCCAAAGCGTCTGCAAAATACTTGAGCTGTAAAAGTCTGGCGCTTTCAGTCCATTACTGTCTATCAGTGATGCACCAAGTGACGACTCCACATGCAGCCGAGTCTGTGGACTCGATTTGTTGAACTTCAGGAAATGGGAAATTATCAGGGGTGTGAATGTGAGTTACATGACTTGGATAAGACTCCATTCACAAATCTGTGTTCAGACTCGACTGGACAAAATCAAAAAAGACATTTTTTAGTGAAGTCTATGTAAAGCAAAAATAAATATGCGTTTTTGAGTTTGTCACACCACAGAAAAAATGTGTTACTATCCACCCAGCCAAATTTAAATGATTAAAAAAATTGCCAAGTGTATAAAATTAGCTTTCAAAATAAAAATAAGCAGTATTCTCTGCTCTGAGCTGCATCCACGAGGTGCAGCTTCTCAGGACTCCCTCAGTAACGAAGAGCGAAGAGCCGACTGTCCGACTGGCGGATCGGGGAAATGTGGCGTACCGACGACTGCTTGCCCGGTGTCGCTCGGGGGCCTGAGTCCTGATCGAAGCTCAGCCCGTGGATGGTGTGAGGCCAGTAACCGTTACTGTCCTCTCTGAGTCTTCTTGGAGTTGGTCTGTTTGTGAATACAGCCTGAAGCGGGACCTGAGGCCGGAGTCATCGGGCCGTGCTTTCAGCTCGCCCAGAACGGTTTATCTCCACAGTCCAGTCCTACAATGTTCAGTCTTTCCACGTTTTCAATAACTATTTTCTAACATTTATAATGTATTTATAAACAAATCTTTGAGTTTCCTTTACGCAGACTTTAAAGTTACTGTAAACACAATGTTGGGGCAGCAGAACGACTCCTCATTTTACTGAGTACAGATCCACTGTGAGTCAACCTGACAGCAGCCAGCCGGGCTGTGAACAGGAGGGAACGTTGTGATTGGCAGCGACCAGCAGCAGACAGACAAAGTTTAGGACTTGAATCTAGACTTTGGGTTTATGCCAGGTCCACACTACACAACAATGGAGCCGACGTTGAGCCTGATTCCTCCCGACAATCGTCAACAAAGATCTGATTGTTGTAAAGATGGTTGTAAAGACGATCTTTCCAGATATTCCTGTGGTATGAGGTATGTTAGGTGTGTTTTATCATCATCATAAGTAGAGGTAAACCGATTAATCGTTTGGCTGATTAATTGGACCGATTTTTTCCACATTTTTCTTTCATACGCCTGATCATATTACGCTGATTAGCGAGCAGACATATCTGCGGGCAGCGCAGTGTTGTTGTAGAGCATGTGACTCCACCCCTTGTGTTAATCAGCAGCTATTCTCCCGCCAGGCCTCAGTAGATGTCGCCCAGTGGACGAACCTTTACAAGAGTGCGTGAGAAGAACAACGTCCTAACTGGGACAAACCCTGCAGACACAAAATGCAGATTAGAGAGACAATAACTTGAGCCAATGTACTTGTGTTAGGCTGTTAACAGGAACCTTTTGGGCTCATAGTTTAGTCTGTTAATTCAGCACATGAATGTGCTCCCACTCATGCTTCATTCACTCCTCTCGTCCTCTTCTTCTTTGTCCTCCCCCATCTTCAGCTGGACCTCACTCCTACTCTTCCCTGGGGGGGGGGGGTGTGTGTTGAGCAAGCATTCATATTCATTGCTGGGAGGTCACTGGCTCTTTTTCTCCCTTACCTCAGTGTTTTGTTTTTTATATTCCCCTGCACATTGTATGCTTAATGTGTTCAGATGCCCAACAGTTTTGTGAAGATGGATTAGAGAGCAAGAATAAGTCTTGCTGCGTAAGCATTGCGTGTCCCCATTCCTTGGCTGTATGTGGCTGAAAAGGAAATCCCACTAACAGACGCTCACGTTCACATGCTTTGAGTCCACTTCAGAGCTCTATTCAAATCCATTCTTTATTGTAACAGAGAAAATGTGGAGGAAATGGATCAGGCAGATGTGTACAATCAGGACAAGATTGGGATTATCTGTGTGGCATCAAGGTCATGTATTTACTGGACTGGGGGGGGAGTAGCTAGTCTGTAGGGAGTTGGTTGGGAACGGAGGGTACGGTTAAGTCCGAAATGGAAAAAAAAAGAGGGAAAAATGGAGGGGGGGGGGGAATTTTCCTTTTGGGGAATGGGGGGCCCGGAAAAAAGAAAAAAACCCCAAAAGGGGGTTTTTGTAGGAACCCATAATCTTAAAATTTTTATTAAATATATGTGTGTTTTTTTATAAAAATAAAAAAAAAAAAAAAGAAAAAAAAAAATTTCCCGGGGGAAAAAAAAAAAAAATTTTTTTTTTTTTTCTTTATAAAGGAGTATGACAGCTTATACTCATTTAGCTAAGCCTCCTCCGCGGGAAGCTAAAAGTCAGTATAGAGATGCAGTGACTGATGATTTTTGCTTCACCCTTCTGTTCTGCATCTTCCTTAATAAAAAGCTACAGAATGGAAATGAAATCAAATCATTTAATCAACATGATTGAGCATAAATTATGTACAGCTCACTGGGCGTTCTCACTGTGGTCAATTATGACTAAACCTGCACTTTTACAGATTTTATTTTAAACCTGATAAACATGTTTCTATCCATGAAATGACCCGAAGTCCAGTATTCACTCTGCTTTTACCCCTGTTTGTGTCTCCACCAGCTACTGGGCAGGTAGCGTACAGTGGGTTTGTCAGGACCTTTTCCCTGAAAGCATCATCCCGAATTTCCCTCCGGGGATTAATAAAGGTTCGTCTTATCTTATCTTCCTACATACGGAAGTTATGCTGATGAGAGCGGTGACAGTGAACCAAAGCCATGAGAGGAAAGATGCTAAAAAGTCCAGTAGAGCTGAGGCAGCCTCATTGTAAATTTCTGCAAACCAGGGATGAGTTGAATATAAATGTTTTCTGCATTCGGTCAAACAAGTGATGTAGTTTAAAAAGTGCAAATAGGTGAAAGGGGAGGTTGAGGGGTCCAACAAACACAGGGCTTCCATCCAGGAGACAGCTGTTCATATCCCATGTTCACAACATTCAGTGTCATTTTCTCTGTACAAACGTTGTAGTTTAGTTTGGGGGCGGCAGTAGCTCAGTCCGTAAGGACTTGGGTTAGGACGCGGAGGACGCCGGTTCAAGTCCCCCATGGACCAAGATGGTGTTGTTGACCAAGACCAACTGGTTGCTGGAGAGGTGCCAGTTTATCTCTTGGGCACTGCCAAGGTGCCCCTGAGCAAGGCACCGAACCCCCAACTGCTCTGGGCGCTTGTCAGGAGCAGCCCCCTCACTCTGACATCTCTCCATTGACGCATGTATATGTACTGTGTGAACAACAGAGTGTAAAACTGAATTTCCCCACTGTGGGACCAATAAAGGAATATCTTCTTCTTCTTCTTCTAAAGCCAAACCACGTTGTTTGTCCTAAACTAGGGATGTGACAATGAGGACATTTTCTCACCGGTTAATAAACTTGGTGTTCCTGATTACACCGGACATTTTACAAGAAAAGATGAGGGTCAATATGTGTAGCATGCTTACTTTCTGATCTTCACCGTTGGCTGGCGGTGTGTCTGGCCCTCTGGTAGTGCTTTTGCTGCGGGGCCGCAGGTTTCCACCCTGCACTGCTGCACCACAGCGTCATCTGACTCCTGCTACTCTGAGCTGAGACTCCGTATGGAGCAGATGCATTCACTGTCGGTTTGTAGCATCCGTCGTTCGACTATGTATAGAGTGATGGGAACATAATGTAATCAGTGTGTGCCCGACCACCATGTAACCCAGTAACACTGACTACCACAACAAGCCGATCTTAAACCTAGTGATGGTGGTGTTGTTGCAGTGTTACATTTTTTGTTACAGTGTTTTGTTGTTGCGTTACTGTTTTAACACAAACCATGATGTGTTTTCTAACTTTAACCAAGTATTTTTGTTGCCTAAACCCAACCAATTGTCACCCAAACTCGTGGCATTATGTTTCTGCAAGTGTGATACGAGGCTGATGTGAAACATATGTATGACACACATTTTTGGCTCAGGAATGTTGCTTGTATCGTTTGCAGAAATGCCCAGTGTCAACATTTTTTTTCTGGCGACTGGGTTAGGGGACCTGTTATCCGGTACAGTAATTATTCTTTACTTTTCCAGGTTCCACATAAAATTATAAATTTCTTTTTCTATCTGAAACATCAGAATTTTACTCCAGCTTTTGTGAACTGAAAATCCAGATTCCTGTTAAATCAAATAAAGCTCTGTTATCCGTTTAATGGGGGCGGCAGTAGCTCAGTCTGTAGGGAGTTGGCTTGGGAACCGGAGGGTCACCGGTTCAAGTCCCGACATGGACCAAAAAACTGAGTGTGAACTGGTAGCTGGAGAGGTGCCAGTTTACCTCTTGGGCACTGCCGAGGTGCCCCTGAGCAAGGCACCAAACCCCCAACTGCTCGGGGCGCTTGTCAGGAGCAGCCCCATCACTCTGACATCTCTCCATTACTGCATGTGTGTGTTTGTGTGCATGTACCATGTATAAGTTAAACAGAGTGTAAATTGAATTTCCCCATTGTGGGACTAATAAAGGTAGATCTTCTTCTTCTTCTTCTTAAAGGACGAAGAATCTAGATCACCAAGGTCCTTTGCATCTCAAAATCAATTAAAATCTTCATTTTTTTGTCCTTTTTAAAAAGTGTTTCTACACCTCTTCAGCTACTATCTTGTGACTAGAGGAGGAAACAGAGTGGCAATAGCTGACACTCATGCCAGTTTGAAGGGTGAAAGGCAGGTTCATTGCTCCATGACCACCTTCCTCTTGTTGTCTGGACTCTTGTTTTCACCGAAGCCAAGGGGCGGTGATTGATTTTTTTTTGTCCTTTTTAACAACCAGAGGCCATTACTTTTAAGTTAATTGTGGTTCGCCCACAGACGGAGATGGGAATAAAGAGATTACTTCAAAACGGAAATTGTTTTCTGATGTTGTTAGTCAGACTCATGTTTCTTTGTTTCTCTCCCTGCTCCCTCCTTCCTCTCCGTCCAGGATGAAAATGCGGCGGCACAGGGTGTTCTTGCTGTGCACAGTGGGCCTGTGCGTCATCTCCTTCCTCCACTACTACAAGGCCCTCCACTACGTCTCCCTGCTGCGCGAGCTCTCCGCCCCGTACCCCAACATCAAATCCTTCATCATGGTCACCGGCTTCTTCTGGAGAGAGAAGGGTGTGGGCGCCACCCCGCTCAGCCCCGCCTCCCCCGAAGAGGCCCCTCCCTTACCTGTCCTCCGTCAATCGGACACCAAAGCTAGAGCCGTGGCGGGCGCCGCGGGAGGAGGCGGAGGAGGGATGGGTCAGGGGATCGGGGGGGTCGTGATCGGAGGTGCTGGGATCGTTGGCAGTGCAGGGCTGGAGATGAGGTTGAGGGAGGAACCGGCGCCCCCTCACCCTTGGGAGAAACCAGAGGAGAACCAGCAGAGAGATGCTCACAATGAGGTGAGAAAAACTCCATTATAATATAGTGACCACGGATAACAGATAGATGATACAAAATCCAGTTTAGGAATAGCAACGGCACTCTTCAGTTATACAGTTTTTATCAGATTGTTGATCTCTCCCAGGGAGACAAAGTCATGACGCTGTAGTGTGTTCTGAAGGTTATTTAAAGGTCGGATGAGAACACGCTATAATATGCCGTCTCACAGACACATAAGCTACACAGTGATTCGCAAACTGTATGAACAGACAACGCACTGTACCGAACCGAATCAAAAACCGTGACATGAACTGAACCGTGAATTTTATGAACCGCCTCTAATTCGATGACCAAGGTGTAAAATAGGAGAAAGCTGAGTACCAATCCTGAGTAGCTGGTACCTGGCTGCCATTTAGTGGATCAAAAACAGCTGTTGGTGGCTGATACCCAGTTTGACTTTCTAAATAAAAATATATCACTGCTGCTGCCTCCTTAATGAAGATGTGGACCGGACAATGAGTTGGATATAAAACACAGAGAACTGTGATTCACAGAGTCAATGAATCAAAGTGTAGAGGATGCAGCATGCATGTAATGGTGCCTTCAGATGGGGTCGTGTTTACCATGTTTACAAGATAAGTCCATATGCACGCCCACTCATGTCATATTCACGACCACATAAGTGGAAAGTTTCTGAAAGCTTAATTTTTTTTGGTGCATAATAAGTGAATATATTGTAATTTTAGTCACACAGTGTTTTTCTTCGTAATTTTATTATGTGTGAGGAAAGTGTTGATATTTAACGACCTCATCTTTCTCCTCTGTCATTATGCCTTTACATTTCCTGCATTATGTTACCCACGAGCTAGCTTGTTCAATTTTTCGCCTCTGTGGCTTGTAGATGTCAACAGTAAAATTAGTACTGGCAGCGCTGAGCAGTGGCGTCGTCATGACTTAAGATTTGAACGCCATGCATATTGTGTACACAACTTCCCATGTTGTAAACACGAGCTCACGAGTTTCATTTGAAGGCACCATAGGAGTATATCTCCCAGTTTCATAGCAACTTCAACAAAACAAAACAGCATCATAGAAACTGTTTTTTTATATGAACCTTTGGAAGTCATTACAGTCAGCTGATACGTAGGCCCCACATATCAAGCTGTTCCTTGGCAAGTCAGTTAATCAATGACAATGAACTGTATGGATTGTGGGCATTTGTTTTAAATAGAAGTTGACTTAATCGTATTCTGTGTCTTTCTTGTCAGGAGAGAGCTGAAGACCACTTGAAGCCACGAAACCCCAGCCGCCCCGCCCAACCTGCCAGGCCTGACCTCCCGGAGCTGCCATTGGTGGGAAAAGAGCAGCGGGCCGTGTTGATCAAGAATCGGTTGCCTGACCCCTTAGAAGCCATGGGAGACCTCCACACCCGCACTCACCATCTTCAAGATGACAAAACGCCGTACTTTGTCCGAACCAAAGCTGGAGCCCTTTGCTTCAGGCAGGGGACCGAGGTGGCTACCCAAAAGGAGTACTCTGGGAAGCCGGGGGGGTCTGTGGCTAATGGAGCAGCGGATGGTGCTCGAGCTGCTGGGCAAAGGAAACCTCTGGAGGTCCAGCAGCAGCCCACCATAGCTCCAAAAGCCAAGACCAGGGCCAGGGGCAACGGGAAGCGCCTGGTAAAGTGTGTGTGTCGGCCGGGATGGCACGGACCTTACTGTGGGGTTCCCACTATGGTGTACCACTCCAACCTGCCCACCAAGGAGCGGCTGACACCCAGAGAGACCCCACGGAGGATTATCAATGCCATCAACATTAACCACGAGTTTGACTTGCTGCATGTACGCTTCCATGAGCTCGCCCAAGCAGTTGATGTTTTCCTCATTTGTGAATCCAACTTTACTGCCTATGGAGAGAAACGGCATCTGAGGTAAGATGCCATTTTTTGTGTGTGTGTGTGTGTGTGTGTGTGTGTGTGTGTGTGTGTGTGTGTGTGTGTGTGTGTGTGTGTGTGTGTGTGCGCGTGCGCAGCTCACAGCATCAACAAACAGTGAAAGTGATCCTTTGACAGCATATTGACATCACAGTGAAAGTGAGTATTGATCCAGCAACATTACTACAGTTTTAATGTCTGGAACTGTAGAATGTCACAGACATTAAAAAAGTAAAGAATTTATTTTAAAATAACACTTCCTGCTTCTGTTTCAAAATAAAACTAGTAATCCTTAATTTGTTAAGACAAATATTTACAGGACAGTGTTGTAGGAAATGACTCCATGAATGATTAAATAAACTGGGATTTAATTGTGGATTAATATTATTTACAATAAGCACATGCTTAGATTTTTTTTTTAAATGTCTAAAATAAATATAAATGACATTTATAATGAAATAGAATGGCTGTTATGAAAGGCAAACTCTATGTAGACAGAAAGGGCTGACAGCAGCAGCAGAAACGCTGCCGACCTCCATGTACACATCCATTCAGATCACGTCTTCCTGGTTGGGGTAAAATTATCTCCACTGCGCATGTGTGCTACGTCAGCGTGACGGACAACGTTTGTTTACAACACAGGCGGAAGTACAGCTACTGCTTCTTCTACGATTTCCAAAAAATTAGACTCTCTCAGCGCATGCCCAAAGGATTTATTTTGATTAAACGCTCAGTGTACGCATACGCACATCATGATCGGATCATTTTATTTAGTGTCCATGTAAACAGTGGATTTGGAATTTCCGATCAACCAAGGTTCAGATCGGATCGGAGAAATGTGGCTAATGATGGGACTTTAATTACAGTGCAGTCAGTAAACAGAGCAGTATATATATTATGAAACCATGGTCATGTCACCAGCAAGTCTTAATATAGATTAATTACCTTATTTGGTCTCTGGTGAAGCCCTATTCATGCTCTATATTTATATTCATCTGTACAAAGTTTAAAAAAAAAAAAAAAATCACACAAAATCCCGATTTTTTTGGCAAGTTGTGACACTGCCAATGCATTGAGTAGTAACTGCTTATTGTTTGTTGTTTACATCCAGCCTTCATGCTTCTCGAGTAACAGTGTGCTGAATAACAATTAAAGCAAAGTTCCTTTGGCAACAACATGAAATGCCTCTGGAGCAATTTTACAGCAGATTATGAGAAGAGCGACATGCTTGACTCTGCGTGCAGCCTCGGAGGGACAGATTGGTGTGTTCAATCATAGGATGCGACACTGCATGAAAGTGGCTCCATTCAGTCAACAGTCTCTAATTCGCTATGCATATCAACAGGTTAATGGAGTTGTTCTTCCAGTCAGTTCGGTGTATGGACCCACTGTGGGGTTTCACTTGTACAACAAGAGCCTTTGTTACCTGCTGCTTCCTGTCTAATATTAATGCATTCTACACACTTTGGATGCATTTACTTACAGTTCCAGGTTGCATTGGTTCCCATTATGGTCTGTACAGTATGACAATCAATTATCGGACTTCTGAAACTCCATTATAGTGAACATCAAGTCTCTGTAATTTGTTGTCAAAGTCATGTTATGGTATGTTGTATAAGTTATGTACAACACAGGATTGAGAAACGATATTGCACTTGTAAAAAACAAACTTTTTCTTAAGGTGGAGGATGAAGTGGAGTAATTATAGTTATAGTTATTATAGTGGTGCATGATAATGCCGTTCAAAGGTACCTACTTGTAAAGAAACACAGTCATGTTTACGATGGATTCTTGAAGTACAACAAATGTCCTTCTTTAGGACCTTCAGCTGGTGTGTTGCCACATTTCTTGGTACAGTCACTGACTGTCAATCATTGGCAACACTGATTCCCAACTCGTCCAGGACCACCGCTTGGTCAGTGGCCTTTGACATCAGAGACTGATGCATGGCTCTTGTGTTAGTTTTGGATTGACCACGAACATAAACTTCCGTTTTCACAGGAAGTTAGGTTTAGGCAACACAACCAATGTTAGGTTAGGAAACGGTTGTGGTTGACATTAGCTTCACTGACTAATGACTCAAGTGACCGACGAGTCACATGACTCAAGACTGTCATGACAAAATATGTCAAAGTTGCTTTTAGTTTCACATGAGACATGAACAGTTGACCCATCTACCACCCCTCCCACCCACCATGAACGGACTCTCATGCTTTTACTGCTACATCACTTGCTCCGATCGTTGAATAATGCCGCGGGTGGATTTACTTTAGAGTTAGTTGGTTGGTTGTTCACATACTGTTTTTCCTTGTGTTGGTTTCTGATGCTGAGGGACATTTACTAAGAAGCGGTATTTGACGATTTGGGAGTGATAACGGGTTGTCATCAGAATAGTATGAAACTCAGCACAAACCTGCATGTGCATCCTCATGCAAACAAAATGTTATTTTATATCAGCACTTGTAGTTGAAAACTCTTTAGGCTCTTTGTAGTTTTATTAAAAAATATGCACTACATTGCTAAGGAATGGCAATCTAATATTAACGAGAAATAGTCAAGTTTTAATGTACGTTGTGATGGATTAGACTCAACTCCAGCAAGTTTACTAACAAATGTGTATGTCATTGGAAAAGAATGGAAACCAATGGCTACCTTGAATGGCAGGTAAAATACATCCAAAGATCACAGTAGTTAGCTGTGTTGTTATACAACAACAAATTCATGGCACTGTTAAGTTTCTTTGGATAAGAGAGTCCACTAAATGGCGTCTGTAATGTTGGTAATTTCCGCAGGTTCCTGCAGCTCCTCCTCAACGGTACATATGACTACATACGTCATAAGATCCTGTACGTGTTCCTCGACCACTTCCCAGAGGGCGGTCGGCAGGACGGCTGGATCGCTGATGACTACTTGCGTACCTACCTGACACACAATGGCTTGTCCAGGGTGGTTGGCATAAGACCGGACGACGTCTTCGTCATCAACGACGCCGATGAAATCCCGGCGCACGAGGGCCTCCTTTTCCTCAAGCTGTTCGATGGCTGGACGGAGCCTTTCGCAATCCACATGCGCAAGGTAGCAGCGTTAATTCAGCTTATGTGTGTGTGGTCCATCCATTGTTTTTTCACTTAGACTGTGGGATGTGTGTCATGCATGACATTAGTCTCTTTGTATTACTCACTCAGCTTCCTTTGCTCTGTTCTTTGAAAAGTAATTCTGGTTCTTCTCTTCCCACATCCAGTCACTGTATGGGTTTTTCTGGAAGCAGTTTGGTTCTCTAGAGGTAATATCAGGCTGCACGGTGGGGATGCTTAATGGGGTCTACGATGGCGACGGCATCAAGCTCCGCCGTCGTGAATACTACACCATGCCGGGTTTCCGCAAGTACGAGAACGACACGGGCCACATCCTGGTGCAGTGGTCTGTGGGCAGCCCCTTCCACTTCGCCGGGTGGCACTGCTCCTGGTGCTTCACGCCCGAGGGGATCTACTTCAAGCTGGTGTCAGCTCAGAACGGAGACTTCCCGCGGTGGGGTGACTACGAGGACAAACGTGACCTCAACTACATCCGCGATCTGATCCGGACGGGGGGCTGGTTCGATGGCTCCCTGCAGGAATACCCCCCTGTGGACCCCAAAGAGCACATGTACGCCCCCAAATACATGCTGGAGCACTATGACAGGTTCCGCTACCTCCTGGAAAACCCTTACAATAAAGCATCCAGACTGAGCGAGGGCTAGGAGTTTAGCTCAGAAAAAATACGTGAAATAACTAGTAGGACCCAAGTGCGGCCTCAGCACTAAGTTTTGGGGGCGGAACGGTACTGATGAACTACATCTCTCATTGGAGCGATACTACATGTATCTCCACCAGGCAGCACTGATGTTGCAGGGACTTAAAATCTCTTAAATCATTATTTTGGGGTCAAAAAAGGGAACACTGTCATCCACGATGGATGTATGGCGAGGTCATTGAGAGGATGCAACCACTGGATAAACAAAATCATAGATTTCCTCATTCCTCCCTTTTTGGGGGAGGAGCCAAGCTATCTCTCGTTTTGTCACCCCGCCCCCTCCTCTCTTTCTTCACCCGAGCCGATTCGATGCGACTGCTGTCTGAGAGAAAGGGGCCGCTTCGAAGCAAACAGAGGGATATTTCGCAGCCGTGTGGAGACAAGAACCTTGGAAGCGAATTGTTTTGTTTTTCTGTCTGTGTTTACTAAAGGTTACAGACCGGCTGATGTTCCCGCTTCAATCTCCACCTTCAGATGTCTTCCTGTCATATTTGGTGACCTCCTTCCAGTAACAGACACGTGTTCAGATATTACGTTATCCCTGGGTCTCAGTAGAAATGTATAAATCCTATTAAACCCCCTCTGGAGTACCCACTGCCAAATGAAAAGGAATGACTCAATGGAGATGTCTCAGCTCATTCATGTGCTCACACTCGTCCACATGCACCTTAGACCCGTCTGTGTGTTTGTAAGAGTGTGTGTGTGTGTGTGTGTGTGTGTGGTCTGTCTTTGTATCATAATGCGTGGTTTTGGGCTGTGAAGGGGGGCGGAGTGGGACGAGATCAGCGAGAGGAAACAGAAAGCGAGAAAGAAGCATCAGGGGAGGACGGGGAAGAAAGACAGCGAGATGGGAAAACAGTGCAAGTGAGAGAGAAGGCTGTAAAGAAAGGAGAGTAATGAGGGAGGACGAGAGCAGTGATGAAAAGGAAAGAAAAGGCTCTCTTGACGTTCCCTTTTCCCACAGTGTCTGCTGACGCACGAGTGTTGCAGAGATGAGTGTGCTGAATGTGTGTGTCCCTCAGAGCTCTGAATAAATCATGCCCTGTCGATGGCATCCGAGAGAGATGAAACTCGCCGTTATAGTTTGTCCGATGGGAACAATCGAGGCCGGTTGGGGGAAAGATCACCTTTCAGTTTCGTCTTTCTGTCCATCCAGCAGCTGAGATGACTTTGTTTCCTTGGAAACTAAAGTATGTGAGAAAGGAGACGGGATGGGTATGAGTGGGTGGGTTCACATCAGGCAAGGAGCTGCAGCGTTCAAACGAGGTCAACGCCGACTGTGGGACTCCTCAGTTACAGTAAATATTCCTCTCTCCTCCGCTGTCAGTCACCATCTTCTACTTGTCCTATTTCTTTCTGGTTTTTATGCTGCTAAGTTTCCTTTTTTTCTCCTCTTTTGTGTTTGTTTCCTTTTACTACTATTTAATTTAGCTATTACTCGTGCGGTGCCCGTTTGTGGCGCGTGTTCGTTCGGAGCGGGCCGATTGCTTGGCTCCCAGTATTGCTGCTTGCAGCGTTGTCGAGAACCGCTCATCACCCGTTGACTCCAGGAAAGTGAAGAAGAGTTTGGTTGTAACGTTAGAAGGGTCGTGTCTAGATGGTGACTCCCATGTTGACGACCTATCCTAACCTTAAAGGCCCCGACACACCAAGCGGCCGGCGATCAGATGGACGGGTCTTGAGACATGCAGAGGAAACGCCACACACGTACAGAGAGTCCTGACTTTGCTGTTTGATTCTCTCTTTCTCGACACATTCCCCTCTCTGTCAAAAATGTTGAAATCTTCAAACTCTTGCTCTAACTTTCCCTCTCACACACACACACACACACACACTCTCTCTCTCTCTCTCTCTCTCACACTCCATTTTGGGTGTGTATCCATTTCCTCTTAATCCTCACAAGACTGTCGTTTCAGTAATGGGGATATATTTATCTTCCCTCTGCCTCATTTCTCTCCCCCTGTCTCTACAGGACAGGACAGGGCAGCTGTTGCCATGGCGATGCCTTCCCTGTGCCCACAGATCACCATCATGTGAACATTCAGGCTTGAGCGATCGCACCTCTTACCTTCTCCCTGCTGTAGACGGTTGTCGATGCGGCTACATGCTTAAATCCCCTCCCCACCGTCATTTGGCGATGTCGTGGCGAGCGTACTTTTCTCTGTGGGTGTCTTGTGGGGGCCGAGGCCAGCGGGGGGACTGGGTGTACGTTTCGTCAAGGGAGACGGGAATCAGGAATCATAGCAGCACAATTTGCTGTGTGAGGGAGCAGTTAAGAAGGAAGCTAAACATGCAGCAGACAGAGGAGTACAAGTCAAAAACAGCATGTATTTTTTTTTTTAATTGCAGATTGACTGCATCCACCATCTGCTTCAACGCCTGCCTGGGCTCTACAGTTATTGTTTACTGCAGCTTGAGGCAAGATGCTGTTTCAAAGTGAACAGTGCCTCAAGAGGAATGCAAAGTTTTAGGGAGGAAACTTGATGATTTGCGGGACTGGGAATATTTTACAACCTGAAGGCAAAAGTTTGATGTTGTAGCTTTAATTTCACTTGCAAACAAGACACACATAACATCTAAATACAGAATGCCTCCACTGTTATCCCACCTGCTTCACTTTACTGAAAGTGTCCTCGAGCAAGATGTTTAGCCACAACCTCCTCATTTATCATTTAGTCCCTTTGCACAACATCATCAGCTAAAACCCTAAAATGTTTGATGAATGCCTCAAAGACAGAATAGGCAACGAAGCTGCAAAACTATTGTGAGCGTATCCGTCCGTCTCTCAGCCACCACAAAGGCACTTCATGGCTGTGAGCAAATTAGCCAACAGGCCGCTGACGGTTGCTGCTGCCTCGGTGGCAGGATGGTCTGCGGTGGCAGCTGTTAGGGGTTTGGTGTTGGTGTTCGGAGCCAAACTCCTATCCAACCCCAGAGGGGCTGCAGGGAAAAGAGCTTTAAATAGGATCTGACATCACAACAAAGTGGATGACAACATCGCTGGATGTGATGCTTTTTGTTTTTTGGGAGCAAATTTGTGTCCACGATATGAAATTTAAAAAAAAAATAGTTTGCACAAACACTTCAATAATATTGATGTAAGCTGGATAAAACTAAAAGCAAAGTGTCTAATTTGTTCTACAAAAAAACAAAAAACTTGCCCACTTCCCTCTAGCTTCAAGGCCTCAAACCTTAACCATGCACGACTCTCTGTCTGTTAAAAAACAAGTTAATTCACATGCTGCCACGTGATAAAACCAAGTTTGTGCTTCATAGCTAAACGTCATCTCAGAAACGTGTCCACAGGGATGTCTGTTCAATCCCTTCAAGGGCTGGGGAGTGTTTGTGTTTAACCAGAGTCAACTCCCATCTCTCAGCCTGCTACACATCTGGTGAACCGTGTGGAGATGTGTTTCATATCTGTATGTATGCTATGCCTTTGTTTGGCCTGCTGAAAGACGAGCAGGGTTACTTCACTCGGCCTTGTTGCCCCGTTATTGTCATTGCAACGATCCTCTTGATGAGTTTCTGAGCTCCCTAACAGACCGAGGTCATCAGCTGAGATAGCAGGCCAATAGGATAAGAGGTGAAGGAGAGCAGACGGGGTGATTCACACAACAGTTTTCTGCTTAATTATACTGACTCAACCTGACCTAAGTGAGAAATGCAAACGCTCTTGTTGCTCAGTGGCTTTCAGTAAATGTCACAGTGCTGCTTGTGAGTGTTTTTCATTGATTTGACTGACTCATCGCAGCAAGCTGACAATTTGCATGTAAAGGTAGGCAGAAAAACACTTTTAGAAATCTTTAGTCGGGAAGAACAGGGAATATTATTTCAAATTGCGCAAAGACGGTAAAAGGAGAGAGAGAGTCCTGGTTCAATCAAAGCCAAGGCCTGATGAATGGAGACTCAAATCCAAAAAGAGACATTTTGGAAATAATCCCTCCACCCCTGTTCCCAGCGACTGTCTGATTGGATAAAGTGTGGTGATGACACGAGGAGAGGAGGGAGGTAATAGGCTTGACCGGGCAGCTTTGATTTTTCACTTTGATGAGGGAAAGTCAGCACGGCGCTGAAATGAAAAGCGTCCAAATGAAGGGAGCAGCTCATCATCCCTGTACAAGCAGATCTATAAACCATCGAGGCCGTAATGTTGAACGATCGGAGCGGGGCTTGTGCCGCAACGCTGGACTCATAATGGATTCAAAGCGTTTCAGGAGGGTCTGTGTCTTGCTCAAGGACACTTTGGCAGATTGTGGCCACTCAGCAGATGTTGTAGCACTTAAACAAACCTGTGTGATATTTACTGGACAGTCTGACTAATTGCAGCTCTGGCCTGCTGCCTGCCATCTTGATCAGCCCTAAAATCAATAACGCAATAACCCACAGGAGAGGAAATAGCTGCAGATTACAACTGCAACACACCTCAAGGATGTTACATCTTATTTACAGCATTTTCATTATTTTTACAGCTGTGTCAAACTATATACAAAGATATGAGCTTTTAATTTCATCAGGTTTTTGCCAACAAGTAATCTGCAGTAAACACGGTTGCTTGCTTCAGATGATTGGAATAAATAAAGTGCAAAACAGTGAATGAGTCGCAGCGATGCCGCTGCAGACAGGTTTGGAGTTGTGTTGCTAGGAAACAGCTCTGCGCCGTCTTTATTTCCTTCAGTTATTGATAGTAACACAGAAACAAACTTGGACCCGTTTGAAGGTTAATGTTTGAAATTGGAGAATCTACATGCCGTCAGTGTTTTCAAAGTGTGCAGGTTGTCTGCTGCTGCAGGATGTCAGGCCACTGTCAGTATAATCAACGGCTGCATATCAGGCAGTTCTAATCTGCCTTTTGCTTTATGCATAACGGCTTTGCAGAAATTATCAGTACATTTGTCAATTTAGTTTATTTTTGTATATTTATGTATCTGAAGGCTTAAAGGGACACTCCAGTGAATCAGTATTGAACTTCCATAAGTTTGAGGGACTCGCAAGACGGGAAAGACATCCTCCAAAAAGACTTGATCCTACATTTCCCATAATGCAACTCAGTAGCATGATTTTGCAACGCGTTCTCACTCCCAACTCGTCAAATATCGCCGTTTGGTCAGTGTCCCTTGGCATCGGAAACCGACGCGGCATTTAGCAACAGTTTGTGAGGAAGCAGGCTTTCAGCTCACTCCAATGTAAAACCACCCGAGGTGCTGTTTGACAGTCGGAGCAGCTGACGGAGTATTAAGAGCATGTCTGCTTCGAGGGGTGGTGGATGGGTCAAACAAACTCCTGGTTTCAGCCAGGAGACCTCAGTCCGTCTCCCATGTGAAACTAAAACTAACTCCAGTCAGTCTTTAGTCAGGTGAGTCACATGAGCCAGAGAAGTTAACGTCAACCACGATCGTTTCCTAACCCTGACTAAGTGGTTGTGTTGCCTAAACCTAATTTCATGTGACAACAGAAGTTTATTTTGAAAGGACACTATGCATGTAACAAAAGTATATTGACATGCCGCCCCTAGTCCGTCCAAAAGTAGCTCAAAAGGGGTAGCCCGTGCGCTGGTCTCGGATGTGGATGGGCACTTAACGAGCGGCGATATGAGACGAGTTGAGAGTGCGAAGGTGGTGCATTTTGCGACACCTTTCCTGCCTGGTAAACATCTTTCAAACTCCAAGCCACCAGTTAATGACACCAGCTTGCTATAGTCTTTAAGCCCAAGCTGATGGAATCACTATGAAATCATTGAGGTTATTTTCTCAAACTCGACAAAGCTCCTTCAGAGCCACAGGAAACATTATATTTCACAGGACTAACCATGACTAGTCAGTGTTGTAGAATCGGTGCCAACTCTGAAGATGCAGAATATCACAGAAATCAGAAATGCCAGTCTAAAATGATCACTAGCAGCCTTTAAAACCTCCATCATTCGTCCAGCCCTCTTTTCAGCACACACACTAACCATCAACACATGTTTGGAGCGTTCAGCACGTGTGTGTATCCTGCACAGATGTGTGTCTCCAGGGCCGCGTTGCCCCTCCACTACCACCACAATCACCCCCCATCTGTTGTTTTGCTAGCAGAGTGGCTGCCTGTCTACGGGGCTTACATGCCTTCACGGCTCTGGCCCCCCGCCAGCTCTGTGGCTTCCACCGATTGATCTTTTCCAAGAAACATTAGTGGCAGGCAGGCCGGAAATCAAGGAGGAGGGTGTGGGGGGTGCAGAGAGAAAGAAGGGTCATTTTACTCGGGTCCCTGTTTGACTTTGTTGTCGAAGTCTTTTCTTTCTGTTTCTCTTTCTGGTGGCTCCTACATGGGTCTGGAATGTGTGCTGAAATATGAAAGAGTGCCAGGTGTAGAGTGTTGGTACGCTAAAGGCCACTTTACCATTTCCTTTTGACTCCTTGTGTCATATATAACAGTCCTCATCGATGGAATATTGTGGCTGAATTACGCTGATTTTTGAAATAGAAACCAGCTCAGGCCTCTCGTCAGTCCGCAGCAACAGAAAGCTGCTGTTGTCATTGTCTTGGCTGTAAACGTGTTGTTGTTCTCTTCATGTAAGTGATGGAAAGCATTTGCATTCCACAAGCTGAGTGATCGTATTAACTCCAGCAGCTGCAGCGATGTGTCACCACTGATTGGGTGTTACTTGGTATTACTAACCACGAGTACGGTTCAAAACAAGTGCTGCTGTCTGTAACCTGGTTTGGGCTGGATTTGTTAGTATTTGACTCAAACCTACAAACTGTATTATTCTAGGGGCCAGTTCACCCAAATTACAAATTCCCACTAGTGTTTGGTTTTAGCTGCCCAGACACTGTGATCAGCTTTCTGCCACCACACCTTTACAATGGACAGGTGAATATTTCCTTTATGGTGCTTGCAGCATGGAAGAATTCAATTTAGCGCCGGTTCACACCTGAAGGTGAAGGCAGTCGTACTGTTGGCCCCTCGTGCGACTCAACGTTGACGTGCTTTCCTACGCTGTGACAAGAATGTGTGGATGAAGCAAAGTTGTTAAATTTTTGCTCATTTTGCGCTTGGCTAATTAGCTAGCTAGCTAATCCCACAGTGGTACAAAACAATGATCCAAACAGTGTGTTGGGTCTCTAAATGGTCCGTCCATCACTCCCCACCACGAAGATCTGCAGAGCGGACTTCCCTCCTACCGACAAACTAATTTTGCAGGATGCAGTAGTTGGCTAATTATTGTCTAATTTGTGGTCTGATGAACAGTAAATTCATCAAATTTTCAACCAGTGAAATGACACATAAATGGTACGCTTTCTGTGATTGGTCAGAATGGTGTTTGCACCAGAAATGGACCGCTCCAGAGTCCCAGACCGCCCCTTCGAGGCAGACCAGAGAGCCGTTGTTTGGTCCAAACCAGAGTTTGAGCCCGATTAAGGGGGTAAATGCTCCAGGGTTCAGTCCAACTGGATTAAACAAGGCTGGTGTGAACATACTCTGAGTGTTTTTCCAGTTTTTCTTGGACTTACTTTCTACCAAAGAGATATTCCCTATGAAAACTGTTGACCACATATTCTGCGTAGCAGAGACCCTGTTCCTGGAAAGACATGTTGAATTTTTGTAGGTCTCAATGTTGTGGAAACCGCAACTTCCATTGTACTGGGGTGAAGGCTAAATATCTCAAAACCAAATCCAACCAAAACTATCTGCAGGACTAGATCCCACTAGAGGTAAGAGGTCATTTGGGTGAACTAATCCTTTACGGCATAAAAATGTGTTTATGAAAAAGAGGAAATCTCACAGGATTAAATCCTGCCACTGAGAACTAAAACCTTCCTTTTGTTTATGGGTCTTTTTAATGAGTAAATAAATTGGGTGCGGTCCAGTTCTGTTCACTAAAGCAGCCAACTCGTGTAAAGTTTGCATGGAAAACAATTTGCCCTATCACACACTGAAGTGGGCTCCAGTTCACCAACGAGAACGCTTCACCTTTAGCAGCAGTTTAGCAGCAGTTTAGCAGCAGTGTTGCAGCAGTTTAGCAGCAGTGGCAGCAGTGTTGCAGCAGTGTTGCAGCAGTGTTGCATATGAAACATTTGTAATGATGGGTGGGAAACTCCTGTAAACATGTCACGCTTCGCCTGATGGACGAGTCTGGTATTTATCACAGCTAAATATTGGAGGTGTGTGTGTGTCTGTGTTTGTCAGTCAGGACTCATAGCGCGTCTGGTCCTGGACAGATTGTTGGCTTTGCGGTGGGTGCAGGGCGGGAGTCCATATGTTGTGACACCGCAGATCAAAAAGATGAAAGTCGGCGTGGCGCTGCAGAGACAGATGGACGCAGTGACGTCGACGGGAGCGAAAAGTCGGCCGTGCAGACAGACCGACACCTGGCTGCAGATCAGATGCCATCAGACTCTGGAGGGAAGGGATGACTGTTGATTGTGTGCCTCTCTTTGTGTGTGAGACCACACTATATGGACAAAAGTATGCAGACAGCATATTGGGTAGTTTTGGTGTAGGTTGTTTTTTATGTTGAAGGCTTCGACCCTTTGTTCCAACTGTAGGAAACACTCAAGCCCCTGAAAGCTCAAAATCACGAGTCTGTCTGTCACTAAAGCAACAATCAAAGTTTAAAAAAAACATTTTCAAGTACTATTTATTGAAAGTTTAAAGGAGTATTTTGGAGGTTACTGGTACCGACCAGGAAATTATCCTGTGAGCTACATAACTCCCATGAATCAAGATATGTGTTAATTAATGAGCTGCCTCAAATCACGTTCTGTAGTTTGTTGCATCTTTTTATTTCAATTTTTGAATGAATGTTGTGAATTGCTAACGTTAGCTTACTTAGCACAAACATGAACTGTACTTGTTAATAGTAAAGTTAAAATAAATCAAAATGACATACCCAAAATTGGAAGTGCTGCAGTGATTTGCCTCCTGCTGTTTTCTCTTCAGATCATGGCAACTACAGTTGATGCAAAACGCTACTGACGTCGGGAGCGTTTCCATTTTGAGTTGATTTTTCTCTACTCAAGCTTTCAGGGCGCTCCTCCAAAAAAGCAAGCACAGAGTGAAAAACACTCAGCTACGCAAAAGCAGCGAGCAAAAGCTTCACTCTCAATGAAAATAACAAAATAATTTCCCACACTGCTAAAACACGCTCTGGATTTGCTCGATATTTAACGTACAGACATGGGAGTGCCATCAATTTTCTCATCTAACTCTAACACGTTTCCCAAAATGTTGTACTTTTATGTTAATGCTCATCAACTCTTACTCTGTTTAATCAGGTCTGTGCAGGTGTGCAGGTGGTAAATCCCGATTGGTGCACTGAAGTAGGTGACATCACCTTTTTCTAATCACTCACCAGTTGACGAGCACAGAGAAAAAAACAAAAAAACAACATCACTCAGAAAGAAGTTGATTGCGAACATGTGTTTTTAATGCTACAGCGTACAGTGATATTTTTGTTTGGGGAAGGCCTTTCCCTTTTTCAACATGGCATCGCCCCCGCGGCCCGAGTAAAGTCCATAGAGAAGTGTTTTCTTAGTTTACCTCAACCACATTCAGCACCTTTCAGATGAATTAACGAACGCTGTTGTGGCTGCCAGCTTCTTGTGGAAAGCCTTCCAAGATTAATGTCCAACAGTCACATATGGGCGTAATTTCCAGGTATACTCTTGTCCATGTAGTGTGTTTGTTCCTGTATGCTTGCATGTGTGTGGTCTACTTCGTAACTTGAGCCTACCTGCAACTCTCAGAAACTTGCCGTCCCTCAGCGGACCCGGCCTGAACCGAGGCAGAGAAAGAAAGAGACAGAGAGGGTGAGGAAGAATGAAGAGGAGGGGAAGAGGGCGAGAGCGAGCCTCCAGAGAGGGTTGAATTCCCCGCAATCAGAAACGGGAGACAGCGATGGAAAGAGGGAGTGACTGATCCTAACAATCAGAGACTTCCCACATTTATAGTCTCGACCCTTTTTATTTTGGGGGGGTGTTTTGCACCTTTGTGTGAGTCTTGTGGATGTCTTTCCTTCTTTTTAATGGTAGAAGTCAGAAACAGAGGAGGGGTGATGGGTTTTTTTTTGGCCTCTGTTTTTTCTATTTAACTTTGTTTTTGTACATTTTGTTTGTAACTTCATCCACTCGGCAGCTTGATATTTAATGTCTTTTTGAGGCAGTATGTGTGTATGTGAATGTGTGTAGACTCATAAGCACTGTCTCGGCCTGCTACTAGAACAGACGTCCACTCCACCTCACACATCTCTTACCTCCTTTGACGCCCTGAAGGGGACTTCATACTGTGGCGGCCATCTTGTTTCCTGTGTTGTATTGATGACATCATATCTTCCTTGTGACCTTAACAGCATCACATAACCACTCGATTTATGGGTTTATTTATGAGCTCTTTTGTTTTAATATTTTTATTTTGAAGGTTTTATTCATAATTCATTTTCTGTGCATATGCAGATAACTACAACACACACACACACACACACACACACACACACATATCCATCCACACACATACAGTGCAGCCTCTGTTTTCTACTGTGGTCTGATTGTGGCCGTGTCCTCTGCTGGTAAAGCAGCCCGACTACTGTAGCCGCTCTGTTTGTGCCCTCGCTGTTATGTGATCGCCATGAAGGCTCGCCATTGTGTGACCAAAAAACATTTTTGTCGTCGCTCAGCCACTCAGAACCGGTTTGGGCCAGAGCCCCGACCCGAGAGGAACCCGGGGTGCAGAAAATAGACATCCATGTTTGCCCTCATCTTTTGTTTAATGTTCTGTGTCTGTCAGGCAGCAAAATGGTTTGATGCTTTTTTTTGGTTTCTTTTTTCCTCTTTTATTGCTGATATCCTCCAAATAGACAAAGATGTTAAAAATAAAACAAAAAAATAAGAGATGACGATCTCTTTTGGGAAAAAAAAAAAAAAGCTTTTTATTTGAGTTGCATGCTGAAATGCAGATAGTACTTCTGCCTGTTAAACTATGAATTGCACCTTATTGGAGGGATATGTTTTTGTTTTTTTATGCGCGTATATTAATAAGATCTGTTTGATTTTTATTTTGATAAAAGAGGTAACTGTTTGCTAGTCAGGCAATGTATTGTATGTTAAATAGGGTTCTGATTTGTTACGCTTATTAATACCAGGTTTCATCTTAACTGATTCAGTCACTGGTGTTTGTTGTTGTGTGACGACTTCATTAAGCAGCATCAGAAAATAAGCCAGAGACCGATGAACATGCAGAAAGTCCAAACAGATTTGCTGGAATGGTGGAATGGATACTGACACCGTGACCAGACGACACAGTCCCAAATGACATTTTATCCAAAAGTGAGATATCAGAGGCCTGCACTACGAAGCAGGATATTTGGGTTGGTAGGGTAACTTCAGGTTTAACCCTTCAAGGTTTTCAGTCGTGCGACAGTGGTTCAGTTCTTACCGAGGTAGATCGCCATGGTAACTGATGCTGAACAGCTAAGCTGCTCCGGAGCAGGTTATATTTCAGATAAGAGATCAATTCATATCAAAGCACCGCCTACTGACCAATCAGCGCTCAGTGAGCGGATCATATGATATTACATACATGAAGTATGAATCATAATCCAGGCTAAAAACAACACAGTTTAAACTGACATCAACAGGAAGGACAGCTGGCTGTATGCTGCGGGTGCTTATCACTTTGAATTATGTTTTTATAATAATTTATTTATATAATATCACAGCTGCGTCCAGACAGTGAAGTCTGGATCAGCAATTTTTTTTTCTTTTGCCAGGTGTCCTTCCTGCATTTGGCAGCTTCAGCTGTGTTACTTTTAGGATTATGTGTTTATTTTAATATATAGTTTGCTCTTATGTTGTGAAGTATGCCGCTCTGTCTGTCTGTCTGCAAGTCTGAAGACTTGCGCTCATGTCTAGATTGAGAAACCCTGACTTGACTTTTTGTCACTTTTTTTGATGACAAAAATATGTAAACTGTTATGAAGACAAGTGTGACTGGCTGGTTAACTGCTGCTGCTTAGTGAAGCCTTGTCACACACACACACACACACACACACACACACACACACACACACACATTGACTGTCCACAGTGACCACTAGGAGGCATCTTATTTGTCCTCTCACATAGATGAGCACTCCCTCCGCCTTCCGTCCATCTTGTCCTTGAAAAAGGACAAATGACACACAAAAGACACCATGTTGCTTCGATACACAGACATTTTCACACACACACACACACACATCAACAGTATGGCAGATGACTGGCACCATGCATGGTGCTGCCACCCGGTCTCATGTCCCCGGGGCAGAGTGCTGTCTGCAGCCAATTAACCAACAGGGCCGGTTGCCAGGTCCAAATCCATCTAATCCTCTCCACCCTCCTGCCATGTTGCCAGATTTAGGCCTCCACTCTTTTTGCAGACTTTGTTGTGTTAAAAATAATAATAATATGGTGTTTACAGTAAGAGCGTGATGAAGTGGGTTAGATGGTGTGTTTTTGTTGGCTAAAATCCTGGTGAAAGCGAGCAGGTTGCAACACTTTGTGTGACCTAAATGAGACTGTAGACATTAGGTAGTTTTGTCTAATTTTGTCCGCCAGCTTATGTAGCCCAGAAAACCACAAACCCGTCATTCCAAACATGTTTATAAAAGCTGTCAGAGAGGACAAAGCCAAGGTTTTTTTTTTTTTTTGGATGCAATGGCTATGAGCATACCATATTACTTATTGTGACATTGTACAATAACACACCCCCTGCCTCCCTCTGTCTCTGTGCACTGATAATGATTGTATATGGTTGCATAGTTTTATTTTTTATATCATTGTTGGGGCTTCATTTTGTTTTGGGGTGTCATTAATTGTTATTTTATGCTTTTATTTTGAAATGGTTTGATGGGTCTCTGTAATTGGTGTGCAGGAGAGTGTGTGTTTGTACCAGAGAGTGTGTGTGTGTGTGTGTACTGTAGCTTATTGAATGTGTGTGAGACAGAAGAGCAAAAGCTTGGGTGTGTTGTTTTAGTGGCTTGGTGTTCAGCTCCCAATGCACATCAGCCCTCTGCCTGTGTTCATCATTGTGCCAGTGTGTTCAGGTGTTCCCTCGCCTCCACATCCGTTCATCCAAATGGAGAGAGAGAGCAGGAGAGATGAGGAGGAGGAGGAGGAGGAGGAGGAAGGCCTTTTCCCTCAGGGGGAAAAAACACAAATGAGAAAAGAGACTTTTGAAAAAAGGATATTTTTCTCCTCTGCGGGGTCACAAAGAAAAGTGTACATTTCTAAGTTAATTGAAAATGCTGAATAAAAAAACTCATTTGTTCTCTATATGAATGGCTGTATGTTAACCATGAACAAAAAGTAATGAGTTCTATGACAAAGACATATAATAAATTAATTTTAAAATTTTAACTGTCTGTGTCTGACTTTGAGGTGTGTGTGTGTGTGTGTGTGTGTGTGTGTGTGTGTGTGTGTGTGTGTGTGTGTGTGTGTGTGTGTGTGTGTGTGTGTGTGTGTCGTTGCTAGATTGCGGTGATTTGCATCATCCATCGGTGCATCTCACTAGAGGGCAGCACCACAGCACACATCATTACAGCTCATTAGGATGCATCGCTGTGAACACTTCATGTTGCTTTGGATTCACTTTAAACAGCAGATGTTAATGTTCAATGGAACAGTAGAAGTATTTCATTTTCTTTATTATATTATTATTTTATGTGTTTATATTTTACTAGTATTTTTGTATTTTCAATATTTTATTTAGAAAGTTCAACAGTAGTTACATAAACAGATTTTTCATTACAAAATATTTCACAGTATAAAATAATATGAAAGTATAATAAATTCTACAACAAATAAAATGAAAGAAAGAAACCGAATAACAACAAAAATAATAGGGGTCTGTTACACAATTTGAAACAAATTTGAAATATCTAAATACTGTAAATGTTTGAGTTTTAAGTTTGCACACATTCACTCGCTCATCGTCAACCATTTATCTGGGTCGGTTTACAATCGTAGTCACGTGTTTTAAAATCAGTATCTTTAAAAGTATAAAAGGAAGGTAGTCTTTTAAGCCATATTTTATGGATGTATGTACTTATGGAAGTATTTTATTACACTAAATTATGTGCTTACAACCAAAACGATGCAAATCTAAATTACTAATCCAAAAATGAACACTGATGTCGTTCACACGGGGCCTGCTGATCATAGGTTTAATTCAGCATTGCAGAATGAAGCAACACAGGACCGTGTGCCGCGAGTGTGGTGATGTAGTTTAAAGAGCAGAAGAGACACAGGTTGAGGTGGATGGGTCCACCAAACACAAGCTTTCATCCAGGAGACTGCTGTCCACATGACAATCAGTTCGTTCGTGTCCCATGTTCTCAATGTTACATTTTCACTGTACAATCATAGTAGTTTTAAACAACCATGTAGTTTAATGGTAAACCTAACTATTCTGGTTTCGTAGCCTGAATCTAAAGTTGGGCATACACTGTACAATTTTAGTCCATTTCTGGCCGCTTGACTTATTTTTGAATCAAATTTCGGCTTTGTCAGGCGTCATTTTCCATGCAGAGGGGACCGAGGACTGATTAACTCCTGACTTCCTCTCTGCAAAATGGACAAGCCATACTGTCCATGTCTTCCTAGCCGCCTGCAAGCCCATCTATGCTGGCGCCTCTTTTTTTTAGATGTTTCAGCAGACAGGATGGCTCAGATGATGAAGGCAGCATGTTTCTGCGTCGTTAGCATTGTGACCCGAACAGACCTCTGCTAGCAAACAAACTTTACCTGCCTCTGAGCTTTCAAATGAATACTGACAGCTGTAAATAGCCAGAACAATGTGTTACGTTTTCTATTTTACACGTACAGTGTGATGACTCAGGTCATGGCTGACGATCGGACCGTAGTGTGAGCACATAAATTGTGAGTTTTGGTTTTACATTGCATACAATCTACTCGTACAGTAGGAGCAGGAATTATACAACATTTCTGAAATTTACATTTCTGAAAAATGAGTGATGGCGAAGGGTCTGACAATTAAAAGAAAACAGGGATCATATCGTTCCACCCTGCAGGGTCCTCCAGCCCAGTCCTCAGTCCCAGTTATCCAATCACAACAGACCCTGTGCAAATATTAAGATAAGATAAGATATTCCTTTATTGGTCCCACAGTGGAGAAATTCACAAATCTAATATTATATAATAATCTAATATTATTTGACAATACAATAGACGGTTATCAAATCTTCTTCCAGCTCTTTCTCTTTATTATATCTACATTCAGGACCCTCTCATGGTGAGAAAAAGGGAACATGTTAGCCTGTCGTAGCATCTTTGCACTAGCTCCCTGTTTGGTATTGAATTGCTTACAACGGTCTTCTGTTTGTGTTTAAAGGCCTGCATGGTCTCGCCCAGAGCTGTATAACAGAGCTTCTCTCCCCGTACAGTACAGTTAGGCTCCTCAGATCTGCACATCAAGGGCTGATAACCATCCCACGATCTTACTGAGAAACTCGTGGAGACGAGGCCTCTGCAGCAGCTGCACCAAGACTCTGGAGAAGTCTCCCTGAAAACAAACGACAGCAGAATCTCGTTACTCTTTTAAAAGATGTCTTCGACCCACGCTTCCTCCCTCGTCTGCCGCTGCAGTGATTCTTGACTTAATTGGCATTCTACACTGATGTGCATAAATATCTGTACGCCTCTGTATGTGTGCAGCATGTATTTATGCTGTACATGTACTGTATGTGGGCTGCAGTGGTTAGCGCTGTCACCTCACAGCAAGAGGGTCGCAGGTTCGATTCCAGCTTGGGACTCTTCTGTGTGGAGTTTGCATGTTCTCCCTGTGCATGCGTGGGTTTTCTCTGGGTACTCTGGCTTCCTCCCACCGTCCAAAGACATGCTGTTTAGGTTAATTGATTACTCTAAATGTCCCGTAGGTGTGGATGTGAGCGTGCATGGTTGTCTGTCTATATGTGTCCTGTGATGGACTGGCGACCTGTCCAGGGTGAACCCCGCCTTCACCCTATGACAGCTGGGATTGGCTCCAGCCCCCCGCGACCCCTAACGGGATAAGCGGTTGACGATGGATGGATGTACTGTGTGTCTGATGACATTTTGTTAATTGAATTATGTTTACTGTAAAACACTTTGGCACAAAGCCGTTTGTTTTTGAAGTGCTCTTTAAATTTGACCTTAAGACAATTTGATGAAACCATGTTATTTAGGAGCATGAACCATATGAGTTTATTATGTGCTGAAACATTTTTACATTTGCTTGTGTACAAATTACACAAATGAGATTAGTGTTCGTTATGGGCTTTCGGGCTTTATAAGCTCATTTTTAAACTCTGGACAGAGCCGTGCTAGCTGTTTCCCTCTGCTTCCAGTCTTCATGCTAAGCTAAGCTAATCAGCTGCTGCCAGTCTTCATCTTTAATGTACAGACATGAGTGGTATGGGAGAGAGTGCTCCTGGGATGACTCGTTCTTGTAGGCCAACAGATTATTGCAGAAAATAAACTCTGTGGCAAGACTGTGACAAGATTCCCTTGCAAATCTGCAATCAGACAAATTACCAAAACCAATTGATATGTGGTGATTATTGTGGTCCCTGGGGGTGTGGGGTCCTCGGGGCAGTTACCCACTTTGCCTGGTTGATAATCCACCCTGGCTTCTAATCACTGATATCATTACTTCCAGTTGTAAAACTTGACTGTAAAACTGAAATAGCCTCTAGTGACATAATCTTCACCAGCTTTACTAAAACCGTATTTCCTAACCTGTGTCTCTGTATTTGACCATGAACCAAAATACAATAAACATCTATCATAAAAGTCTACAAATTCAACTACAGCAGTCCATCTTTTGCAAGCAAAAGTGTCATTTGAGACCGTGGCACCAACAGGGAGTGACTTTATGGCTAAACATCCAGTTAATGTCCAGTTGAAGTGCCAGACCAGCCACGGTGGACCAGGGCGTAACAGCTCCCAGCCCAGTCTCTCAGACCAAGGAATGCACTGCTGTTGTTTCTCTGTCTGAAGTGGAGACAATGAGGCACAGAGGGAAGGACTTTAGATATCTGAAGACATGACGCAAACAGCAGCATGCACCGTACAGATATAAGCTATGCATATGAGCAGGCAGTGATAAGCGTGAACGTTGTGATGATCCCCGCCAATCTGTCATTTGCACGTCTTCCAGATACCCGGAGACGGGATTGTTAAAGCCAACAGGGAAGACCTGAGCCCAGTGTTCCCAGTCTGTAAAGCCCTAGCTGCTACCAGCAGTCTCTCTCTGTCTGCTGTTTCAGCCACCTGCCTTTTGGTTTTACCCACTGTGTCCCCCATTGAGCCCTCCCACACACTCACATTCTGCACAGAGTCCCAGAAAACAACCAGCCGTTTCTATGCCAGGGTACTACTAATATGTCCCAGGGTTGCTGTCTGACAGTGAGTCTGTGATACTTTCACTAGCAAGGGCCAAACCATCAACAAGGTACAATTTAAGGATTTCATTGAATGAAAACGCAGATGATGCTTGTGGTTTGTCCACTTAGTTGGATGCAGCTTCGATTGAGGATCTGCAGTAGCACCCGGCCACCCTACGAAGAGATGAAGAGATCAGGAAATAGCAACGGGATGGGAGGGAACAGGAGGAGTGGGCTAGACAGGTTTTTATAGGAAATATGGGAAGTGGTGTGTTGAAGCGTAGTCCTGCTCCCGAAATTATGCTGAGAGCTTCACTTAATTAAATCTAAATTTAATTTAAGCACATGTATAGTGTAAACATATACTGCTTATAAGAAGTGGATGTATTCGCCGTCGCCATCTTGGTTTTTGGCCGTCGCCATCTTGGGTTTTTTTCAGCCAGAAGTGACACCAGAGGGTGGAGCTAAGTACAACAAACGCTGAAGACATTTTTAGGTGACCAAATTGTTATGTTGTAACTTTCATGAACAGAAAACACACTGGAAAGGTTAACGATGTAAAAGGACAACACTCCCAGACCAGACAACACTGTGGTAGAGACCTATCAATCATGAGATTGCCCCGCCCTAAATTATCCTCTGTTTTATGGTCTATTTGACTCTAAATGGGACCATAATTTACTAAATGAACATCATGCTGTATTGAGGAAGACTTGAAACTAGTGATTGAGACAATAAACTCATATTTACAATGTTTACTGAGGTAATAAATCAAGTGAGAAGTAGACTGATTTTCCCATAGACTTCTACACAATCAGACTTTTATTAGCAACCAGAGGAGTCTTCCCCTGCTGGCTATTACAAATAATGCAAGTTTAAGGCACTTCAGCGTTGGCTTTACTTTTCGGACCTGGACATTGACCACTGGTGTAAAACTAATATCAACTGTCATTCTGCAAATGCCCAAACTACTTCAGTTTCCTGTTACCAAAGTAAATTTTTCAAGCAGCATGTGAGCAGGTGAATGAGAGCGTCAGCTGTGGCGACCCCTCCTCTACACTAGGTGTCCCTGTGACCTGTTGCTTGCTGGTTGTACTTTGTTTTGCAGGGCAGGTCTTCAGCTTCATTAGCCACACCTGGACCAGGTGTTGCTGATATAAAAGCTCCCCACTTTCCCATTGTTAACTTTTGGTTGATTGCTAGTGTCTGTGACATAGTAGCATGGCCTGGTAGCGTTGGGAATATAAGGTTGATGGTTCGGTTAGTGTGAGATTCGTTGTAGTCTGGTTGTCTCTCTGTGTTGTGCATTGTAAAACAACTTGATTGGCCTGTTAGTATTTGTTTAGAGGAACCTTTTAGGTGTTACTTTGATTTAGCAGCAGTTTTGAGTGCAGTTTTGGTAAAGAAGGAGCATATTTGATGATGCTCCATTTAGTTACAGGTCACTTTGTGCAACATGTGAATGTTTGCATGTATCATTAAAACATGCAAATACATTTGGGTATCTGGAGTGTCTACAAACCCACAAACTGTGAAATGTCCTTTTTTGTTGTGCTGTCTAGATCAGAAAACGTGGATCAACTAATTATTCAGGTTTGAATTTCCCCACTGTGGGACGAATATAGGAATATCTTTCTTTCTTTCTTTCTTTCTTTCTTTCTTTGACTCTCCTCCCTATGTCACGTGCAGGCTCACTAGAGTATCCGAGTATCTCCACCCATGGCTCGAGGGTTGCTAGCTCTACTTTTATTTTGCTTCATGAGCCACAACTGGGCCTGCTGATCGAAGAGCTCCCCACCTTCCCACAGAGCTCTCTTCGCTTGCTGATGTGGCTGCTGTTTTGTTGTTGTGCAGACATGTCATACATCCATACATGCTTACATGACTGACTCCACATTTGTTTTGTTATTTATTGTTATGTTGTAAATAAATAAGCATATTTATGGATTTTAAACCTGTCTGATCTCCTGTTTCTGTTGCAGCCTAAGAGCCAGGCTTTACTGGGTTTGGTGTGGTGAGTCTGAGGGCATCTGGTGGACGGGTAGAGAACTGCAATGAAGGGTAGTAATATGACTGAAAGGAGGGTTAGAATGGACAAAAATAACATATCTGAGGCAGACATTATGACAGTTTCCACGTTATCCCTAACAGAAACTAAAACAGAATATATTTTTCTCTGTATTTTTGATGCAATTAAACATGAATAGATAATGCAACGTAAATAATGGAAACTGGATTACTAAATCTACAAATTGGTGATTAAATTTACATTTTTCATCCGGTCCCGCTGTATTATAGAACACAACTCCTGCTGGTGCCTTAACAACACTGAAGTGTGATAAATATCATGACCTGCCCTGCTCCTAGGACACCTTTTACTTGTTTCATGTTTAGAGTTTCCTGTTTTATTTTGATACTCACCTGCTCTGTTACAGACAACTTCACTTCCTGTGTGATTGTCTGCTCTGCCCTGATTGTTTTCACCTGTCCCTCATTATTACCCTTCCTCTCCGTTCAGACTGTAGATCAGATCTTTTAGTGTCTGCACTGTTGTTTGAACGTGATCAGACTGGGTTGGTGTGTCCAGACCAGTTGGCAACCTCCAGTTTTGAGAAGGGGAAGCCGATGCTGAAGTGCCTTAAACCTGCATTCTCTCTATCAGCCAGCAGGGGGCTCTGGTTGCAGAAATAATGAGAAAATTAGCCTCCTTCTCATTTGATTTAGTACATCAGTTGATAATGTAAATATGAGTTTATGGTCTCAATCCATAGTTTCAAGTCCCAAGTATTGATTTTGTAAATTATGGTCCCATTTAGAGTCAAACAGACCATGAAGCAGGGGATGGTTGAGGGTGGGGCTACCTTGTGATTGACAGGTCGCTACGCAGCGTTGCCCAGTCTGGGAGTTGTCTGTGTTTTTTCGTCTTACAACTTTGACTCTTTCACAGTGTTTTCATTTAATCATTAATTATAACATTTTTGGTCATCTAAAAATGTCTTACTCAGCACTCGGTTGCACTGAGCTCCATCCTCTCAGGTCACTTCTTGCTGCAAAAAAACAAAATGCTGAACTTGAGGCTTCAAAGCAGCAGTCCAGAAACCAATGGGTCACGGTGACTACGTCCACTTCTTAGTCCAAGGTCCAGACATCAGTAGCCTTCTGTATCTGCATGGGTTTCCATGGTAATGACGTAGGCATTAGTAACTACATAGCTACGCTGGTGACGCAGCTTTTCAGTGATAAGGGACAGTTGTTCTCCTGTGCTGTCCTCCATAGCGCTCTGCTACACTCATAGCACTTCTACACTCTGACACCTGATCTGAGCGTCCGGCCTGAGACACATTTGTAGATATCCAGTTGGAATCACATTTCAAACCACCTCCACCACCACTGCCTCCACCTCATGTGGTTTGGATCTGATTTGCAAAAATCACATTTCATGTCGCTGTCCAGACTTTCTACACTCTAAGAAAAAACATTACCAGTACATTTTCTTTACCATTCATGGATACTTCCATCAATCCCACATCAGAAATTTCTGTAAAATTACAGCATATCCCCTGGAGCACTGGGGATAAACTGAAGGTTCTAATAATTAAATCTGTACTACATTTCTATGGACAGTTTCATCCAAGCTGAACCAGTAGCCTACAGTTTCTGGTACAATAATCACCACACCAATCTCACGTTCTTATGTGGTAACAGGCTTCAGCAGCAGGATCAAATAAATCCACCACAAAATTTACAGCTGAACATGTTTATTTTTTTCCTCTGTAGGTATTTTTCTCCCTCTTGTAAACAGAAATACGATGAAAGTGCATTTAATGGCTTGGTTTGCTTTACACAGGTTAAACTGATGTGAAAATGTAACACAGAAAATTACTCATATTAACACCGTACATCGGCCAGTATTTTTACAGACTTCTCTTAGAGGTGTAAATATGTAAATACCAATGTGGATGCAATCTGGATTTTGCAAAAAGCTGGCAGTCTGAACAAGATCTCGGCCTTTGTGCCCCTGTTGTCTTTTGCCAGTTCGTCGTTGTACCTCCGTGTCTTGTGTTTCAGCCCCCAGCGGTAAAGACACGTCGCTTTGTTGGCCCTCTGCCCTTGTCGGGTGTTTTTGGTTACCTCTGCTTGTTTTAGGCTGCCTTGTTTTGTGATAAATCTATTTTTATTTTATTCTATGTTGTTGGCTGTTACTCCTGTTTTGAGTTTGAGTCCTGTTCCTTGTGGTTTCAACTGACACAATAATAATGACCGTCCTCCTGTTCAGTGCTGAATAGACCCACAATCCATCAGAGTGAAGGTTTGGTATTGGATCCGGAGTCTGTAACTGGGTCCTCAATCAGCAGACGTGCGGTATGCTTCGTACCTCCTGTTGCAGCAGGTTTCTAGTGCTTTCCAGGAAACAGCAGCACCGCAGTTAACTTCTCTACTCTTTTCTGAACAGATCTTTGTTTGAATAATGTGTCATGAGGTGTGTACATCAATGTTGTGTTACTTTCTTCAAATCTTAGGAGTCTGTTCAGTTTGAAAAGCTCCATCAAACACGGCGCCCACGGACAGCATCGGTCCAACGCTGTAATTCATCATCACGCATTCAGCAGGGCTGCTTTGTGTGCTGAGACTTGGAGCTCCTTTCAGGGAACAACTTTGATAGCTGACAGCGAGTTACTGTGCAGAAAGCAACAGAGGTGCATTATTAAAACTGATATTTGAGTCATAATTTACAGAGATTGTTACAGCATCCATCGGGACATAACTGACTGTGTCAATCACTCAAATGAGTCAAGGTACAGATAATGAATTTTAAAATCTGTTAGATTCAAAAATAAAAGACAGAAAACAAATCTGATCACTTTTGTCCTCTGTCTTTATTCACCAGTTTGTTTCCAGTCAGCAGCAATCAATTGAGTTAATCATATCACCTTGTAATATCCTCTTTGTGTTGTTCCTAATTGACGATGACTCACGGTGCCATCTCAGCAGCTAATGGCCATTCAATTAAAAAGCTTTTCTCCAGAATTACCATATAACCAAGCGATGTTTGGGGAACAGAGATAGAAAATTAAATGTACTGTGGTGCCAAATTGAATTATAAAGGAGGAAATGAAAGAAACAGCAGGAGAGATGCTGTGCTGTCTGGGAGGTCACAGAGGAACAGCATGCATCCGTCTTGTTCAGTCGTGAATCTGGATGAGAGGATATTGTGATCATTTGCTGTGAGTTTGAATACTGTCTACAGCCCCATGTAATCACAGAAATGAATGTCTTTAAAGTAAGAATTCAATTAATGCAAAGCTTCAGAACTTTTCCCTATAGTCATTTATATGTATTATAATTGAATTTTATTTTAATAAGAGTGTGCAGCTTTATGTAAATTACTGACAATGAAATGTCACCGAGATGCTTGGCAGTAACAGTTCTAGTGTGCTCACATACAGTATGTTATACTGATTAGTCTCCGTCGAGTCTCATTCCCATGACCAGAGGAAGGGAAATAACTCTGGATTGCGTTTTGCAACTTTTAGGACCTAACAATTTAAATTTGGACTATTGAGGTTCATACTGGGAAGCTGGCTCAGAAAAGTTATCTGCTGAGTCACAGACATCTCTTTTCCAGTGTAAGCCAATGAGAATAAGTCTTTTTGGGCCCAATGGCATCGCTCGATGTTGTAGTACCACCGCTTAGTACCACGAAAACTGGGATCAGCGTCCGGTGCTCTTCCTGGGGGCTTGAATTGAATTTCCCCTAGTGGGACGAATAAAGGAATATCTTCTTCTTCTTCTTCTTCTTCTTCTTGGCAGGTCCTCTTTATGGAGTCCGTCATGTTGCTCCTTCATGTTTCTTCAGTAGCCCAGAATGGACAAACCAAACACTGGCTCGCAGAGAGACTTTCATGTTTTTACATTACCTGAAGGCCACCATAGTTCTCCACACTCTTATGAAACTGTTGTGACGTGTGCCATTGAGTGTTAAACTGTGATACCACCAGCAAAACGACTTTTTGCTTAAAAACTTCTGCCTATGGAACAAGTGAAAATTCACTTTACTCATTTCTTGAAATATGAAGCAATATAATTTAAGATAAAACAAGATCTGGAAGTTTGCTGTAAAACTCAGTATGAGCAGTTTTCCTCTTGTTTAGTGAAGAGTTGTGTCATGTTGAGCCTGTCATGCCCAAAAGTTTTCACTTAACAAGATATAAAGATGCCTTGTCTAAAAACAAGTCCCTATGTCTCACTGAAATGTTACTTAAGTGCTTATGTCTACTATTAATATTTTGAGATATTGTGACTTGTAATTTGACAGATATATTTGGTAAGATTTTACATGTTTGCAGTCCTAAAGTAGTGTTATTATAGAAGGAATAACCTCTGACTGACTGAGACAAATGTCATTGCCACAATTTTGGAAAGGACTGAGCAGAGGGGCGTACAGTTGGTTGCAATCTGCAACCAAACCACTAAACGTTGCCAAATCGTGCACACTGTATTTTTAAACTTCTAATATATACCACAGCATCCAGTGGATCCTCACCCTTACACTTACTGCAGTATGTTGCTTAATAAATGAGGGGATTTAGCTGGTGATCCCTCTCTGCTACAGTACCTGTCCTGTTACTCTACACAGTTTACTGTCAAACTGAAAGCAACATCCGGCTGGTGGAGCCGGAGCCATGTGTCAGCATTAATTATAATAACTCACATAAACCTCCCGTAGATGGAAAACTCTGGATAGCTGCTGCAGAGCTGGATGGCAGAGATTACAGAAAGCTTCAAGCTGAATGGATGACTATTGCTTCTGTATTGCATGGTGCTCGCTCTCTCTCTCTCTCTTTCTCTCTCTCTCTCTCTCTCTCTCTCTCTCTCTCTCCCTTGTGTGTGTGTGTGTGTGTGTGTGTTTAGTTTCTCAGAAAGGCACAGGGTGGGGTCAGACTAACTAGGACGAACTACTCTGTAATTTGCAAACAAAAAAAAAAATGGAGAGCCAGACAGCCCGTCCTTGTGTGTGTGTGTGTGTGTGTGTGTGTGTGTGTGTGTGTGTCTTCTTGTTTACTGCAGACACAACCATTGTTGTGGGTGGTTCAGCTTTGCACCAGCACCAGCAGGATGTGTGGGCAGTCTAGTAGCTGATGTTCTGCATGTTTTCCAGAGCGGACGGAGCTGCTCCAGCCCAGGAGATGGTCCTGGCCTGGTCCTCCAGGCCCTGGAGGTCAGACAGGCCGACTATTGGTGGTTGAGCCGGTCTGGAAAAGCCCCAAAGTCCCTCATTTGAAGCAAAATGGAAGCTTATAGTTTAGCTTATACAGTTTAGATTTTGTTCAACATCGTCTTTGTGCGAGGCTGGACTGGGACAGAAAACGAGCCGTGGCATGACGGTCCAGGCACCACCGCCACAGACGCCATCGATCACATTCATATATCTGCGGCGCCGCCCCCCAGAAATACTAAAGCTGTGTAATGAGTAAGGAGGACTTAAGGAAGGTTTAAGAGAGAGGAAACATGATAAATAGGTAGCTTCAACAAGCGGCGTTGCAAAATTGTATTCACCTCTGTGATGAACAGGCCTTTCCACAAGGACATGGAGCAGCCAGCCAGTGAGTAACAGCAGCCAGCTGAGGGAGTCCTAGCATGGGTTCAGGTTAGAGATTCGAGGTCGCACATTTTGTACCACATGAGGCTCACAACAACAGACTAGACGTGAAGAATATGTCACAGAGAGAAAATATTTTACATTTCCTGTCTTCATTCAAAGTAAAAGCCCTGTTGCATTTTTTGGAGGAAAGTATAGTAGAAATATAGTTAGAAACCCCATGTAAAATATAAATATACATAAATAATTTAGGGCAGTGTTTTGTGATGGTCTGTCTCTCTTTTCTGTCTTAAGTAAATATGAATCACATTTATAACGAAGTGAAATGGCCCTTATGAAAGGCAAACTTTCATATTCATGTGCTGCTCAGGCGGACCGCGTGGTCCGGCCGTTAGTCCCGTTTCAGTCGGTAACCGCAAAACTTCAAACGTTTACAAGTGAATTCACTAGAATTATGTACGATTTCTGTAGGAGAAACTACTAATATTTTGTAAACTGTGCTGCTTCTATCTGTTTTACAGCAGATATTAGGACTCTTGACTCCCATGTTTATGTACATTCAGGTGTCTGAATAGATTCAGGACTTAACACCACGTTTCCTAATTGCACTTCATGTTTATTTACCCTGATCTTTACCCCACTATTGGTTTAGCAAACAAAGCAAGGTCACGTTTTATATTACATGTTATATTGTTATATTAAATTATTACTGTATTCCGATACATGCAGTGGTGGAAGAAGTACTCAGATCTTGTACTTCAGTAAATGTAGCAATGCTACCATGTAGAATTACTCTGTTACATGTAAGTGTCCTGCATTCAAAATCCTACATAAGCAAAAGTGCAAAAATATTAGCATCTGAATACACTTAAAGTACCAAACATAAAAGTACTCATTATGCAGAATAATGTACATTATTATCGTCTAAATTTTATTGATACTTATAATTTACTTAATTTGTTCATCACTTTAAAGTTGCAGCTGGTTAAGGTGGAGCTCATTTTAATGAGTATAATGTATACTGCTGGGTATTTAAATCTATAATAATATCATCATCATGTATTAGTTGATTATATTTTGTATTAATAATCTGAAGCTGTAAAGTAACTAAAGCTATCAGATAAATGTAATAAAGTAAAAAGCATAATGTTCCCCAATGAGATGTAGTGGAGTGGAAGTAGAAAGTAGCAAATCATGGAACTACTCAAGTAAAGTAGAAGTACCTCAAAATTACAGTACTGCAGTGAACGTACTTAGTTATGGTCCACCGCTGAGTACATTTTATACTCGTGTTTTCAAAAGCGTTATTTACTGTTCCTGTTGGCATAAAATAACTGTTTATTATTTAAGTACAAAGTGGTGATGTATTTTTGATACCTTCACTCCTTTGCATTAAATCATACCGGGACGTTTGCTGAAACTGACGTGACGTGGTACAGCCGACCCAGAAACACTTCCACCAGCCGCCACCGAGTGTGACGCAGAATGAAATGCCTCTGAATAACCTGCTGGCCGGGACTGATACTCAACAAACTGAAGCCATACTAAATGGACAAACATGCTGAATTCACTTAACCACGAATGCAGGAAGAGGCAGCGGGTGAAACAGCAATGATGAATGAAGTACCCAGCAGCAGTAGCAGCAGAGCACCTGATCTATTCATCAGTACGGGTTTGAGTTCAGTCACACAACTGACGTCAGAGTTGCTTTACGTTTACATCACATTCGCCCTCGGTTGCTTTTCAGCTACCTTCAGGCTGGTTGCCATTTCCTGAGAGACAGCGGATCAAGATGAGTGACGAGTGTGGGATTGAGAACGAAGGGAATGAGGGCAATAACCACACACATCCTGCTCACTAAGTGTTTCTGTGATGACTAGCAGGTGGAAAGTCGCCTACAGTCAACTTCTATTTGACATGAAGAAGAAGTCTGTTCATTCTGAGATGTTACTGCTTTGCCCCTGTTTTCTAGATGAAATATTCCTCTCCGGCCATGTTTCCTCATATTCATCAGCCCCTGAAGAGCAGCACAGAGTGACAGTTTGCTTGGTTGTATATTGCCTGGCCGTGACAGACGTGTAGTGAGCTCCGTCACCTCCGTCACCTCTAGACCTTACATGGGTTTTCATCAGCTGGAGCTCAGCGTTGTGCCTGAAGGAGAGAAGCTGCTTTACTGTGACTATAGCTCCTCATTTGCAGTATGTGGATGAATGCATTTCTCTCTTTAAAGTAGTGTGTAGAAAACAAATCATGTTTTGATTTAATTAGTCTTGCTTGTAATATAGATGCAGCGATATATCAACATTTGAGTAGGTTATGACATACTGTGTGTGCAGAAACTAGTTTCTCATAATCCCTGCCTGTACTGGAGTTACCTGGGGGCCTGAATGATGCAGGAATGAATCCCACACATATGAAGTATAGTGTGCTGATGTCGTGCTTGACAACAGCTGCTGCGTTCTTGCTTTACAATCACTGGACCAATCATCAGCCATTTTTCTATCAGCTGACTGCAGGTATTCATGCAGGTGTACAGGGTTAATGTTGTGAAATGACTTTTTATGCATCATTTGACAGTGAAACTGTCATGGTTGGGTTTAGGCAACCATATAGTTAGGTTGAGGGAAAACAGAGTTGGGCTTAATATAAGGACATAAACAAAGAAACATGTCACAGACGTCATTATTGTGTATTCAAAACAACTCATATTCACTTTTTATTCAATGCTACTAGCTCTGAGCATAGCATTGCAACCCGTTCTCACTCCCAACTCGACAAATACCGCTGATTGGGCAGCACCGCTCGGCATAAAAAACTGACATACGGAGGCACCCTTAACCGACAGTGTGTGTCGAACCGGTCTAACTAACTAACAACTAACTCCAGTGGACTGTAAACCTGCGTGGTTAATCAACGGTCAGAGCGAGTGACGTGTTATTAGCGCGAGAGTCTGTTCAGGGCGGGAGGGTCAAACAAACACAAGACGTTCAACCAGCTAAAAGTAACACTGATATATTTAAGTCATTAGCCACGTGACTTGGTATCATCAGTCACTTGAGTTGCTAATCAGTTGGCATCAATCGTGATTGATTCCTATCTCTAAGTGGTTGTGTTGCCTAAACCTAACTTCCTGTGAAAACGTTTATTTAGAAAGGACACTATGCATGTAACGAGTGTATATTATTGACACAGAATCATCAAAAACTAATACAAGAGGCCTACTGGGGGCACTGACCAAGCGGCGTTTTTTTTTATGAGTTGGGGTTGAGAATGTGTTGAATATTCAGGCAGACACGCTTGCGTTGCAGTCAGTACAGACTAAGTGGTGTGAAACGATTCGCCAAAAGCAAGAACATCATTGTTTTTGCACGTTGCATGGGTTAAAAATTACCGTGTCATTCATACGTCATTTGGGGAGACCGGGCTGAATTTCCAGTGAGACTTCACAGATTACAGACACGGCAGGTTCACACAGGATTAAGAACACAAATGGCTTTTGAAATGAATGGAGGACAGGTAAGGGAAGACAGAGCAAGACGTCCTGCGCAAATTAATCTTTTGGAGTTTGACAAATGAGACTTTTAATTGGTTCAAGCATGAGTAACCTCCTATAACCCACATACTGTATACTATGTACTGTATGTACGATGTACTGAAGCACACATTCACGCTCTCACCAGACACCGACACAAACAGAAGATCCTGGTCCTCGGCCAGAGAATCAGGTCTCTGTTTCTCAGCTCGACACCACACGCTGTGCAGGCAGCAGATAAGAGCTGTGACCCGGGGCGTGTGTTCAGGAGTCTTTAGCCCAGACGGAGCATCAGGGCAGATCGGGGCCTGGATCAGAGCACAAACCTTATCCGTCCCCTGCAGGATCGCCCTGTCAGCTGCCTTCTCTGGCTCACAACACCAAACGACTAAATTAGCCTCTGATAGAGAGATAAGTCAGAGAGAAGAGGCTTTTTTCTTGTCCTGGCTGTACATCTGCCCGGGGAAAAACTCATGTCCTCCAGAAAACCTTGGCCTTGTTTTCACTGCAGATTGACACAGGATTTTACAGAAAGACTGTAATGTGATGTGAAGCGACAACACTGGGATCAGACTGTACAGCGTTTATTTATTTTTTTTAACACTGCTGTGTTGAATACTCGATTGTGATTGGTTAGATTGGTTAGCACGCTCTGCAGTCTGTTATTTCTTTATAACAGACCGTTGCCATGGGCGCAATTCTGATGTCAGACAGGTGACCATTTTTTTGTTGCTGTGTAATAAGCGTGATCATTTCCAGCTAGCGGGTCACTGTCGTGAAAGAAACCACTTCAGAGCGATGGGAGACCACTCTGCTCTGCGTCAGGGTGCAGTATCGCATCGTTGAGGTTTCTCTCACAACAATGACCGACTCGCTGTTCATTATCCTTGACTTGTTAGTGAAGTCTTACCTGATTGAGTCACTATGTGTAGCATGAGGACACTAGGGGCTCTCAAACCACAACCCTCTCCACTCCCACTCCATAGCATGGATATATTAAAAGAACTGGATGCAGCGTCAGAGGCGGGACCCCGTTCATTCCTATGAAAGTTGCTCAGTGGCCCATGAAGCCAAAATGGTTCGACATCCCAGTGGAAAAGTACCCAGATCATCCAGCGATCTTCCTCATCCACTGGGCCCGTGGAGCAGGCGCAGTAGCGTCCGCTCGGTCACATAGCTCGGTCACGGTCACAGCTGTCACGCCGTCACAGCCGTCACGCCGTCGCCACAGCTTGCTAACTCCGCCTCCCAGCCCTCGCTCCAGCCTCGGTCCGGCTCTCATTCACATGAGCAGATGGAGGAAATAACTCTGGATTCAGCTATTAGTGTGTTTTACAACTTTTAGGACATCATGATTTACTGTAAGTCAGGACTACTAGATTGTTCATGCTGGGGAGTTGATTTATCTGAGTTACATCTCTTTTCAGTGTAAGTTTATGGGAAAAACAGTCTTTTTGAACCAAATGGCTTCACGTGACGGACACAGAAGTTGTTGTACCTCTACGAAAATTGGCATCAAGGCGCTTTTTTTGGAGGCTCGCTCCATAGACGGGTTTCTTGTACACAAACATTACTGGATGTATGTGCATTCAGGCCGCAAACCTGCTTTGGCACGTGGTCACAAGATTGTAGTGAACCGTTCTAATCAATGTAGATTTCTCATTGTTTGTACTTTCTTGTTGACTATATTAGACCCCTGCAGAGTCTGACCACCAGATATCAGGATCAAATGACATTTATCACAAACTGTCTCATTTTACAGCTTTCTGAAAACATCCTCTGTCTAGTTTGACCGTTTGGTCAGAGTTCATGAGTGACTGATAGCTGCGCAGAGACGACAGACTCCAGATCAGCTCTGATTGGTTATTTTCCTCCAGCCTGTTAAATCTTGTAAATGGCATTAGGTGCACCGGAGGACACCGGAGGAACATGATTTTTTTTCAGATTACTTGTCTAATACACGACAGTCAGGATATACCGTTTTATAAAAAATACTTTTTAAATCATATTTGATAAATTTCAACCCGCTGCAGGTTTAATATCTTACAGATTGTAAAGTGTAGTCTTTTGTTGTAAGGAATTTAAAGAAACCCCAACGTCAGTCAACAGAAGACTGACTGATTGAACCCATTTTCACCTAGAAATGTAATCACTGTGTTCGTCAGAAATATAATGTCTACCATCCGTCACACATGGACCAATCAGCTTCAACTGTGCAGCAGTTTAACTGAACATCTCTGTGCTCTGTCCTCCATTGACCAGCCCGCTCTGCTGGCTCAAGACGAGACTTCACCTCTTTGCACAGACCTGAACGAGATTGTCTTTGCTCAACTCATGACCTTCGCTGTGAGATAAAATAAAGCCACCGGAGCGTTGAGCAGTGTCTGGCAGTGGCGTGTACCTCCCTCCCTCTCTCCCTCTGGCAGAGCTCTCCTAACAGCCATTACCCAGTTATTAGGTAGTGAGGATGTTACAAGGGAAACAGAGCAGTGAATGACGAGAGAGACACACTGTGATGGAAAATGTAAAAAGAACAGCACATCGTTATGGTTGCTTTTAAAGGATTAAGACACTTTGATTATAGAGATTTGATTTAAATTCATTCATCAAACTCAATTTGGTATTGCCAGTGTTTATAATGTAGATGTCTTGAATGCATTATGTATAATATAATGCGTGAGAGTTCCTGTAATCCCTCATAATGCAGTGAGATGTCTTCTAATAACAGTGAAGTATGATCAACCATGATCATAAAACTCGAAGCTCGATATCACTGTGTCTTTAAACTGCTCTGTTGCTTTTACATAAGAGTTTATGAGGTGTTTTCAGTAGCATGGTGCTCAGGCTGCCAAGCTTCCACTTTGAATGTTCTTTTAAGGCTCTGAATGTGTTCGTATCAACAAACGCTATGACTGCACTATCATTCCTGTGTCAGAGCCCCACCACATGACATCGGTGTACTCTTACTGTGAAGATGTTACGACCACGACAATGATCTCTGCCTGTCATTGGTAAAGAATAAACTTTAATGAGGTAAAGTGAATATGAGCATTTGTGATGCTTGTCCTTGTAAAGTGTTTATACGTATGTCTTGTGGCTACTGTTATAAGGAGGCTTTTACATCAACGAGTGGCGCTGGAATGAGTTTTAAATTGGTGCATCAGTTTTGGGATGACAGTGTTTTCTGCAGGACTGTGGTGTGGTGCGCCACATATTCAAACATATTAAAATGAAATGCAGCAATCTGGAACACTTTGAGTGCAAAATTACAACTTGGTGCTCTAGTAAACAATTTAATCACAAAGGTTGTTTGGTTATGAATGCTGATGGGAAAAAGACACAGCATATGCATGGTAAACAAGACGGGGTAGCAACATCACCGCAGGCCCCTCTCACCGAGGACCGTCCCCCGGTTTACGTAAAGAGCGAACTCAACGACCCAGAGCAGAGACGAGGTCTAGGCGAGGGATGCTGTAAAACTCACCGGCCCTTTCCGAGCAGACCTCGATCGTGGCGCAGCGGACAATGCGCCCGGCGAGGGCCGGCCTGCCAGCTGAGAAGTGTAAAAGTATTTTCGGTTCATTATGAAACTATTGTGAGCTGGATGTCAGATCACTGTGATTTCATTTTAATTACGCTACACTGTGGTTGATTGTGATTGCTCTGATAGTTGTAAAATGTAGATAAAGATATTATTCAGGGCATTAACCTTGCGTTTATGCACGTATTGTTGAAGAAAAATAAATAAAGGCTTCAGTACAGGTTGTGTTTATGTGAGACGCAGCTGAGACGGAGATGCTCAGACAGCTGCTGATCTGATTAAAATGAGAGCAGATCTGTGGAGTGAAAACACTTCTGCCTCCCTCCAGTCTGGACGAGCAGGAGTAGACAGTTAAAATAACAATAAAAATATCTTTGTTACCGTGTTGCAATATAGGGGCATGTCAGGGACCCGGACCTGGATCCGAGTGCACTTGACCCCAGTGTCCAGTTTGTTTAGTGTGTACACTGTGTACCATCGATATCGATACCCTCGATACCCGGGTTGGTCTTGAGACCAACAACTAGTAGTTTTGAGAGCGAGGGATTTTTTTCGACGCCGTATGGCTCCTCTGAAATCTGAACTTGCATAGCAATGGTACACAAAGGTTCACTCGGATGGGCTTAGGAGCTTGCTATTGGGAAGCTTTGTTCTGGCCTGAGAAAAGTGAATTTTTGCAGCCACTAGGTGGTGCTGATTCTTTTTGGTGCCGGTTTTGTTGCTTGTCCTTTGAACCCTGAGGGCAGCCATCTTGCTGAGTGGAAGGCACATTATGGAAGTGTGTCGTCAGAACACCAACATCTACATCCATCGTCTTTGGGAAGCATTGTCCGTAAGTACAGATTTTATTAGACGCCCATATTTGCGTCAGTGTTTATGTTTTGCTTGGCCATGTTTTTATGTGTTATGCACTTTTCATTGCTCACCATGAAACCAGTCCTGTTAGTGGCTTTCTCCGAGCTATACTGATACCCAGATATATCCGATAGCTTTGTGAGGCATGGTGGGAATGTATATTAGTGAGGCTTATCTTTGTCATTGTTTCTTTAATTTTCTGTCTTCGTACCAGTTTTACTCCATTCTCATACTTTCAATATTAAATGGTGGTGTGCAGTAAAGCCATCATTGATTGACTACAGTGTGAGCATGACGATGACATTGATGCTGATGGTATTGAGGATGTTGTTGATTAGGATATTCATGATGATGATAATGATGATATTGATGGCATTGTTCATGCTGTTAATGCTGATGATGACAAAAAAAAAAATCTTCTTCTACTCATCCTGTGCACTGCCGATGTGTAATGTGTCCGATCGGACTCGAAGCTGTCGTTGGCCCCTCCTATCTAGATCCTTGCTTGTGTAGGACAAACTCTCAGATGTAGGTCGCACTGGACAAAAGTGTCTGCTCTCTGAAACTGTAGACCTGTAGAGTCATCCGTCTGTCTTGTTACGGACTCTTTAATGAGGGCAGAACCAGCTTTTCTCAGCCTGGTCCCACCAATGAATGGCACAACAATCTGTAATCTGTATGTGCAATAACAGTGTTCTTGCTTTTGGCGTCATTTCACGCCATGTAATCAGTACTGAGGTGCAATGCAAATGCTAAAAACGTTGAATAGAGTTTCACGTGTTGTTGAGTTATTTTACGTATTTATTTAAAGCCCAACCATGAAGTGGTTTTGTTGCCTAAATATAACTATGACAGTTTCATGGTAACGACGGGGTGTTAAATGATGTGATGCGTTATCATGACATGCAGAAACGTACTATTTAGACATCTTCCCATGACATTGGGTTGGCTTCTCCACACTGTAGCAACAACATAAACAAATGTCACATAGATGAAGATGCAGCGACTCAGTTGTACGTAATGTGAAAACATGGTACTGCATGTATGTACTTTAAAACAAGAAAACTACTATGTCAAATATGTTTGGAGGGAAATGTATTTACTCCCAGACTACATTTGTTTTTGACTGATCACAGATATGTTTCTGCTTTAATAATTCTTGGGACTAAATTGGTTCACTTTTTAGTTTATAAAAGTATACTTTTAAGTACTTTAGTACTTAAGTACTTTAAGTGTGAGAATAATAAACTTTGAATACACAGCTAGTTTACACCTAAGTTATATTTTGTACTGCAACTATGCAGTTTGTATACTGATGGTTTACCAGTTTGAACTTGAGCTCCACCATTTCTCACAACGCCAACAAACACGTCACAAGTCGTGAACTCAGAGCTTTCTGAAACTTCCCACTGACGAGGTCGTGAATACGACATGAAGAGGGGTGTTCAGGGTACACGGTAAACACCACCACATTTGAAGGCACCATATGTATACTTTTACTGTAAAAGTATTGTATTTCTCTGATAAGTACATCAAAAGTAAACTGAAAGTATACTCATTTATTTTAAGTTTAAAGAAGTACACTAATGGCACACTTGAATAAATGTCTTTTTGGTAAGAGTTTGTAGGAGACAGACAGACATACCAGGCATCAGTAACCCATCAGTCTGATGATGGATAACTCTCTATAATTCAGGGATATTTCTGGGATATGTGGTCCAGGACGAGGCTCATTATCATTGTTACAGTCTGATTAGCAGCTTTAGATGCCTGGCTGGAGGTGGAGTTGAGAGACGTAGCCTCTCATAATCTAATCTGTCTACTAACAGACTGTTGTCAGCTGTAACTTCTTTTGTATTTGTCATCCTGTGTCATGATTTAGTTTCATCCATCCTGTCTGTGTTTCATGTTATTTGTAATCATAGTCTTGTACATATGAATCCTGGATAAATCCTTCACTTGAAGCAAACAGGCCAAGAAAGCATCGCTTACTGTCAAACTGTGAAGCAAAGAAAGATTGAAAAGAAAAACAGCAGCAGACTGGTGCCAACATAAAACTCTGAATGACCTAAATGTGTCTCCATTAGGTAACACACACACACACACACACACACACACACACACACACTGTAACTCAATACACGCCATCCAAACGGGGTATAACTCTCCAACCCTCAGAAATGCTGTTGCTTACTTTGGAGGGTATATGAAAGGTTAGCTGGCTGTCTCCCAGCATGCCTTCCTGTCAGCTCTGTTTGTGCAGCAGTGGGAGATTGTAGATCAAGAAACTGTGGATTTCTTATCCTGGGGTTTTCTGTTTTAAAGAGTTGTAATTTTGTGATTTCAAGGTACTGTTGGGAACTTTCAGTTTCATTATGTTCCCGTTCCATATACGCCATTTGCTCCTACCTGTTTTCCTCTTCCTTGTCCTCTTTTTCCCTCCATCCACCCCTCAGTCCTGTCTCCCTCTGACAGATGAGTGTGTCAGAGGTCATATGGTTGTAATTAGGAGAGCGCTGCCTTGGCGCTCTGCCCTGCTTCCTGTTTCTAATCTATGAGAAAACAGGCTTCACTTCAGTCAGTCCTGAAAACAGCTGTTAGCCTCGGGCTCAGCCTTCAAACTCCCAGCCTGAATAAAACTGTCTTTAACCATCTTCATAGCCTTCTAACATTTATCATAACCTTCCCCACAAACACACCAACTCCACCCTCCAATTTCCCTTCTGCTTGATCAGTTACATAACTGCAGAACGACAAAATCGCTGGAATGCACAAGGCCTCACTTTGCTTACACAGTACTGGTACTTTGACTGCTGATACAGATATCAGCTGAGCTGTTAATAGTGCAGCTCACAACATTTACAGAGAAACATTATTAGCCTGTTAGTTTTGGATCATTAGAAAAGATCAGGGGTTATATTACCTTGTTTTTTTAAACTACATCCAGCATCTTTACTTTGCTTTAACAGGTGGCTCTTGTTATCCAGCAGGGGGCGACTCCTCGGGCTGCTAATACAAGTCTGATGGTATAGAAGTCTATGAGAAAATGAGCCTCCTTCTCACTTGATTTATTACCTCAGTAAACATTGTAAACATGAGTTTATGGTCTCAATCGCTAGTTTCAAGTTATGATGTTCATTTTCATTAAATTATAGTCCATTTAGAGTCAAACAGACCATAAAGCAGGGGATACTTTAGGGCGGGGCTACCTTGTGTTTGACAGGTCGCTACCACGGCGTTACAACTTGAACCCTTTCATAGTGTGTTTTCAGTTCATGAAAGTTAATCATTACATTTTTGGTTGCCTAAAAACATCTCATTCAGCGTTCAGTTGTACTGAGCTCCACCCTCTCGTGCAGTGGTGGGTAATTATTGATCCTGGGGTCCACATGAGAAACCCAGATTGATGCTGGGGGCCAAACAAATACTGACAGACGTAACCTCCATTTTATCACTATAGAGAAACATATTGGGCCCTTATTTTTCAGCATTTATTATACTGAAAATCACACATCAAACTCACGTCTTAGCCTGCAGCCCCTCGGCTGTCCTCTGCTTCTCATCTCCAGACAGGTTTCTGGATTTTTCTACATGTTTTGTCTCAAATTGACGGTTCTAGTTGTATTCTCTGAAAACAGCCTCGCAGTCCATGACTTATTATAGATGTGCCGCCTCAGCCGGTGATGCTACTTTAAACATCAACGTCAAGTGTGACAGGAAGAAGCACACTAACGATACATGAGCATTTCAAAATAAAAGCTATTTTCTTTACTGTTTTTTTAGCTTTGCAAATAATTGTATGGTTTGTCTGAGACCTTCCAGGTTGGGCAGAACCATCACAAGTACCGGTTCTGGTCCGCGGGCCGTAGAATGCCCCGGTCTGATCTTGTGTCACTTACGGTTGCAAAATATCAAGATGGTGACAGCTGAAAAACAAACCATCAGTTTTTAGTGACATAACTTAAATCTTCTTTCTGAAAAAAAACGACTAAGCACTTGTACTGAAGTGCTTGGGAGGGATGCAATTTAATTTTCTGATTACATCTAGCTCTTGTTCCCATTGTTTAAATGCGCTTTGGGCAACAGTATCTGCCAAGTACACATAGAGTACATGCACATAAAATTAAGGCTGAGCATTGAAACATATACAGTATGTATTTCCTCTATTTATTCATATTCTCTATTGTTCTATTTTATCTTATATTTCTTGACTTTTGCCCTGTTTATTGTCCAAGACAAATTCCTTGTTTGTTCAAACGTGCTTGTCAATAAAACTGTTTCTGATTGTGAACTGCTTGTGAGAAACCCTGCCTGAGATCCTGTCCTTCCATTCACTTTGTTAGGGAGCGCTTTCCACTCAGCAGGGATAATTGAAAGAGATTTTACGCCACTTGATTGTTTATAGTTTAACAGGATTAAGAGAAAAAGCCTCAACTGGCTGCTTGTTTTCAACAGTCTTGTAAAAACTGAGTTAATTTGGTCTGATCGCTGCAACTGACTGTGAGCGTATTTAGTTGAAGTGCAGCATTTTGTTTTTAATGGGCAACAAAGTGAGCATAAATAAAGGGATTGCACACACACACACACACACACACACACACACACACACACTTTGTTGTGATTTGTTCAGTTTTAATATATCTGTGGCGTTAATGCATTTTTTATTTTTTTTTTTGTTTTTTGTCACCTCAATTTACATTTTGTCAGCCTCACACGTCTTCATTTTACTAGTGAGTAAATATTGTGCTCATACAATGGTTCCTATGATATCTTATGAAAAGTTGGTCCTTATTTTTCAATCCTATCTCCTTCAAGCCAGTCTTCACTCAAAATAAACTTCTGTCTTCACAGGAGACAACTTTGTTAGGTTTAGGGAAGAAAGCTATTTACATAGGTTTAGGAAAGATCGTACTGAAGTTAAAGTGGCGTAACTTAGGTAGGTCGGAAGGAAGTTACGTTACAAAAACTACTTTAGGTTTAGGAAAAGATTGTGGTTTGAGTTAAAGAAACACTGGAATTGGTGTAAGTATGGAGATTACTATGAACGCTGGTCTTTTGGGTGAAACGCGTCCCAACGTGGCGTTCGCTGCTCTTTATAGTTCCTTGTTCACGACTACATGATTTACATACGAGCTGATTTTGTGGGACACAAACTACAGTGCATTTACTTTTCCTAGGAATAGCTGCGAACGGTGGATGAGAACAGCCTGAAATATTTAGTCTTTAATACCAGAGCTGCAATGATTATTTGATCAGTTGTCAACTATTAAATTAACTGCAAACTATTTTCACAATCAATTAATCCGTTTGAGTATTTTTTTAAGGAAAAAAGTCCAAATTCTCTGATTCCAGCTTATTAAATGTGAATATTTTCTAGTTTCTTTCCTCCTCTTTGACAATAAACTGAATATCTTTGAGTTGTGGACAAAACAAGACATTTGAGGAAGTTTTTGGAAACACTGACATTTTTTTTTTTTTTTTACCGCTTTCTGACATTTTCTGGACTAAACAACTAATTAATCAAGAAAACTATCGACAGATTAATCAACAATGTTACTTGCATTGTTACTTGTAGCCAAACAGCTTGTCTACTGTGCATGTTGAAACAGCCTCCGCTAGTCCGAGCTAACAAGCCAGGAAACAGTTCAGATGTCCTGCTTTGTTTCCCAATACAGCTTTTCAGAGCTCCACTCAAGGCTTAAAGTATTTACAACGCTGCAGTCTGCTTTTCCCCGAGCAAAGCCTCCCTGAGGACGGCATTACAGCTAATGGGAGAGATATGGCCATGCAGATGGAGCTGGCACGCTGCAGACCCAGCCGCTGCCTCTCAGACTCTGAGATCGGTTTGTTTATTTTAGACACTTGAATGATTTCTGGTTAAATCTCAAATACCATCCTAAACTGGACTGGATAGTGTCATTTATAAAGAATTATGTTGCATTCACACCAGCAGCAAAGCAGATTTTCGCCTTGCTTTTCTTGTGACTTGGACCACCGGTATCCTTTGAGGAGAAGGAGCTTGTCTCCATAGATACCAGCAACTTTTCTTTCCTCCATTTCAGCGATCAACTATGGAAGAAAGAACCGCTGATGTTGCCTTGTACATGTTGTGAAAGTCCCAGATATGTCAGAAAAACTGTTGTTTCTGGGTTCAGAGCATCAACCGGCGGCGAGCTGTATTCACATACAGCGCCGCTGCATTGACTGTATCTAGCAGCTACACGTCACTGAGATATCAACCCAAAATAAACAGACTGTGCTGTTGTTTAATTGCAATGAACGGATCAAAAGAACGGCGAAACAACAATATAATGATTTGTAAAAAGGATGAATTCATGCTTTGTCAGGTCTGTTAAACTGTTAAAATGCTTGTTTTCTGAATGGCAGCCGCTCCATCAACACTCAACATAAAGTCATCTAGGCATAAATACGGCAGCGACATTGCTGTTTCTACCATAGACAGTCTGTCTGGTCCGGTTTCTGTGCAGATATGATGTACTATCGTAGCTCTGAAATTTATTTCCTCCATTTCTGATTCAACAACGTTAGGAGATCAGTGATGATGATGGTGATGATGGCAGGAAGAGAAACTCAATATGATTAACTTTCACCACACATCCATCCGTCCATCGTCAACTGCTTTTCGCGTTAGGGTCACGAGGGGCTGGAGCCGATCCCAGCTGGCATAGGGCAGGTCGCCAGTCCATCGCAGGGCACATAGAGACAGACACCATATAGACAGACAACCATTCACGCTCACATTCACACCTACGTCATCAATTAACCTAAACAGCATGTCTTTGGACCGTGGGAGGAAGCCGGAGTACCCGGAGAAAACCCAGAGTCCCAAGCTGGAATCGAACCTGCGTCCCTCTTGCTGTGAGGCGAGAGTGCTAACTACTGCACCACCGTGCAGCCCCTTTCACCACACAGTGTTATGCAAATTTCTTACTCCTGTTGAAATATTTCAATTTGCATGTTCACGTCACCAGGCACAAGTTCATGACTATTCGCCTCTTTGCACTGACTCTGGATGTAATCGCATTGCATAAAATGTTCGCTTTGCTCTTGGTGTGAATGTGAAAATTCCCCCTGCAGAAACGTGACAATGTGCATATACTTAAAAAAGCGACATTTTCACCTCATAATACAATACATCATATACAGACTTCTCATTTCACTTTTTCATTCTGGAGCCGTTTAAGTTTTCATAATCAGGTTTCTTTTTGTTGCTCAGTGGTACAGCGCAAAGAGAGGCTTGGTTCGTGAAGGAGGAAATACTGTTTACAAATGCAAACACATACACAGTTCAGCCCCAAGAGCACGAGTGGAAGCACAGAATCAGGCTATAACGACAGCTATTATACAGCTATTTACATAAACCGCTCTGCAGTTTGAAGTCTCTGTAAGAATACATCATACTTAATCATCATAACCCTAATGCATTCTTGCATTTGGAAATAAAGCACCTTTATTTTTCATTTTGATATGCTGGGATTCACTTGTGTTTAAAAGGTCAGTTCACCAAAAGTACATAAAATATGACTTTCCCCTCCTAACACAGCTATGCAGCTCATTTTACTATTATTCAAATGTTTTTTGTATTTCTTTTTAGAGGTTTGACTGTTTTCTTTGGGACTATTTCATCAGACGAAAACAGTCCCAATGAAACATGTTGACAGTAATCACTGTTTCTGGAAAGCCGTTTTTATGCTGGAGCTTTTTAAATGCATTTTATGTTTTAAGCACCACAAACAAAATCATTACAGAACTGTATGCGGTGAAGACTTAATTCTGTAGATTTGTCTGAGTCAGGTTTGTTGGCACATGGGGAGCAGTATCTGACTCGTCATTGGCTGCTAATGTTACACACCTGGGATGCACCAGGAGTTGACATGATAACTGATTTATTGATTTAGATACAACAATTGTGTATATCTATCATTTTAACCGTAAAATAAAAACTGACCTGCCTACATCAGCAGCAGCATGATGCGCTGATCAATTAATGTCTTAGAAACAAATGAAAAATCATAGAAACTAATATCAAAGTTACAAATACATGGAAGTAATAGAGTTTTCTTTAGACTGTAGATCATGTCCTAACCAGTTTAATACTGAATCAGTTACACCATGAAGGGTAAAACTGATTTTATTACTGTTTGGGTGAACTAACCTTTTAAAGCTAAGCGTTCTTCTGAAAGGCACAACGGAAACATGATGTTTATGACAGCAGTCTGTCTGAACACACTTTACTCTCTATTCATAGCACAAATACATAACCGATTGCACAGATGTAGGATTCCTGACGCAACTTGTGTTTATACACAAAGTCCCTGAAGTGAAGTGGAGAGGAGACGTAGCACAGCACAGAAGTACGAAAAATGATTTACCTTTGTACAAAAGTGTATTTCTAGTGCAAACTCAACATTCTTCCTAATTGCGTGCTGCGCTATCCGTCTCTTTTTTTATTGTTCCTTTTGATTCTAATATATGTTTTTGGTAATCCTCGTGTAAGAAAGGACAGCATATTCCTCTCCAGGCAGAAAGGGATTTTTAATAAGCACCAAACTTGTAATGTTCATTTTAGTTCACCTTTCTTGGCATGAAGCAGTATCCATGGCAAAAAAACCCAAATAATCCTCTTTCAGTGGATGCTAGGTGCCACCAGGTATCCATTGAAGGTGATGTAAACATCCACGTCGTCACTGTAAACGGCGTTCTCCCTCTCCCTCTTGTAGAGTCGAACCCAGACCTCGTCGTTCAGAGCCAGATCCATCATGACGCTCTGGCTCTGCATGATGGATCTCTCGCTGGGCTGAGCATACAGGATCACCTGCTCCTTGTCGTTGTGCATCAGGTGGAGGTAGGTCTCCTTAAAGTTCCAGGTGTGGATGTTAATGTTGAAGAAGTAGATCCCCGGCACATAGCAGTAGAACTTGCCCTTGAACATGTTGAAGTGCTCGTGGAGGTTGACAAACACCGTGTCGAACACCAGCGCCTGGTAGTAGTCCACGCTGTGCAGGGACTTGCGACGTCCCACCGAGAAGGAAGACCGAGGGATCTTGCAGGCGTCTCCAGGGGCACCCATCTGGCCTTTGGTGCCTTTAGGGCCTACGTGTCCGCGGTGACCAGGAGGTCCTTCTAAGCCGGGCTTGCCAGGTGTACCCTTGTCTCCTCGGTCTCCCTTATCACCTGTGTGGACATATTAGATATTTTCAGGAAAAAAAAAATCACATATTTTTGAAAAAAACTAGATAGATCAATAAATAGATAATAAGGAAATTTTAACTAACTAAACTAAACTAAATATAGTTATAAATTTGTGAGAAAAAAAAACATAAAAATTCCATGAGATTAAAGTCACAAATATAGGAGCAATAAAAACCACAACGCTTCACTTTGCAGCTGGATAAACTTCATAACTCCACAGACGCTGCCGTTAATCATGGTGCAAAATATATTAAATACATTAGTATTTATTTAAGTTCATAAAAGAAAACAGAAAGAACATGAAAAATGGCATATAGGTATCTTTCAGGACCATCCTCACCATGTAAAAAATTAAATGAATTTGCACAAAAAGAGTTTTTTCTTGCAAATTTATGACTTTAATCTTTGAGTTTTTTCATAGAAATGTATTGATTTATTTATATATTATAAATTTATTAAATTTGTAATCTGGGAAATTCAGATTTTTTTTCTTGTAAATTAATGAGTTTATATCTCACAGAATATGCATGTTTATATCTATTTTCACAAGTTTTTCTTGTAAATCGATCATTTTAATATTTTTATATAATAAAGAGAATATCCAAGTTTTTCTTTTTTATTTCAAAATTTTTTATTTATGACAGAATTTCAGAGATTCAATTTTTTTAAACCTTTTAACCTCCTCTTCTGGCTCTCTCTCTCTCTCTCTCTCTCTCTCTCTCTCTGTATATATATATATATATATGTGTGTGTGTGTGTGTGTGTTTTTTTTAACCTACAGTGGCCCTGATACACCGTTGGACTTAACAGATTAAGATTTACAAGCTACTGAAATTATAAAGCACAACACAGTAATAAAATCAGTTTTACTTTTGATATTTTGAATACATTTTGCTGATAATATACTTATGTATGTCCTGACACTCAAGTGGGATTTTAAATGCAGGATCTTTATTTGTAATGGAGTGTTTTTACATTAATGTATTGTACAAGTACTATAGTAAAGGTCTGAGTTTTTCTTCGTTCACAGAAACATTTTAATATTTTAGCTTTTGATTTGCGTTTTTTTCATAGAGGATGAATTAGATGTTACTTACTGAGATGATTGTGATATCTTCTTTTTGTCGGTTGAGATGGAAATTAGTCCTGATTGTGCCCATTAACATTCCAGGCTGGTTCAGATCTCATCACTAATTGGTTGCAGCATTTAGTGAGTAAACAACTGATCTAATGCCAAACAGGCTGCTCATCTGGACATATACATGCTGCCGTTCAGCTTGTTTTTGTCGTTTCAATGGTTACAAATCCAGAAAATTTCACCAAAGCTTTCACATCTAACCTCCCAGATCCTACCTAATAAATCTGACGGCCTTTTGTCGAAGTGATGCGTATCTTCTATCGACTGTGAGACAAAATGTTCAGACAGAAATGTGTCAGGAGGAGGATCTGTCTGGAAAATGTTTACTGGTGTGTTCATGTGCCAGGGTTTTTAAAATGCTGTGTCAAAAACATTTTAATGTAATCCATGACCTTTACTGACCTCTACTGTGGACTGGAACGGCAATAACACTGATATACTTTATTTCTGCAAGAGCGAAGAGCGTGTGATGCCAAAGGGGCGTCAAAAATAAAGGCAAGGGTTAAAGGGATTTGAAAATCTCAGGAATCTCAGCAGCATGGGTGCGTAAATGAAAATATAAGAGAGGTTAAGATGCTTTCTCTCCAAAAAAAACTTTCTCTTTATATGAGACAACTAAAGATTGGTTGAAATTAAAGGGTATAAACTGTATCAGAGAGAAAGGAGCTTCTACTGTAGTTCATATTGTCAGATATTCTCCATGGTCAGCTGGAAACATGGCTGTTGAGGGAAAATCTTTAGAGCTACAACAATAAATTGATTAGATGTCAACTATTAAATTCATCACCAACTATTTTGATAATCGATGAATCGGTTTGAGTCATTTTTTTAAGAAGTCTGCAGCTTCTGAAACGTGAATATTTTCTGGTTTCTTTATTCTCTGTGACAATTAACTGAATATCTTTGAGTTGCGGACAACACAAGATATTAGAGGACGTCATCTTGAGCTTTGGGAAACACTGATCGATATTTTTCACTATTTTCTGATACTTTATGGATCAAACAACTAATCGATTAATAGAATTAAAAAAAAAATGTTATTTGTAGCCCTAAAAACCAATTCTGTGAGTTCATTAGCTAAATAAATCATTTAAAACTCCACTGGATTATCTAAATAATGCACATAATCAGTGCTGAAAACAGGGCTGGTTCTCTCACCGTTGATTCAGAGAGTATTCTCATGTTGCAGCTTTATGCTCAAACATTTAGATTATTTAAACCCTCATCAAGCACTCAGTACTCCATGATGACAAAGCAAAAAAAACCTGAAATATCTCATTGACGGCAGACCGCTGTGACCTGAATTGAAGCCCAGGTGCCTCCCATTTCTCCTGATCATCTCTGAGGTGATTCTGCTGCTTGACTGGGGTCCACCTGTGGTTCATTCAGCTGATTGGACGTGACTCAGAGAGGCTCCCACACCTGTCTATATGAGAGCTGACAGCCATGAGGCTGACGGAGCTGTGTGCAGAGCTCAGAGACGGCGTTGTGTTGAGGCACAGCTCTGAACTTTGTCTTTAATTTGTCACCTGTCTCTACATACAGACCCCAGACCGTTTCATTCATACACACAGTGCTAATGATAATGGATGTTAATGGTTAATGGGTGTGTTAGCCCTCAGTGACTCTTTCCTGCCTCTTGTGCTGTTGTATTTAAAACTTGACAGCAAGCTCTGAAAATGATTAATGAGGAAAAAGATCCTGGCTTCACTCCTGGCTGAAATGTTGAAGTGAACATTTTGACTGTTTGCTGTTGTTCCAAGTAAACAAAAACTAAAACTCTGTACTCAGACGTCAAGGGCCTACTTTCTAGGAGCCCACGAGACTGCTTTATAGGACTTTATGAATTCCATCACCGTATCAGTATGAAACAGCTGTAATAAAGAGAAGAAAGGCCTGTGAGCAAAGCAAACGTTCCTTAAACACAAGTGAATAAAGCGAGAAATAAAACCGCCCAGTGACCCTTCTATATATTTAGGTCAATAATACTCTAAAGACATCTTGCTCTGCTGTCTGGATCAGGAGTTAAACACTTCTGGGTTGGGTAAACCACACAGGAAGAAGCCACCCTCGCTTCCTGGAGGCCTGAAGTAAACACCAGTGCATCTGTCCAGCTGTGACCGGCGTCCACACAAAGAGCCCTGAAGCAGTTTCCACGAACAGCAGCGTAACAGCACGGACTGATCCTCTGTCCTCAGATCGAATAACAACCTCATGGCCTTTCTTTCTCTTTAGATATTACAGAGAAACATGCACTGTTTCCCTCCTGCCTCATCTGCTGCTAACTGAGCTGGTGATTTCCCGCCCTTCCCCACAGCCAGGCTGTTCACATACACCGTTCGTAGCAATACGTCTAAAACGTAGTGCACTGTACTGTATGTATCCCACAAAATGAATGCATATTTAATCCACACAACGGTGAATCAGGAAGTATAAAGAGCAGCGGATGCCGTGTAGGGAGGAGGTCAGTGTGGATGGGTGGGTCAAAACACACTTGACTTACCCAGGAGACCGCTGTTCGTCTCCCGTCAAGACAACACTGATTTATCACGTAAATACTGAAGTAACACCGCTGACGGAGTTATTTTAATCCAAAGCATGATCTTTTCCTAAACCTAAGTAGTTTCATCCTGGTCTCACAGGAAGGTGTATAAATACCACGTTATATGGACATTCCACAAGTCATGAGTACGCATTTTAGGCTTTTCACACGTCATTTGTACGCCACTTATTGTGTGCAAACTGTACGTTGCATAACATCTGTGGTTAGGTTTAGGTAAGAAAATCACTGACTTAGTTTCAGGCAAAAGTACCACTTTGTCAGGATAAGGAAAAACACCATAGTTGAACTTAAAATAAGTAAGTAAAATAAGTATGGAAAACTGTGGAAAACATGTCACAAATGTCAATGGAAAGACGTGTCTACTGTATCGTATAAAACAGCGGTCAACAACGGTGTTGAACATGGGTCTCCTGGTTAAAAGTTTGTTGGACCTGCCCATCATCAGTGGTTTCTCTTTATTCTACGTCACTAAGTCTTACCACAGCAGTAAGGCAGTACAGGATAAATGGTAAATTTCCCCACTGTGGGACTAATAAAGGAATATCTTATCTTATCTTATGGTGCACACATGAAATCAAGAATGGCGTACTTACTGCACACTAAACACCTTGTGCGCTATCGTGGCTTTTATATACCACTTTTTGTGGATTGGCTGATAGTTTTGTTGTCTAACCAAGATAGAAGTTTATTTTAAAATGAGTGTATGTATGTAAGGAGAGGAAAAAGAGGAATAACAGATATAAGATATTTGATATGATGCCACGGTGCAGCTGCTCCCTTTATTCAACATATCCAACACTGCTAAGTTAGTCAGAGGTGTGAGAGGACTACTCTATATGTCTGAATGTTTTTTATGCTTTTAGCTTGTAGGAAATCTTCCTTACAAATAAATACTATGTAGTATGAAGGGATTGTTTAGTACATGGAGAACAAAATGCAGACCAACGGTTCACCCAGACACAGATCACTCTGAGGAAGCCTAGCACCCACCCTCTGGTTCCCCCTCAGGTTAGCACTGTTAGCTCTGTAAGCACTTTCACCATTATTGGCCCTGTTAGCACCATTAGCTCCATTATCTTCAAGCCGCTGGCTTATATTATTTAATACAGTTGCCATAGATGTGATGTCAGATGTGTCCGTGCAGAATCGCCTCAGTCCATGACTGTGGGTTCTGGTTTCTTTTGAGAAATTTGGCTGACTGACTGATTTAGTTTGAATCAAATCACCACAGCTTTGTGGGAACAAACCTAACCACACACACACACACACACACACACACACACACACACACACACACACACACACACATGCACGCACACATGCACGCACGCACACACAAAGCAGACTCTATTGTTTTCCAGAAAGCAGTGAGTCAGTGCAACACAGAAGAAAAAGGAGTGTGGGTTTGTGTATTATTCATGTGCATTGCAAGAGCACAACTATCCAAAGCTTATGTGTGTGTGTGTGTGTGTGTGTGTGTGTGTGTGTGTGTGTGTGTGTGTGTGTGTGTGTGTTTTCTGCCAAATAAACAAGTGCAGTGCCAGGTGAAAGCGTCTGTTGAGACCTCCCTCATTGCGCAGCTGCAATGCAGTAACGCGGTACACGGTTTCATTGCCTCATTTTTTTTTTTTTAAGACGAGTCACAATTTGAGACATAAATACAACTCATCATCCTCAGGGGTTAACTGAGGTTACATCCCTTTCTATTCAAATTTAAGGCCCTTTTTCATTTTCCATCCAAGCTATCCAAGACCTTGAACAAAAACAAAAGATGACTGCAAGAGTTCAGCTTTCTATTTGCTTACAAAAAAAAGAAGACATGAGCCCTCACTGGCTTCCCATCAATGACCTGATTTCATTGTGGTCCAGTGGAAAGTACATGCTTCAGTCACAAAGACTTGTTTCCATCAACATGTCTTTATTGCATTAGAAAAGCTGCATGGAATCCATATTAGATAAAAGCAAAAAAGTTTCTACGCTCACTTGAGGTTTTTTTTGTTGAAAAAAAAAAAACTGCAGTAAATGGGATAAGGAAACATCTTTGCCCAATAAATTCGGACACACTTAACGTAGATGACTAATCAGCTGTTTCTGCTGTTGCCGTCTCCCCAGATATGCTGTACATTTATATTGTCTTCATCTCTGGACAGCATGAAACATGTCCAGCGCTCATTGACATGACAGAACAATTAAAACTTGCTCAATAGTAAAAGACTCCTGAAGACTTCTCCCCACATTTCTCTCAAAGACGGTTAGATGTCAAAGCCAACTTGTTTTGTTTCTGGGTCGCGACCACAGACTGTATATAAGAAGCTGACGTCGTCACCATTGGATTGTGGACTGTGGTTTTGAAGACTCAAGTTTGACATTTTGACCGTCTCCATCTTAGTTTTTGACTGTTGCCATCTTGGCTTTTAGCAACCAGAGGTGACACGAGAGGGTGGAGCTAAGTACAACTGACTGCTGAATAAGACATTTTTGGGCAGCCAAAAAGGTTATAATTAACCCTAATGAACCGAAAACACATTGTGAAAGCGTTAAAGCTCTAAACATGGCCAACTCCCAGACTGGACAACAACCTGTCAATCACAAGGTAGCCCCGCCCTAATGCATCCCCTGCTTTATGGTCTGTTTGACTCTAAATGGGACCATAATTTACTAAATGAAAATCATGCTGTATTGAAGAAGATTTGAAACTAGCGATTGAGACCATAAACTCATGTTAACAATGTTTACTGAGGTAATAAATCAATAGAGAAGGAGGCTCATTTTCTCATTGACTTCTATACAATCAGACTTTGTGTTGCAGCCAGAGGAGTCGCCCCCTGCTGGCTGATAGAAATAAAGCATTGACTTCTCTTTTCAGACCCAGAGGTTTGCCCACTGTTTGCAACCTCTACATCTTCTTCTCTGTTTACTGGCAGATTACAGCCATGCGTAGCCTGTAGCTCCAGCATTTGACCAATCTACCCTGAAGCCACATTATTTGCTCCAAACCATGATGGAAATGCACCTAATTCACATTTCTTTTCAAAGATCCCCTAAAATCTGCTTGACGATTGAAAAGCTGTGGGTTCTTCTGCAGTAGAAAAAAGCCATAATTGACAAAAGATATGCATGTCCATTATTTTAGCATTTGTGTGTATGTGTGAGAAAAGACGGAGAGAGAACTGTTCTTCTTTTCATAGTTCAGCCGTTGGACTGGTTCTGGGGTTGATCGCGGGTCAGAACAGACCTGGCATGTTCAGTTATCAAAGGACCAGCAGATAAAGTGTGATGACACATCGTTTGGACCGCTAAGACTCAGATATTAGAGACACATGTTCTCACAAATCCCTCTCCAGCTGTGATTGTGAAGTTCTTGGATTTCATAAAATCCTTTTTAATCCCTTTTCTCTTGTCACAGTTTTCTATCTCTTTTCACACACACACACACACACACACACACACACACACACACACACACACTTGCACTTACAAATAAGGCCACGCAAATGCGTACACATAATTATCATCTCATACAGGCAGATTTGACTGTAACAAGTCAAGGTTCCTAGTGTCTGTATGACCTGGCCTGATGTTGGAGTCTGGCCGGGTAGAAACTCCATCTAATCTTGTGGTTGTGTTATTATGTGGTTTATAAATAGATGTTAGACTAAAAAAGGCAACTCTTAAACGGTACCAGGTTTGTTGAAATGTTGCCCACTTAGAGCCATAATTCAGTGTGTAGACTTTTTTTTTCCTTGTAGATAATTTTTGTCACGTAAAATGTCATTCTTCCTTACACAGAAATACATTTGTTGACATATAGTTTCTGGGCTGCATAGCGGTGCAGAGGTCAGCATTGTCTCAGCAGCAGGGTCACAGGTTTGAGTCCAGCTTGGGGCTCTTCTGTGTGGAGTTTGCATGTTCTCCCTGAGTTTGCGTGGGTTTCCTCCTGGTCCTCCGGCTTCCTCCCACAGTCCAAAGACATGCAGGTTAGCTGATGACTCTAAACTGCCTGTAGGTGTGAATAGTTGTCTGTCTCTATGTGCCCTGTGATGGACTGGTCACCTGTCCAGGATGAACCCTGCCTTCGCCCAAAGCTGCTGAGATCAGCTCCAGCTCCCCCCTGACCTCTAACAGGATAAACGGTTGAAGATGGATGGATATATAGTTTCTATGTGAAAAGCTATTAAATTCACTGTTATTTGGCAGTCTGGTGCCTTAAAAAAAAATGGTGAAGCCGTGGCAAACCTCGCTCAGAGGCCATTCTTTCCATAACAACACTACTTTGGAAGCAACGGAAATCAGATGGCGGCTGGTGGTACCACGGTTTTGCACTGCGGCTCATGTTACCCATAGACTGTACTGTATACAGTACTGCGTAAGAAGCTGACGTAGTCACTGAGGTTTGTGAGCTGCTGTTTTGAAGCCTCAAAGATCGGCGTTTTGGCTGTTACCATGTTAGTTTTTTGCAACCAGAACTGACATGAGAGGGGGCGGAGTCAAGTACAAGCGAACTTTGAATAAGACATTTTTAGCTGACCAAATTGTTTTATAATTAACTTTGATGAGCTGAAAACACACTGTGAAAGGTTTAAAGCTCTAAGACGAGAACACAGACACCCCCCAGACCTGTCAATCACTAGGTAGCCCCGCCCTAAAGCATCCCCTGCTTTATGGTGTATTTAACTCTAAATGGGACCATTATTCACTAAATAAACATCATGCTGTACTGAAGAAGACTTGGGATTGAGACCATAAACTGATGTTTATAATGATTATTGAGGTAGTAAATCACGTGAGAAGTAGCTTCATTTTCTCATAGACGTCTATAGAATCAGACGTCGTCTTGCAGCCAGAGGAGACGCCTCCTGCTGGCTGTTAGACAGCATTTGGTTTCTCTTCTCAGACCCAGAGGTTGACCACTGGTGTTAGGACAGTTTCACCAGAACAACAGCGACCTTCAGGTTAAATAAAAATTTGAAAGTCTCTTTTGAGAGCCAGTGTTTCATTTGTCCGTTCTGGACTACAGTATAAACATGGAGGACTCTGTGAAGAGGACCTGATTCCTATGTAGATATATAATGTAAACATAGTTATGAATATTATATTGAATTTCTGCTAATAGATCCCCTAAATCCTAATCACTGGCCCTTCAACCATCAGTGGATGGTGACTCTTCAGCAGCACAGTTCTATTATAACACACATTATTACTCTTCAGATTTAACAGTCGCCTTACCAGACACAGGGCCATCTGGAAAAGCAGAAGCTGATATCCGATAAAGGAAGTGTAGCTTAAATCAGAGAGATAGTAAAACAGATATTTGAGGAGGGATGTATTTTTGGCAACTGCAACACTGAATTGCTTAAAGCACAGTATCAGAAAGACATAAATCAATGACAATGGCTGACTTCCTATGTTCCATCCTGCAAGAATCAGAGGACAAACTGGAGGACCTGCCAAACAAACAGGAAGTACCAGTAAACCAGGCTCTGGTACCTTTGAGGATGGTCATGTTGATGACAGCGCGGACCTCGGGCATCTGATATTGGCCCGTGGCTGCTGGCGGCTCCGGGTGGTCGCAGCACCGCCTGCAGAGTCTGGAAGGAGGTCTGGAGGGGGAGGAGACACAGCAAGCCAGGGGGAGGAGCAACAGCAGCCTGAAACACGCCGCCAACATGGCTGCCACAACCTGGGAGTGGAAAACAACAGAGAGGAAGGAGGGTGGAAAAGTTCAAGGTTAAATGTCTGTTTAAACGTAGGCCATAAACGTCTGACATCTAAGCAAAAGAAGACACTTACAGCATGGATCCACGACCCTAAAACCATCACTTCATTGTATTTATAATGAGACTCTTGCTTACTCCTCTCCAGAGCAACTTCTGGAAAGTCCAACAAGCTAAACTTAAGCTAACCTACAACCATAATTTTGGGTTCAGTTTTGTTGTTTGTTGGTGCATTTTTCACATTCCTGTGGATAAGTGTCGTTCTCTCCATGGCAATAATGGTGAAAATACTGACTGCATCCATCAGCCTTTGCTGATGTACGAACAAATTAAAACCATTTTTCTGGGTTTGTGATTTGTTGCACGAATGTACAACAGTGAAACAAAGAGAAATCCACTGTAAGATCTAAAATGTATAGAAAAGTCCTCCACACCTAATCTCTGGCATCTGTTGAAAGGTTTCTGGGAAATGTAGGAAACCACTAAGGCTTCTGTTTCTCCCACAGATCTCAAGAGAGTTACTTGAGTTTTTATTACCACTAGGTTAGACTACTGTAATTCTTTGCATGAACAGTCATCTCTTCGTTGTCTGCAGTTTGTACAAAATGCAGCTGCTGCAAAATGCTTCTGGCTAGAAAAAGAAAACAGGATCACATATCACCAGTTCTGACCTCCCTCCACTGGCTTCCTGTTTCAGAGCTGATTTTAAGATCTCATTGCTTGCTTTTTATTAGGACTGTCAATGCTAATGTAATGAGCAAGTGAATTAATGCAAAATCATTTTAACGCCACTAATTTCTTTAACGCATTAATGCAATCGAGGTTGTAGCGGGCTCAGTTTTAAAGCTAAAGTGAACAGCATCATATGAAACTAGAAAACCTAATGAATCCATTGGTCATACTAGCTTGTCACAAAGGAGGTTAAATACTGCTACGAACTTTTGCTAAAGTTTGGTGAGGAAAAACTGTCATGGTCATTTTCAAATGGACCTCTGACCTCCAGATGTGTGAATGTAAATGGGTTCTCTGGGTCCCCACCAGTCTCCCCTTTACAGACATGCCCACTTTATGATAGTCCCAGTCAGTTTGGATCAAGTCCTAGTCAAGTCAGCACTCTGACACACTGACAGCTGTTGTTGCCTGTTGGGCTGCAGTTTGTCATGTTCTGATTGGAGCAGATATTTTATGCTAAAGTCAGAACCTGTGAGGGTTTCTGGACAATATCTGTCATTGATTTGTGTTGTTAATTGATTTCAGTAATAAATACATACATATTTGCATAAAGCAGCCTATTTTCCCACTCCCAATAAGTTACTTTTTAAACAGATTGAAATACTGTATGTGTGATTAATTGTGATTTATCATAGACAATTATGAGATTAATCACAATTAAATAGTCTAACTGATTGACAGCCATGCTTTTAAGGTTTTAAATGGACTGGCGCCACCTTATCTAACAGAACTCTTTCATCGTCATACTCCAGTTACAGCACTGAAGTTGACCAATCAGATGCTCCTAGATGTCCCCAGAATGAGACACAGAAACAGGCGACTGAGCCTTCGTGGTGGCCGCCCCGAATCTCTGGAAAAGCTGAACTTTACATATAGAAACAGGTCTGACTACAGAAACCTTTACGTTGCTGCTGCAGACCCTCCTCTTCACTGTCGTTGATTGAGCTGAACCTGACACTTTGACTTTGTCTACTTTTGGTCTGCAATTCTTTTACTATATTATGTGCACATTATGTTTATTGTTCTCCTCTGTACTTATTGTTATATGCTTTGAGTTCATTGTATTTTGTACCTGTTGGTCAACTGTGGTTGTTTTTAAATGTGCTATAAGTTTGACTTGACTTGACAACTTAGACAAGACAATGCAAGTGAAACTGATATGCCATAACAGGCTGTTTTCATGCACCAATCATAGTTATACCTATGAAAAGTAATGCACTGTAATTTGTGTATATCCCACAAAATCAATTTTTATGAAATTAACATAATCAATAGCCAGGAAATATAAAGAGTGGTGACCAGGAGGGAGTAGGGAGGAAGACGGGCTGGATAAGTAGGTTGAAAAACACCCAGGAGACCGGCGTTCGTGACTCATAGGAAACCATAGTCACTATTGATTTATTTGTCACATAACCTATGCACTTAAGTAACTCCACTTCCTGAAATATTTTAAGCCAAACCATGATATTTTCCTAAATCTATGTAATTTTCTTGCTTAAACCTATTTAAGCCATTTTGTTGCCTAATCTTAACCAAGTTGTAGCTGTTTCCTGTGAAGACGGAAGCTTATTTTGAAAAGACTGTATGCATGTAATGAGTAGAAATTGACATGTGTTGCTGAACGTTTGTAGGCAAATGAATGAAAAAATGGAATAAAGAAGCTTTTAGAGAAACTAATTAATAAACTAATTAATGAACTAATAAAGGAACTTTTTTGTAAGATATATGAACAGTTGTATGAGAATACATATGTATGTATGAGTATGAATTACTATTTAGTATAGAATTAACTATGAATTACTGTTTAATGTAGTATTTCAGTATTAAGTCCTGGCATACATTGAACATCACAGACTGATGGCAGGTCAAAATGTACATGTACCTTCCCTTTAACTTTCCTTTAACTCTCAAGTACAAAAAACACGGCGGTATAAAAGTCAGAGCCACAGATGACAAATCGTCTTGTGACCCAAGACTTCTCATATGGGATCCAGAGGATGTGGATTAAGAATCAAAGTTCAGGAGAAACGCTATGGATCTGGAAACCAAAGGAAGGAGGGAGTTATGTGGCCCTCCATACCTACACACACACACCTGGACCTGATTAGACATGAAAACATCAGCAGCTCCGCATGAGCTCACAGCAAGAAACACTTTCACTTAGCTGTTACACACACACACACACACACACACACACACACACACACACACACACACACACACACACACATCTATCTCTAATTTTTCTCTCTGATATAAAACCACAAACTAGAAGGAAAAAATCATTTAAACATGACACTAGATTTGGTCACTGGACTACCCTGAAAGCTTTCAGCAGTATTTAGCAGCAATGAGACACTTGGTTAAGGTTTCAAAGACATTTATAGTAGTTCTGTGTGACCGTGTAAACATATGGCACTCCAATGATCCTTTTACCCAGAATGCCTTATGGTAAACTGAGTGCATATGTTTCTAGGATGGATAATCCTGCAGGGGCTGGAACCTCCAATCCACCGAATCCCACAACACCATGACATGTGACGTAAAACCCAACTGGCTCAAAAATGATTAAAGTTTCATTATTTCCTTAAAATACTCAATGTTATGATTGTAATGTTTTAGAAAAATGACTATAATCAGCATTCTTATATTGTGGATCCAATGTTTGAAATTAGTCTCTTGTGCTGATTTATTGGTGCAACGTTGATTTGTGCAACTTTATAGTTTTAGTTCTGTCTGACCGTTCTTCTAGCTTTGTTTTTGGTCCCAGCAGGCAGCTGTTTTCAGCGACAAAGCTCTAAAAACACACTAAAACTATAACCTTTCCTATCTCCAAACTGTTAGAGCTAACTGGTGGAGTCAGCTACAAGCTAGCAGAGCATTTTGCAGCTTAAGAGCCACATATTTCCCTCAGGATTTAGAGGAGCTGCCTGTTGCTGCATAAATGCCATAATAATGTGCAATGCGTTTAGCGTGCAATAAATATGGCTTTCTTGATATACGAGTATATTGAACGCCATGTATCCTGTACTGACTGCAATGTAAATGCATGTACGTATATACGCTACAGATGGATTTAGTGACGCTGCATAAGAAGCATGAAAGACCACATATGATGGGCGGGAGGGGAGGCGGATGGGACGAACAAACACCAGACTTTTAACCAGATGACCCGCGTTTGAGACCGTTAAGTAAGTTATGTTAATGATGTTGTGATTGTTACGTTTTTATTGACGTTTGTGACGTGTTTTCTGTAGTTGTGATATATTTGACTTATTTTAAGGCCAACCATGATGTTTTCCCTAACTAAGCCCCATGGACCAAGACCAACTGGTTGCTGGAGAGGTGCCAGTTTACCTCTTGGGCACTGCCGAGGTGCCCCTGAGCAAGGCACCAAACCCCCAACTGCTCTGGGCGCTTGTCAGGAGCAGCCCCCTCACTCTGACATCTCTCCATTCACGCATGTATATGTACTGTGTGTGAAAAACAGAGTGTAAAACTGAATTTCCCCACTGTGGGACTAATAAAGGAATATCTTTCTTTCTTTCTTTCTTAAGTGGTTTTCTTGCCTAAACCTAACTTTGAACATTTGCATGACAAACAAGTGACACATTAAAAGGTTAAAATATGAACTCATGACACGCTGAATGTCTAGTAATGTTCTGGTATTTCTCTGCCTTCCTGTGAGACCGGGTTGAGAGGACAACAAAACTGGAGCTAAGAGGAGCGTTAATACTGGACGTCACATTAGCCAGGTGTCCAGAAACAAAGGAATGCTAAAGTGCATAACTAGCCAAATGTTTGCAAACACATTCACTTAATAAAGTTGGTGACATGTCAGGGTTGTGCTCTCAGCTTGTTTCGTCTGCCCTCGAATGTCGAGTGTGTAAAAGTCAGTTAATGCAGGTTTACTGTAAGTGTAGGTCATCCATGTAAACCAGCGTTAGCCTTTAAACAGAGAGACTAACATACAAATTATTAAAGCTGCATTTATTCAATTTTGGCCACATGGGGGAAGAAGACCTAAAAGAAGATGACATTTTACTGCATCAGACTGATATATTATACTTTTATAACATTTGCATCTTTATATTTGTATGTTGAATTTCTGGCCACCCGATGAATATAAATCCAATAATACTTCCCTTTACATCTGTATTGGTGTTGTGTGCTGTTTGGTGCGTACAGTGGATTTATCAGTGTGTTTGCTGCAGGGTGCTGTGGGAAACACACTTGATGAGAGTGGAGTTTGAGGACCATGCAACCAAAACAATGAACAGATTAATCCTGGCTGTCTGTCTGACTCTGTGTCCTCCATCTTTTTCTATCTTCTCTGTCTTCTTTAGTAAGTGAGTAAGTATTATCTCACTTTCCTCCTTTTATCCATCTTCCTCCCACTTTTCTGTCTCCATCCATCCTCACGTTTAGCCTCTGAAATCCACACATTACACAAATCCAGAAACAATAACAGAAGGCGGACGAGAGAGAGAAAATAAACATGGAAGAGAGAGAGAGGGAGTTTTCACAGTGATGGATGAATGTTAACTGGATTTGAGATGATGGATGGTGCATGACTGTGAGAAAATGAAAGGACTGGAGCTCTGCCACAATATTTTCTGTCCAACTACTGATAGTAAAATATAATCAGAACAGTTATTATCTGAATCTGCTTCACTATCACAGTCAGCCAGATGTCAGAGGATATTTTCTACTCACTTATGCAACATGTCTGAATGTGTTTAGATTTATTATTCTAATTTCTTTGACCGATATTCCCGTGATTATTTTCAACGGCCGCAACAGAAGCTTCATTTCCATTAACTTTGTAAACTATCGTGCAAGAATAAAACTGCAGCCTTTGTGTCATGAAGGAAACAGCATAAGAACTAGACGGTTGTTGCAGCTCATACTGGAGCAACATTGGCACCGAGCTCCTGGTCCTCGTTGTCCTCAGATCAGGGTTGAAGCACAGGGGAGGCCGAGCCTTCACAGCTGCAGCCTGCCAACTCTGGAGCGAGTTGCCTCTGCATGTTGGGCTGACCCCTACA